>OU898279.1:38062541-38417541 GCA_918026665.1 Diabrotica balteata | reverse complement strand
AAGATACAATTTACCATAATTGATTTATTCGTGATATTGACAATTTATAGGTTACCATAATTGATTTATTTGTGTGATATTTACATTTGATAATTTTACCATACGTGATTTATTTGATTGAATTTGACATTTCATATTTTACCATTTGATTTATTTGTGGGATATTGAAATTTGATACTCGTACTCAAGAGTTATTACATTTGAACAAGAAAAGTCCCGTTTGTTGCAACAGACCAGTAGAATTTTATATTTGGCGGGGATAAAAACAGAATAAATGCCAAACACAAGAAACAAGAGCAAAGAGAACAAAAAACAAGAAGATAAATCAGAACAGGAAGAATATTCAGACCAGGAAGACGTATTAGACACAACAGTAATGGAGACAGAAAAACAAGAATCGGGAATAGAAAAATTAATACAAATGATGCAACTCCAATCACAGAAGATGGATGAATCACAACAAAGAACGGAACAAAAATTGGATGAATCACAACAAAGAACGGAACAAAAATTGGACAAATTGGAAGAAAACCAAAGAAAAATGGAACAAAAAATGGAAACGCGTATGGACAAATATGAAAACGAAATAAAAGTCTGTTTAGAAAGAAGTAGGGAAGAAACAGAGAGGAAACTAGAATTGCAGAGAGAAGAAATCGAAACTAAAATGAAGGATATTAAGGCTGTCCATAAAAAGGAACTGGAACAGTTAGAAGAAAAATTTGAAATGGCGTTACTAGAAGACAGGAAAGAAATGGAAAGGAAACTTAAGCAAAATGAAAAACAAATTGCAGAGATGAAGATAAGAGGAGTAGAAAGAAAGGAAGTTATCGTACATAGCACAGAAGACGTAAAAGTACGATTTGGCGGGGATATAAGGAAACTACACCCAGTGCCTTTTATAAATAACCTAAAGAAAAAAGTCACATACATAGGACCGTTTGCAACAGCAAAGGAAACCATCCGAAACCATCTCAAAGAAGAGGCAAATCTTTGGTTTGTCAGCAAGGAAGAAGAATTTGACAATTGGCAAGATTTTGAGAGAAGATTCTTAAATTATTTCTGGGGAAAAATCCAGCAACTACAAGTAAATAAAGAGTTACAAAATGGAAAATACCATGAGAGGATGGGCGTATCAGAAACGATGTACGCATTACAACTCTATAATAATGCAAAACATTTGCAATATAATTATTCATCAGAACAATTGGTAGAGTTGATATCGCGACACTTTGAAGATACCTTGGAAGACCACATAAATCTCCAAAATTACAAGGACATTGACAGCTTATGTCAATTTTTGCAAATGAGAGAATCACGTAGGCATGAAAGAAGAGAAAGAAGACCGCAAGAAAATTATAGACAAAGAGAAAACCAAGAATATAGAGATAGAGGTCAAAATTTTAGAAGAGATTATCCAAGACGAGAATTCATACCTAGACGGGGATACGAAAATAGACCGAAAGGAAGAGAGAATTATGAACCCAGAACCCAGAGATGGAATGAAAACAGGGATCGGGAAAATCAGAGTAGAAAAAACCGCCCATACCAAGGAAACAGATACAATAACCCACGGAATGAACAGGAATCTCGCGGTAACCGATACGGGAATGATAGACCAAAAGAGAACAGAAGAGAAATAAATAATATGCAAAGAGAAGAAAATGAATATGAGAGAGAAGATGACGGGCGAGAAAACACAGAAGAACAACAGGCGTGTTTTCAAGAAGGCGCTCACTAAAAACGAAGAAACAAACAGGAATTTTTTGTCACCCCAAGGAATTTATTAAACTGGCAGGAAACAATGAAAAGAGAAATGGAGTTAATTTAAAATTTGTGGATGGATTTATAAATGAGAAACCAATTAAAATTATGATAGACACAGGCTCTGAAATAACACTGGTCAACAGAAAATTAATCGAAGAAGTAAATTTAACAAGTCTAATTTATAAAATACCTAGGGTGAATTTAGTGGGCGCAAATAAACGGACATTGGCAACAATAAATGAAGGTATACGAGTAATGGTACGATTGAAAAAAAATATGTATGCACTTCAATGTGTAATAATGCCGAATATGTCACATGACATGATTGTAGGCGTTGACGAATTAACGGAAAAACATGTAGTGATCGACTTCAAAACCAATACGATGAAAATAACAAAGGAAAAAGAAGAAGAACAGGATAAGGAACAAGAGAAACAAATTACGGACGAATCAGAGAAAGAACAAACGGTGGAAATGAACCTGGTGACGAAGAAAGGAAAAGGAAGAAAGAGGGGAAAAGGTCAGAAAAAGATCAAAGAAAAAAAAACCTGGGATTCCTCAAAAGATGAGACGAGCTCAGGAGAAGAAGATGGAAAGATTTTGACAAGAAATGAAAGCAAAACTTGGGATTCCTCAAAAGAAGAGACGAGCCCAACAGAAGAAAAAACAAAGGAAAATGAAGAGGACACAATGGAGACAGTGGTGTTTGAAAAAGACACGGAGTACACGGTGAATATGTGCGAAGAATTTGATGGGAGAGACACAAAATGGATATGTGGAGAAGGCAAAGAAAATGATTTGCGTAAAATTTTAAGAGACTATGAAACGCTGATAAATAAGGAAAACCGAGTGGCCACAAATACGTAGCATAAGTACAGTTAGCATACAGGAAGTGCGTTTTAGTTTGTCTCGAGAAAATTTAGTTGCATAGATTGATAAATTTTATCGATTACAAAGGCGGGGATTTGTTGTATTTTTGAATGTCCATTAGCAATAAAAACCGATATACAAATTTTATTACTTAAATAAAAATTAAAATTATTGATATTTCATAATGACACGGGCATATAAATTTTCAAACATCCTGTATAAGACAAAATATGTATTTTAAGTTGTTCAAAGAATTGTTCATTAGGCCTCAGAGACAAGACTTTCAAATATTATCGATAAGAAATTTAAATAAGTCGGTTATTGTGAAATGGATTTACCCGTAATAAAAGTGTATATAGAAAGTGTTTAAACAATAGACCGGGATGTGCGGTGGTTTTTCCCCCCGAAAGATTATATCGGTAAAAGTTTATTAACAAAAGACATTGAATTGAGAAACAGGTATCGTTTGTAGCTATTAGTAAGAAATATTTGTAAAGCAGATAGATTTAGTTAGAATAATTAAAGAATGTTGTTTTCTGGAATTACCCGAATGACGTTTTAATAGAGAGAGTTGGTTGATAACGATATACGTCACAGAGGTAGAAGATTTTTATTGGTCAATTTTTGAATGCAAGGAGGGGTGGTTTTGGCTATGAGATAGGAGAGAGGAAAGGAGTCAGTCAGTTTTCGTCGCCCAAGAAGGAAGGAGCTTTGTGGTTTGTGTTTGTTTGAAGTCCCGAAGACGTAATTTACCGGGTGTGTTTATTTGCGGTGTAAAAGCTGATGAGTGTGAGGAACGGGGTACAGAGAGATAGAAAAACCAAAAGGTTATAAGAATATTAATAGCAGACGAAGCCGGAAACATTTGAAGTTATAAACAGGCGCGGAGATTGGTTCAAAAGGAGGCTGCATAGAATTACACGAGTTGTTGGGTTGCAGATACAAGGACAGAGAGGAGAAAGGTGTACGTCTTCTGGACCAAAATAGGAGCAGAAGCAGAGAAAGGTTTTTTTTTATGGCGTGGCCATAGAATTGCAACGGCAGATAACGAAAGGTCAGTCAATTTTCATTAGAGCAGGAGTGTGGTTTTCATTTATAAATTAAATAAATTGAATAAATTATAGAGACAGTTAATTTTGCGATCATTTAAAAAAAAAAAAAAATTATAAAGAGAGCTTAGTTATAACACATATTAAAAATCAATGTAAAATAACATTTGGGTCCATGATAGAAAACAACTTCTCATATATTTAAAGTATTGCAAATATTACCGGATTAATTGTTATATAAAATTTCAATAAAATAAAGGACATCTCACATATACTTCAGTTGAAATTCTGTGTATTTTATTCAGGTCATATTACCTATCCCAATTAGGAAGCCAATTGGAAAATATTTTGAATCCACGATCAAAGGTAAATAGTACAAGTTAAATATCCTGAGATTGTAATTAATTAATGCTGATTTATTGTGATTAATTGGAGATTAGATCATTTAATAAATATAGACAGGATCTTTTCTAAATAAGCAATAGAATACAATTTAAATAGCATAACAATATATATATATATATATATATATATATATATATATATATATATATATATATATATATATATATATCTGATTATAAATAATATCTTATCATTATCAATGAGCCTATATTTGTCCACTGCTGAAGGCCTCCCCTAAAATTTTCCACCTATTTCTATATTCAGCTTCTTCAGTCCATCTAGTCGGTGGTCGTCCTCTGCTTCGATATGCTCCTTGCCTTGGTCGCCATTCCAGAATCTTTCTGGTCCATCTATCAACCGTTAATTTGGCAACATGTCCGGCCCAAGCCCATTTAGCCAGGGCTATTTTTTTAACTGCATCTGTGACTCCTGTTCTTCTTCTTATTTCTAGGTTTGGTACTTTATCTCTGATGATAATACCTAATATTGATCTTTCCATAGCGCGTTATGTAACTCTTATTTTATCCATTGTTCTTTTTGTCAGAGTCAGTGTTTCTGCACCATATGCAAGAACCGGTAAAACGCACTGGTTAAAAACCTTTTTTTTTAAACAAAATGGTATAATAGACTTGAAAATGTTATTCAATCTACCAAAGGCAGCCCATGTGAGACCTATCCTTCTTTGTATTTCAGTTGTCTGATTATCTCGGCCTAACCGAATCTTATGTCCTAGATATTTGTAAGCTATTACTTGGTCGATGGCTCCCAATCAGAATTTTACCGCTAAATACAAGGTTTTGCAAGTGTGCACCATTTTTGTAGCTTTATCAACTCTATCAGATATTAACACGATGTCATCGGCGAATCTTAAGAGGTTCAGATCTTCCACATGTATATTAATTTCCATATTATCCTCTCGTTCCATTTGCTTGAAAATATATTCAAGTACAGCTGTAAACAGTTTAGGGGAGATAGTATTACTCTATCTAATTTCACGTTCTATTCGAAACATCTTGGTATTTTCATGAAGGGGGAAACAAGCTGTACCAGTTTCGTAAATACTTTTAATTCAGACTATATATCGATAGTCAATGCGGCAGTCAGCCAATGCTCGAAGCAATTTATGATGATCTATAGTATCGAACACCTTTTCATAATCTACGAATATAAAAAAGATAGGCTTGTTATACTCTGTACACTTTTTTATTAGCGTTTTTGTAACTTGTAGATGATCATTTGTTCCGTATCTGGAGCGGAACACAGTGTGTTCACAGTGATGGTAACTATCCAGTTTGTTCACAAGCCGTTTTTTTAATATCTTCATAAATAGTTTGTATGTAGGGGAGAGCAAAATAATAGGTATAAAGTTCTTTAGGTCTGATACTTTTTTATGCATTATGGTTATTATTGCATTATGGCACTGGGAGGGGGTTACGCCTCTGGTCAAACAAGCATTGAACATCTTTTTCAACATATTTACTAACGTTCCTCCTTCTTCTTTGATTTGTTCAATGTCTATCCCATCTTCTCCAGGTGATTTATTGTTTTTTATCTCCGAGAGAGCTGAGTTTATTACCTCTGTTGTGATTTCTGGGATGTCTTCTGAGCCTACATTTTGAACTTTTGGTATTTGATTTTGATCAGGATCTGGAAGTTCTTCTCGCTTATACAATTCTGAGTACAAATCTAGAGCAGTCTTTAAAATGTATTCCTTATTTGTTGTAGTTTCTTCTTTTTTGTTTACAAGTTTACAAATATTTTTGATCCTTCAGTCATTTGTCAGCGTAGAACCTTTAAACTTTTATTTTTATCAATGCCTTGAGTTATGTATTCAGTATTATAATTTTAACGGTCTAAGTGCTACAAAATTATCTGTGTAATTGTCTTTCAATTCTCTTCTTTTGTTTATAAGATCTTTAGTAGCTTAAGTGAGTTTATCCATCTTTTGTTTTTTCCTTTTTCCTTATATTTTCTATGAGCGTTTCGAATCGCACTATTTCTTCGCATGTTTGTCACCTCTATGTCTAATGCATTTTTATTTAGATGTTCTACTTCTTTTAGTTCTGAAGTTATGAGATTCTAATAAGCTTCTTTACCTTCTATAGATTTTCATTTATTAGAATATCTCTCTGTTATCATTGCTGTCCTCTCTCGTCTAATGTTGAAAAATATTTTTGCTCTAACCAACCGATGGTCACTCCCAACAGTGATTTTATTAATTACTGTAACATCTTGGACAGTATTTTTCTGTGTGTTCTGCCACTTACATTGTTGGTTCTTTTTAAAAAATATATTCATAACATAGAGCCGATGATGCAACAAAAAATGTAGTAGCACATCTCCTCTATCATTTCGCTCACCGCATCCAAATGAGCCCATAGCCACTTTAAATCCAAGTTTAGCGTTATAATCGTCCATTAAGATTAGGTGGTGGGTTTTATATTTTTATATAGCTTCATTTTTTTATAAAACTTTCATTAATAAAAGTTTTCGATTTCTTCATCACTATAGCTTGTCGTGGGTGCATATATATTGTAATTATATCTTAATAATAAATATCCTATGATTAGTTTTTGACTTCTGTTTCAGTGCGTTCCTTTCTTTTTATTTTTGCCTCCAATTAGATATATTGGAAACATGACGGAATTCAATTTCCATCTTCTAAGTTAAAGTCATCGTTTTCGACTCCTATACTCATGATTTTGTTTTTGTTGAGTTAAAATTTAGTCGCCATTGTTCATATTAACCGTTTTGTCATGAATTGCCAATCTTCCTGGTCCTGTGCGATGATTACTTGGTCGTCCGTAACATAAAGTGTATATGTTAAAGTTTTGTCAGTTACCGTTACACTTATTCCAGAACATAATCTCCAATTCTTTGGTGCCTTACTTAAATAGATTTTAAAGAGTATTTAAGATGGACTAAAGAGCTTTGGTTTAGTCCCTCATTTACCCTAAAATTCTGGAAAAACTGATCGGAAATCTTTATTTGTGGATGAATATCGTTTTAGAATCAATGTATTGTATTAAAAGTGTAATATGGGCTTTTAAGTACTTACCATAGTCTACATAGTGGTATTTTATCGTAAGCTTTCATCAAGTATACAAATAATAGATGAATTGATCTATCCCCAGCCATCTTTTTTTCATTAAATTGAGTTCTAACTCAAAATCCTGCTTGTTGTTCCAGCTCAAGTGGTTCATATTTGTTTTTAACTAGACTTTTCACAACTTCTCAGCACAATCTACTAAAAGTGCTGGTAACTGAGATGAAGCGGTAGGTTTTGCGGTCTGTTCAATCCCCTTTTTTATGGATCGGTGTAATCCATCCTTATTTGCAGCTCTCAGGTATAATATACCCATTTAGATATTTATTACAAAGTTTTGGTAGCATATTAATCAGAGTTGGTGTTGAATTTTTCAAAAGTTCAGCTGGAATTCCTTGTCGTCCATAGTCTTTTTAATTTTTCATGATTTTTATGAGTTTGGCAATTAGGTTGTTTTCTATGTGTATTTTTAATCCATGAATTTGGTTTCTTCTAGATGCTTGTTGAAGATATTTAGGTCTGGACTCTTGTAGTTTTTTGGGTTCTTACTTTAAAACACATTGACGTTGATGGTTGCTACGTAGATTACATTTATGTCCTCCCTGCTTATTTCATATGAATCTCCAATCTTCTGAAGACTTGCTTATTATGTAATACATCCAGATTTAAGTAGAAATTGGTCGACAATAAAATAATCGGCAAGTCTTTAGAATAGTCTTTAGAATAAGTTCTGCAGGGTTGGTCTTTAAATTAAGTCGATCTTATTCAACTTTACATTTTTAGTAACATTATTTTAAATTATTTTAGACTGAAGAACTAAGTTTTCTACTTTACGATTGTCCATGGACAAATTGGAGTACAAAAAATAAAAAACTTTTACTAATAATATTACCTTGTATTAAGGAGCCATTGGAGATTTCAATGTATGGAATTTATCCTCTCAATGTTAAATTTATTTCGACGGTGAGTGTATAGGTTATAGTTTGCTATACAACTAATTTACTAAAATAGCTATAATTTTTACCTTTAAAACATTTTTCAACATTTATTAAAACAAGACACTTGCCTAGTTGGAGCATACAGTTGCCTAAAGAACTACGGATAGTGAAATTTTGAGGAGCAGACTTGTAGTTACTAATGAGAAACCATGAAATTTTTGAGTAAGAAGAGGATTAATAGTTCCTTTTTTACTGTGTAGTAGGGTATGACGTTGAGTACCGTGGAAATATGTTTTAATACTAAAATATTTTTGGAATAAAATGTTTATTTCCTACATAATAGAAATATAAAGAAGCACAACGAGTGCTACTTGACAAATTCGCGTCTGAAACTTCGTGGTTTAGCTAAAAAGACTCGCCTCGACAAAGAAACAAGTAAAAACATTAAAAAATATAGTACTCTCGAAAATTAACACACCACCTAAAATGGACCATGATTTTAAAACTATATTTCTTCTAAATCTTTAATTAGATGTCTATGATTTATTTTTCACATAGTTAATTATATTTCTAATTAATGACTTTTTTAATGTTTTTTTTTGAGAAATGTCAACATTTTACCTATATACAGGTAGTGCAGGTAAAATTTAGTTTTGTTTTTTCATCTAATTTTGCAACACCATATGGAAAGTATTAGAAACAAACGCTACATAATATCAATATTTTGAGATCGCTTCATTCTCTTTTCACATGTTCGTAAAAAATCATCACGATACATCTATTATCAAAAAAGAAAAGTATGTTCAGAGCATTACGTGATTTTTTACTCTATAAAATTAACGCACCACCTCAACTGTACCATAATTTTTAAGCTATATTTCTGGTGTGTCCTTAAATGGATTTCGATACTTTTTTTGCATTGCACACCTATTTCTAAGTAATTACTGTATTAATGTTTTTTTGGGAAATTTCAATGTTTGATCCATACACGGGGTATAAAAATAAATTTGATTTTATATCCTTTTTTGTAACACCATGTGGAATTTATTTAAAACAAACGCTACATCATATTAATATTACCAAAAAGCTTCATTTTTTTTTCAACATTTTCGTAAAAAAATCATTAATATCTTTATTATCAAAAAAAAAGTACGTTGAAAGTATAACGTAATTTTATTGAATTGTAATACTCATTATGAAAGCAGTTAGTTGGCTATGAAAAATCAAACAATTTGACAGGATATTTTTTGACTATCAATATTCTTTAGTTAGTTGTTATGTTAGTTAGTTGACATGGACCGTATTTCAAGAAATCTGAGTCGAGATGAACGTGTTCAGGCAATTACTTTAGCTGATGTAGGGTTTAGTTATCGTGAACTAGGCTCGAGGTTAGGAGTATCTCATACTACAATATCACGAGACATTTAACGTTTTTGAGAAACAAACGACCATATGAGACGGCTGGACAAGAAAGAGGAAGACTTATAACACCACGAGAAGAACAGTTTAGCAGGCTTCGTGATATAAAAGAACGTTTTCTGACAATAAGACATTTACAAATACAAGTAGCAAATGTTCATAATATTTAAATTAGTAAAAATACTATACAAAGGTGTCTCGCTGAACAAGATCTGCATATAAGGATACCAGTCAGAGCACCAGCTTTAAACGTAAATAATTGTAGAAGTAGATTAAAATTTTCCAGAGAGCACCTTGATTGGGATGTTGCTGACTGTGAGCACGTGTTGTTCACTGATGAATCGAGGTATTGATTACATAGCTGAGATAGACGTATAAGAGTTATTTGACGGCCAAGAGAACGCTACGAACAGTGTAATACACGACCAATTACTTTATTCAATGGATGATCTGTAATGGTTTGGGAAGGAATATCTCCTACAACGCGAACGGACCTTTTTGCTTTACAAAGAGGTTCCTTAACATGTAAAAGGTATATTACAGACATTTTGTCTAACTATTCCATCTGTTCCTTACATAGGAAATAATTTTCTTTTAATGCATGATACCACTCGACCACATGTTGCACATGTGGTCCGTGTCCGTGAGAATTTGGACGAGGTTTAAATACAAACCATGAACTGGCCACCCTGTAGCCCTGATCTCAATCCCATAGAGAATTTGTAAGACATTATTGATTCGACTTTATTGAGGAACCGACTACCACCACCTGTCTCTCTTGACGCTCCTTCCGGTCGAGGAGATAAGAATACGACCGGGGCCAGAAGACCCTGCCTGTCGTAAGAGGCGACTAATGGGCGGATATGAGAGGTGGAGGGCCGTCGTTTGAGGTGTCGGGTTGGTAGAAACGCACAGAGATGCTTAGTCATCTCAGTCACCGGTCTACATTCCTAGTATCCGAGACGAGCGCCTCGTGGGACCACTCTACTCTCATTTTCCACAAGAGCCGGGTGTGGTTAAACGAGCCAGGTACGGAGGTTC
The DNA here is from genome assembly GCA_918026665.1 of Diabrotica balteata. Lineage (NCBI taxonomy): Eukaryota > Metazoa > Arthropoda > Insecta > Coleoptera > Chrysomelidae > Diabrotica > Diabrotica balteata. The sequence goes on along the minus strand of OU898279.1, from coordinate 38,407,009 downwards.
CCCAGAAGCTGACACCGCGGAAGGGGAACGGGTGACCCAGCGCGTAACCACACCTCGGAATGATCCAACGAGTGGTAGAGGAGCGATTCCTCGGCGGCGACCTGTCTACGTGCGAGGTGGTATTCCACCACCTGCGTGCCTTTCCGCCTCCGGGGGGAGGACTCACGGAAGGGTGGCGTGACCCGCAACACAGGTACTACGGGGGAGGTGGAGCCCCACGGTGTGCAAACATCGTGCCACCTCCATTTGGTGTCGGACTCGTAGGGGCAGTGGCATGCGCTAACGGTCGTATGCCGAAAGGCCAGGTAGACCAGGGTCCTGCCAGAATTTATTTTTGGAGGGCACAAAGCAACGCTATGTCTCTCTTGACGACATAGAAGTTACGGTGAGAGAAGTTTGGGTTGCAATTGATCAAGACCAAACACGCCACCTTAGGCTTTATTTGTATGAAATATCAATAAAGTTTATGTGAGTAATGGTTTCTTTGCTTTAAATGTTAATAAAAACTTGTTACAGTTAAAATTCTGTATAATCTTTGATAATAGAGATATGGAGATAATTTTTTTAAGAAAATTTTGGAAAAGAAAAAATCTATTTTAAATTAATAATAAGATGTTGCGTTTATTTCTAATAGATTCCGCAGGGTGTTGCAAAAAACGATGATAAACTTTATCTTTACACACCGTATACGGGTAAGACGTTAATATTTTTTAGAAAAAATTTATACATTGATTTACTAAAAATAGACCTATAATATGAAAAAAACATTATTAAAATCCAATTATTCGTTCAGAAATATAGCTTTAAACTTATGGTACATTTAAGCTAGTGCGTTAATTTTGGGCAGTAGTGTAGATGTGAACTAAACAATAATAACAATTAATAGTTGGGTGCTAAACAGGAAAAAATAGTAGAATAAAGATTAAAAAAAGTAAAAAAGGGTAGAGTATTAGCAGAATGGAAGAAAAAAGAATGCTGAGAATCGCTCGAGTTAAATCGCCAACTGGATGGACAAATATAGGCTGACTCCGAAAAAGGGGAGAGAAAATCTGAATGTTGTTGAAGTTTAATGTTTTTCTTCTTATAGCACTATGCACCTATAGTGCATTCACCAATTATCTTAAGAGCAGACGTGTGTCTTTTGCGGGATGTAAAAGCTTATCAGTGTTATTTCTGCTTGTCTAGTTTGTTATATTCCGTGGCCACGACACTTTTCTGTGACCTACTGTTCTCTTGTTCTCAATCCTTTCTTTGATAATTAGCTGAGGGATCGTGTATTTTTTCTCTCTCAGGATATGACCTGAGAGTGTTAAGGTTAAAGTTAATTAGTTAGGGTTTTAGCCGAAACACGTTTAATTCGGCACTACCCTGGAGTCTTCTAGCCTAGTATCCTACTCGGCCAAAATATGCCAGGATGTCTTGGTCCGTGACGTAAATTTCCAAAAAAGATTTCCCCTACCATTGCCTGTTAGAATTCAATGGATACCTTCTTAGGCTCTTACTGGAATCTGGCAATAAGGCAATTAAAAAAAAGGATATGACCTAGATATCCAATTATTCATACCTTGATTAAGTTAAGTAATTCTCTCTTTGTAGCTGTTCCTCTAAAGACTTCCTTTTTTATCACCTTATCTGTCCATGGTAGGAGAAACATTCTTCGCAAGGTGACATTTGAAAGGCCTTTAACCTTCGGAGTACGAAGACTGGGTCAAGCGTGACCCGAAACTCACTTACTTCTTAATATTTCATGAAATAATTTTTTTACAAATCTGATTGTTCGTAAGTTCATCTTATTTGTTTCAATATATTTTTTCGTGTCTCATTCGTGAAGATGTAAATTGCAGTTTCTCCTCTACGTAAAATTTATGATCTTATCTTATCTTCGGATATTGAAGAATTTTTCAAGGTGTTTGTAGGTACACGTAAAACGCAGCCGTCTCTGTTTTCCAGTAAACGTATTCAAGGCAAAATGATTATGTTTGTAGAAATATTAGTAGATAGAACTTAACCTTGGGAGTAATGTAGGTAGTGTCTAATAGGCATATTCTATGGGAACGTCAGAGACGAGAGGTCTAACTTTGGTGTAAAGCGGTATTTCACATTTGTTACTCAATTTAATTCAAGCATCGATCTTGAAGTGTGCAGTATTATATCAAAATGTGGAAAAAGAATAAACCTTTGAGTGAAGCTGAGTTGTAGCTTTACTTCTATCAGATAGTGAAGAAGATGATGTTGCAGAGCTGGATAAAAGCAATAGTGAAGCGAGTGATAATGACGGTTGTGAGTCAGAAGCACATGAAGGTAATTTATCAATTACTGAACTCGAGAATGAGGAAGTTTTAGCGACAACCTTTGAAAATATAGATAGTGACAGATCTAGCGTATCTGATATTTTGTGCGAAGGACGAACATGACCTTATTTAGCTCCAAAAAAGGGTAAGACATTGGCATGTAATTTATTACAGAAAAATGTAGGTCTGACTAAGAAATGTCAAAATATTGAGACATGCATGGATGCGTTCAATTTATTTTTTTCTGATAGTATAATGTCAATGATTCTTGAGTATACCAATAAGAGAGCTATTGAGTTCATAGCTGCGTATAACAGTAAGAACGAGCAAAAAATAAAGGATTGGATTGGAGTTGATCTAGTCGAACTGCGTGCTTTTTTGGTTTACTTATATTATGTGGAAGGTTCAGAGAATCCCATGAGAAGGTGCATTTATGCGTCCTATATATAAAGCATCTCTAAGCCGGGATAGATTTATAAGTATTTTGAAGCATATTCGCTTTGATAATTTGGAAATGAGAGCAGAAAGAAAAGAACGAGATAAATTAGCTCCTATTCGAGAAATCGCTGATCTATTTGCCCAAAATTGTAGGGAATCATACGAACCATCTGCTTTTGGTACTATTGACGAGCAGCTTATAGATTTTAGGGGACGTTGTCCATTTCTGATTTATATACCAAGTAAACCAAAGAAATACGGTATAAAGGCTTGGACCCTATGTGACGCTGAAAATTTTTATTGCTGTAACTTTGAGATATATACTGAAAAGATTGGTGATCAATCTGAACGTAACCAAGGCCCAAGAGTTGTCAAAACACTTGCAGAACATTGGTATAGGTCTGGTTGAATTATTACAACTGATAACTTTTTTACCGATATTGCTTTATCTGAAGAACTGTTAACCAAAAATTTAACTCTTTTGGGTACTATCAGAAAAAATAGGAAGAGTTTACCCAAATCATTGCTTGAAATGACAGATCGCTCACTGTATTCTTCAAAATTTTTGTTCACTAAAAACATTACCTTAGTTTCATATGTAACCAAGCCTAAGAAGTTTGTTGTATTATTATCGACCTTACACAATAAACATGAAATTTCTGATAAAAACCAAAAATTTAAATTAAAGATTATTTTGGATTACAACAAAACCAATATTTTAGATAAATTGATCAGAGAGTACACATGTAAAAGAGCAACAAGAAGATGGTCCTTACGAATATTTTTCAACTTTTTGGATATTGCGTGCTACAATGCTTTCGTTCTCTGGAATACGAAAAATCCTGAATGGAACAGCCAAGTAAATATAAAACATCGCAGAAAACTATTTCTGCAGGAGCTTGGAAAACAATTAACCTCGCCCAATATAAAACGAAGAGCGGAAGCAATACAAGAAGAACCCACCGGATACGCTAAATCCGTAATCGCTGCAATAGAGACCACCTAAATCCGTAATCGCTGCAATAGAGACCACCGGTGTTAGTATAAAAAAAGCAAATCGAAGTGCCGAAATCTGCAACAAAACGAGGTCGTTGTTATTCTTGTTGGGGTAGTGACAATAAATATTCAAAAAGGTGTGACATGTGTAAAAGATTTGTTTGTAATACTCATTTAAAACGCGAAGAAGTCCACATTGTCAAATGTAAATGCAACTACTGCCAAAAAGACCAGCATGGTGAACCATCTTAAAAATTTAAATAGAAAAATTTGGGATCATAATTTTTATGTTTCTTTGTTTTTTTTTGTTGAATTAAAGATACTGTTTAATAATACTGACTATTTAAAACATCGTTATAAATAGAATGAGAATGGGTCACGCTTGACCCATCTTCGTAATCTAAGTAAGTCAAATAATCTCCGTACTCCGGAGGTTAACTTGGTAATAGAGGATATTTTAACGTCCATCTCTTTATAGCGTATAATAATATAAACCATATGTAGCATTTAACCATTCCGTAGTATAGAGAAAAGGAAATATTGCGGTTACATAGTAGCGATTTAAATTTAATAAAAGCTAGTCTTGCTTGTTCAGTACCCATTTTATTTCTTGTTAAGGATACTATTGGTCATTTTACTAGAATTTTCAAGTATTTGAGTGTAATCACTTACTAGATCGGATCATTATACACTTTCAGCTTAAAAATTAAAAAAAAAACTCTTGTTGCTATGCATTTAATTTTTCTAGCCTTTCCTCCATAGATCGGTACCGGACGGGCGTAATGCCTAAAAAACCGGATATATATATATATATATATATATATATATATATATATATATATATATATATATATATATATATATATATATCTTCATATTATAAATTTTTCTGAGGTATTTATTTTATTTAGCATAAACTACATACCATGTTCATTTATACCACGATTAGCCTTTATACCAAACTCAGAGCCTTCGACTGCCTCTGCAAAAACATTTCCCACATAGAGGTTGAACGGCACAGGAGACAAAGTACACACCTGTTGCACCCCTCTTAAAATTTCAAATTTATCTGTGTTTATTGATATGTTCAGCCACACTCGTGCTTTTTAATTGCAATAGAGATTCTAGATTACTTTTATATCTTTATCGTCAATGTTAGCATTGCACATCTTAACATTGCATCGTATTTTACTATGTCACACGCTTTTTTATAATTGAGGAATGTGGCGAGTATATCCTTTTGTCGGTTTATGCAGTGTTGTACAAGAGTATTCAAGCAGAAAGCAGCTTCACGTATACCCAGTGCGCTCTTGAGACCATATTGTCTCGTCGCTTAGCTCTTTCAGATTTATGAATATCCTTGTGTGGATAACGCAAAAAAAAACTTTAAAGAAATCTCTCAGTAAACTGATTAGTCTGCGGTCTTTGCATTTTACCGTTTTTAGTGATTAAGGGATTATTATAAATGTTGATTAAAACAATCATAAACACAATCGATGTGATCAACTGTTACCAGCATGTCGATGTTGCCACCTTTATGGCTTTCGTAGTAATATAATCCAGTCCAGGGGCCTTGCCCAGTTATGTTACTTTTATACTGTACTTCACCTAGGAAAAACAATAAGAGGGCCGCATAAATTTTTTGTGGGTAAGTTAGTTGACAGATTCGATCTATTATCAGTAAACAGAGACGAAGCATAGTCTGTCCAGAGTTTAGTTAATTCTTCCTGGGTATGTACATAGTCTTCTTGATGGTTTTTCAGGTAAATCTCATGGTGTTTCTTGTATACACTCGAAATTTCTTTAACCTTTTCATATAGTCCAAAGCTGTAGTGTTTCAATTTTTTTCACCTTTTTTTCATCGAGCTTTTCTTTGCGATTTTATTTTTTGCCCTTATCGTAGGTTGGGTTTCCTTGTATTTGTGTTGGTTCTGATGTATTTTGTACTATCTGCGTTGTTCCATTATTCCATCAAGTCAAGCATCTCTTCCGTGATTCACTTGTTTTCACGAAGTTCTCCTTATTTGACTTTTTTCTTCAGTATTAGCTGACAAATTTTAACAAGTCTAGAATAAATAAGGAACAAGAAGTAGAAGGTTTGCGAAAAGATCGTAAATTATAAATTAGGCTCAAAATTTCAAAGTTGATTTATTTAAGCAACTTTTTTTTTATTGAGTTAATGCGTCGACAACTAATGGTCATTGGCATGGTACAGTAAATTTTTACAGTCAGGTACCTAGTGTAGTGTATATGTGTATGTGTAGAGTAATTGTCTTAAAACTTAGCAAAGTCGACGTCATTGGCTAAGAGACGCTAATTGTATCCGAACGTCTGCGGTCCCTCCGGTCAGTACCGATGGCACAAGGATAGAAATTATTTTCATTCATTAATTTTTAATAAACGAAAATTTCTCCACCCAGGTGAGATTCGAACTCACGACCTTTAGGTTCAAAGGTAGACACTCTTACCACTGAGCCACAGAGTGGGTTTTAAGCAACGATTGTATAAAGAAATATGTGCTTATTTTGACAACAATCGACATCTAAAACAAAATTGTGATATACGATGCAAAATTCATTATTTTTTCAAATTATGTTTAAAATGTCTACGTAATTGGTGTAATCCAACTTTTATATCTAGTGAAATACTTAGTATCTAGGTATATACAGTACATATATACAGTTGAAAATATAGTTGGACAGTTCGGACTAGGAACTAGAAACGAGAGAGGAGAAAGGCTCATAGAATTCTGCCAAGAAAAGAATATGGTAATTGCCAATACTTGGTTTCAGCTTCCTAAAAGAAGACTATATACATGGACGTCTCCTTCACATACAGAAAACCACATTGTCAGAAACCAGATAGACTTTATACTCGTAAATAGCAGATATAAAAACTCTATAACCTCAGTTAAAACTTATTCTGGAGCAGATGTTAACTCAGACCACAATCCGCTAGTGGCTGACGTGAAAATAAAATTAAATAGAATTGAACTCAGAAAACAACAACCAAAAATTAACGTAAGAATGCTACAAAACGAAGAAATAAAAAACGAAATAAAAAATAATGTGAATGTTAATATGCAAAAAACACTAACTGACAACAAACAAATTATGGATGTAAATAAAAAGTGGTGTAATATAAAAAACACATTACTGAAACCAGCTCAAGAAAGTTTAATAAAACATAAATCAGAGGCTAAAAAACACTGGATGACAGAAGAAATACTATTACTGATGGAAGAAAGAAGGAAATATAAAGGAAAAGATCTACAGAAGTATAAAGAAATACAACGAATAATTAAGGAAAAAATCAAAACAGCTAAGGAAATCTATTTGATGAAGCAATGTAAAGAGATAGAAGAACTAGAAACAAAATATGATATGAGAAATATGCACAAAAAAATTAGAGAAGTGACTGGAATGGGTCGAAATAGACAGCAAGGACACATAAAAGACAAAAAAGGAGTACTACTAGTAGATTTACCAGAGAAGTTAAGGCGATGGGAGGAGTACGTTAGAGAACTTTTCCAAGATGAAAGAGGTGAAATGCAGAAAATACAAGAATTAAATCCTTTAGAGATACAGAAGATCACGATAGATGAAATCAAATATGCTATCAAAAAATCTAAAGACAATAAGGCAGCTGAATTAGATGAAATACCAGTAGAACTGTTAAAACTAGTGGAAGAGGACAACTTGGAAGTATTGGCAGATTTATTCAACACGGTGTACGATACGGGAATAGTACCACAGGAGTAGCTAAAGTCAGCATTTATAACCATCCCTAATAAACAAGCAGCAAAGGAGTGCTATGATTATCGAACACTGAGCCTCATGAGTCATACTTTAAAAGTTCTGCTAAAAATAATACATAAGAGAATATACGAAAGGCTAGAGGAGGATATTAGCGAGACGCAGTTCGGGTTCCGAAATGGAATGGGTACTCGAGAAGGACTATTTGCCATCAACATATTAATTCAGCGATGTCGGGATCTAAATGTTGATCTACACTTGTGTTTCGTTGACTACGAAAAAGCTTTCGATAAAGTAAGACATGAAAAACTAATATCAATACTTATGAACAAGCGCATTGACAGTAAAATCATAAATATAGTGCAAACATTATATTGGAACCAAAGTGCCATAGTTCAAATTGATGGGCAACACTCAGAAGAAATGAGGATCTGTAGAGGAGTTTGACAGGGATGTGTGTTATCACCACTTTTGTTTAACTTAGTGTATAAATAGTGGTGAGATGGGAATCACTATAAACGCTAAAAAAACGAAGTACATGCTGATTACAAAAAGGCCACAAAATATACATCACCTATTGACAATAAATGGTAACGTGATAGAACAAGTAGAAAAATATCAGTATTTGGGAACTTTGATCAATGAAACCAATGATCATACTGTAGAAATAAACAGGCGAATAGAGATTGCCAGATCAGCATGTATACGAATGAAGCCACTCCTAACGTGCAAAAATCTAAATTTGGAGATCAGACTACGTACCATTCGCTGTTATATATTTTCAACATTATTATATGGAGCTGAGACTTGGACATTAAAAAAATGTAATTTAAAAAAAAACTTCGAACTCTGGTTATACCGCAGATTATTGAAAATATCATGGACTGATAGAATTACAAATAAAGAAGTACTGGAGAGGGTTGGTAAAGAAACAGAACTAATCACCACTATACAAACCAGAAAACTGGAATACCTAGGCCACGTGATGAAGGGACCAAAATATGAAATTTTGAGACTGATAATACAGGGAAAGATTCATGGAAGAAAATCTGTTGGCCGAAGGCAGAACTCATGGTTAAAGAATCTACGTGGTTGGTACTAATGCAGATCGATTGATTTGTTTAGAGCAGCAAGTTCTAAAATAAAAATAGCCATTATGATTGCCAACCTACGCAGGGAGACGGCACTCTGAGAAAAGAAGGTATATAAACAATAATTATCGCTATTTCACAATAAATTAACGTTTAACTATTTTTGTGTATAATTGCAATTGACGTTTTAAACTTGATTTTGTTTTAGGGAGCAAGAATAATATACAGTTTAGCAACTGGGTTTTTAAATTTACGTCCATGAAAATTTTTTATTTCATGCGAAATCAGCAATTAAGAGAAGTTATTAATCCATAAGTAAATTAATATATTGGGCACTTTGCCAATTATAATATTTTTGGTGTATAAAACAAATAGTTATCTTTTTAAATATATATTTGTTGAATCAATAAAAAAGTAAAGAAAAATCTTTAATTTTTTTTAGTAGGATAATATTAAATGAGATTACTTTTAAATAATTAAGGAGCAATTCACTGTAAGTACTTACTTCTACTTTTATAATGATTTGGCAAGATGTATTATTTATGGTAGGGCGTAGAATACTATAATAATCAAATAATCGTCAATATCCCACCAACTGTGGCGGTATTATTTCCTGAAGTCCAATGTATGGTACACAAATCAAAAATGCCTGAGGCATATAGTACCATGAAGGAACCTATCATTAATCAAGAAAACCTACAGAGAGCTTGGAACAAAGATATTTGGCCAAAGGGTGCAGTGGTATCTAATTTTTTTGTGAACAGGAGGATGCCAATGTAACTGGATCCTCTTTAAAAAGTATTGGTAAATTTAAAAATTATTTAAATGTCATTCACTATAATGCTCAATCGTTACGTAAGTCTTTTCTAGATTTTGAAGTTCTGCTTGATATTTCAACTGAATGTTTGTGTCTTAATGAGCACTGGCTTTTACTTGATGAGCTACATACTGTTAATATTAAAGGCTATCGTATGTTTTCTGGATTTTTCAGGACGGTCAAGCCAAGCCTCATAGAGGTGTGGGTTTATATATATATATATATATATATATATATATATATATACTAGGAATAACGTAAGTTTTAATCATTTGAATCTTAGACAAATTCTTTACCATTATGGATAAAGTTTTTAAAAAATTTAATGTTCATAAACCTGTTATAATTATGGGCGACGTTAATGTTTATTTTAATGAAACAGATATCAGAGCTTTAAAACGCTGTAATTTTTTTAGATCTTACTATATTAGAAAAAAAGTTAAATTGAATACTCGAAGTAATAGATGTCTTAATAATGTTTTCGCAAATATTGATGGTACCACAAAAGCTGTGGACCTCACTCACACGTCTGACCACAGAGATATTTTCTTTCAGGTAGCTTACTCGTCCACAAATTTTGCACCCAGAGTTTGTTATAGACCTATCACAGATAAAGGATCTTTCAATCTGAACCAGATTTTTCTAAATTGCAACTTGAAGTTTGTAATTTAGATATTAATTTAAAATGCTAATTGATGTGTTATTAAACTCCATAAATATCTCTTTTTCAGAAAAATCTTAATTATTGAATAAAAATAATCCAGGTAAAACAGTAAACTCGTTCAATGACACTTTAAAAAAATTGCGTGTGAGACTTCAATTTATTAAAGCAATAAATAAAAACGAAGACATTGCTGCCCCTAGAAGTATTATTAAAACCTATAAAAAAATTAAAACCTGCAAATATTAAGTATAATGCAAATCTTGATGAATCTTGACGTGGACTATAACAAAGAAAGGTATATAATAAGGTGTTATTGAAAGAGCAAGACATTTTTCCATAACAAACATTTACGCTTGTAGCATTTCAAATCGCGTTGTATGTGTTAAAACACCGAAGTATTATTTCAATCCTTCTGCATTGCTGGAGTTGATAATAAAAACATTTTAAAGTTTGTTTATAGTAGATTACAGATGTAAATTTCTTCGGTATTCTTTGAACGAGAGCCATTTTAGGATATTTTGCGTCGTCAAATATTTCGGTTTGTGCTTTGTTTATACCGAGTTTGGCGAATGAATTTTAAAGATAATTACATCACTCTTGCTGATGTCGGCCACTGTTAAAGGCGTTTAGTTTTATTGGAGTCCGAATTTTTCTTTAAATTAGTAATTTTTTCGTTTTTCGTCTTTTTTTATGGAACCTAAGTAGTTTTGTGGCAGTTAATTGTGCAGTTAAAGAGGTTTAAAAGAGTTTTAGTTAAGACTACACACGGCGAGTGTCGGCGTCAAGAAGCTGGGAAATTTGTTGAAAAAAGTGAATTAAACTCAATGTAATGTGTCAGTTTTGACAGAGTGTTGACTGTTTTATTTCTATGCCGTCATTCATTTGACATGAAAAAGATGGTTCCATTATGTCCAGTCATGTTCCAGTTGTATTTTAGTTTTTAAGAAACCAAGTTTTACAGTTTGCATCCCAGTGCCAGTTTCCATACTCATTTTGTTTGTTCTATGCCATTTTAAACTATCTTTGCAGTTTGGAGATGCATTTGTTTGCGTTTGCAGTGTAAATACAATTCCAACCGCAGAATTTTTAAAGAAATAAAATTAACATTTATTGAAATCCAGGTAACTTTATTTGTTGAAATTTAAAGTAAAAATAGACATTTTTTATTAATAACTATTGCTTTCATAACAGGTTAAGAAATTGTAATACGTAAAATTGTAGATGTTAGGGTATGGCATAGCTATCATATTAATTGTTCTCAAGTTTTTAAATTTAATATTGACATCTCATAGCTAGCTTTATTTTTTTTACATTTGATATCATGACTGAGATCTTGTTATTGTGGTGTTTTTTTTTAAAAAGGTTAACCCATAGATAAATAATATAGTATATAGAAATATATAGACAACTCAATGTATACATTTCGTTCATTAGGACCCCTTGTCATTACTAATCATCTTTTGGCGGGAAATTTAAATAGACACCCTTTACATACATAGCCTTTAGCGCCTCTTGCGAGCTATTTCGTTACTAATTAAAATTTACAGGGAAGTATCATACTATTTTTCGATAAAATAATCTCACATATATTATTAAAAAATAAAAGGATAAGAAAATGCACAATTTTTTTTAGATATACGTACATTTATTTGTTGTTTCAGATAAAACAGTTTTAAACTAATTACAGAATATTCATGACACATATTTTCAGAAAAAAATGTTAAAGACTATTATTGTTTGCTTCCTGACAACTTTTAACTAGCACAACACAAAAATTGTTTGCTACAATAGGTAACTAAAACTAAACTTTAAAAACTAAGTAACCAACTAGTAATATATAGTATAGTAATAGTAATTAAAATTACTAAGAATAAATGCAAATGAAAGAAAATAAAATTGAAAGCTTGTAAACGAACGGAATAATCTGTCATTACTTTTGACAGAATTGACATTGCGGAATTAAGCTTTGTTTGATTATTTTATTGACACCCCGTGACTGTGTTAGAATAAATGATTGGTTAAAGTCTTGGTGAGAGAGATAGGCTGTGATTTCTCTTTATTAACTGCCTGGGGTCAAAGTGATGAGGGAATGTTCCAAGGTCATGCAAATAAGTTTCCGGGACATGGGTTAACCTGTATGTATAGCCCCATTTAAAAAGATATTTTTTATCTGTGATAATTTATTCCTGCTACAAAATCTCGTCCAGTAACAATTGTTCATGTAGTACAGTTCATGTAGTATATCCAACTTCTATAGTTTGTAAACGGATAGAACATAGTAAGTGTGTTTTTGTGTTATTTAGTATTTCTTTTGTAACTATTTATATAGTATATTTTGTAATATTTATAGTTGTAACTAATTGTGGTAAGACAATTTTTTTCCCTAAACCAATTTGTTTATTTTTAAAAAAAGAAGTTTTAACCCTTTTTTATATTTTTTAGGAAGGAAGAACCGTTTCTTTCATCTAGTACGAAGATTTTTCTAACCTGCGTTCATTTTAAATAGCTTGAGAACCTTCTTGTATTGTGTTTGTCCAGGAGATTCATGTAAGTAGCCCTTTTTTGTTTCATTTTTGTAGTTACCCCAATGCAGTCCTCTTGTTATTCACTTATTCATGACCCAGCTTTCGAAATAAATCCTAAGTAGCCGTTCACAAAAGCTTGGATTTGTTTTGCTATCCCCATCTCTAGCCCCGTGATTTCTGTCCCCAATTTTCAACCACTTAGAGTAATATTCTATATGTGGTACACAAAATAATCGTTACACGCTACATCGAAAAGTGTAGGTTTTTACTGTGTTGTATTTGTATTGGACCGTTCCTTTAGAGATTTTTACAGCACGATCTGAAAATAATCTTTTGCTAACATTTCATATGCAACTGTGATTGGAAATGTCAAAGGGGATAAAGTAATTGTCGCACTGAGTGATAACGTGTTTGACAATGTATGCCGCAGTTGAGCTTGAAACATCGAAAAAAATCTACATCAGTGCTTATTAATTTCGAAACAATTTACCAGTAAATTTACGACATAATTAATTTAAGACTTTCTTTATTCTTTTATTTAGTCTAACTATTATAAAAACCAAAAACTTAGGTAATGATCATTAGTTCAACTGAATATTTTAGAAGTTAAGATATTAATAAAACGACAAAACGAGTTGGTATTATTAAAATTAATGTGTGCCTCAAATCCACTAATTTAAAAGAAACGACAAGTTAACTTTTAGTAATAAAAATCAGTGATATGAGGGGTAAGGTATATGATTTTTCAAAAATTACTTTTTGTGTATAAATGCTTTAAAACAATATATATATATATATATATATATATATATATATATATATATATATATATATTATATATATATATATATATACATATATATATATATATATATATATATATATATACATATATATATATACATATATATATATATATATATATAAGAAATACTGGATATTATTGACTGTCGATATAAACAAATAAAACAGTTTATTAGGGTTGCAGTCAGAATATTGGCCGGGATGTTAAAAAAACACTCTTTTGACTTTTTGTCGAGCTTTCGGAATCGTTTTATTCCTTTTTCAAGACACTGCAATAAGACAAAAATGTAAATATTTAAAAAATATCACAATTCTTCAGTGTAACTTACTAGTCGTTGAGATTATTTGTATAAGCATTTACACTCAACATTTATAACACACATTAAAACATTAAAATATACAATTATGGACACAATATGTATTGTGTCCATAATTGTATATTTTAATGTTTTAATGTGTGTTATAAATGTTGAGTGTAAATGCTTATACAAATAATCTCAACGACTAGTAAGTTACACTGAAGAATTGTGATATTTTTTAAATATTTACATTTTTGTCTTATTGCAGTGTCTTGAAAAAGGAATAAAACGATTCCGAAAGCTCGACAAAAAAGTCAAAAGAGTGTTTTTTTAACATCCCGGCCAATATTCTGACTGCAACCCTAATAAACTGTTTTATTTGTATATATATATATATATATATATATATATATATATATATATATATATATGTATATATATATATATATATATATATATATATATATATATATATATATATATATATATGTATATATATATATATATATATATATATATATATATATATATATATATAATTTGAGTTTAGTTCTTGAACCTTAATATATATTTTTTAGTGGATTTTCTTGGGCTTAGGTTCATAAAAAAATTAATTTGATACTAAGATATTTTTATATATTTTTTTCGACGTTTCGGCAGGAAATCCATGCCTTTTTCAAGAAGTAATATTGACAAGCATGTACAATTTCGGTACTAATAAGTAGACGTCACAATTAAAATAATATTAAAAACATAGGACATACCCACTAAGTCACTACATGTAAAAATGGTGCGATTTTTAAATGTATGTTGTATGTATGTACTGATGCCCTTAGTTAACATGTCTCCACTATGTGTTGGATGGTTTGATCTGTAGCTCCATAGTCGCAGCCGGAAGTAGGCTGTTTTCCCTATTTATGTAGATCGTGTGCGCATACTGCATGTCCCATTCTAATTCGGTTTCGGCTCCAAATGTTTCGTGACTGGTCGAAGCCATCAGGCTTTTGGACTGGGTCAATAAGGTTGGATACTTCAGGTGGGGCTTCCTCAGTCCACAGCGTGCGCCATCTACAGGTAACATTAAAATCATCTGCTGTTAGCTGTAGAGCTGTTCTTATGGGTGGTTTTCTGGATGGGAGTCGGTTTGCTGCCAAACTCGGGATGTCTTTATGGATTGGTAGTTGCAAGTTGCTATTTACTTTCGAATACTTCGTTATCAAGGCCTTTTGTCTTCGTAGAATAGGCAGAGGAATATGGCTAAGGATCGGAAGCCAATATAGTGGAGTAGTCTTGATGCATCCGCTAATCATTATCATTGATATATTAAGCTACGTATCAACTATTTTCACATGACGACTATTTAGCCAAACGGGTGCACAGTACTCTGCCACAGAATAAACCAAACTTGTCAGATGTTCGTAGTGTGTCAGCAGATGCGCCCCAGTTGGTACCATAAAGATTCTGAATAAGGTTATTTCTAATACTTACTTTTTGTGTAGTTATTTGTAGATGTTTTTTAAACGAGAGAGTCCTGTCCAAGGTAACCCCTAGATATTTTGGGTAGGGTTGGTAAGGTAGTGCTACATTTCTCATTTGGACCTCTAATTTCTGGTTTGTCTGTTTGTTATTAAGGTGAAAACAGCTTACCTCAGTTTTACTTAAGTTGGGTATAATGCGCCATTTTGTGAAATATTTATATAGTTTGTTGAGGACGTTTCTCAGCACGTTTTGAAAAATTGAAAAGGTTAATGGTTTCTAAACCAGGATATTTGTCTTCTCCCAATTTCTTGCTCTTCGAAAACTATTAGAAGGGTATCTGTAGTATTTATAGTGGGTGCCGTCTCTTATCATGTGTCCAAGACATTCTAATTGTTGCCTTCTAATCATATACATCACTTTTCTTTCTTTCCTCGTTCTTCTTCATACCGTCCCGTTGGTTAACTGGTTTGTCCATGAGATATCTTGAGGATTCGCTTGTATAATATTAAAACAATTTTTAATTGAAGGTGATTACTTGGCAACATCGCACTTAACGAAGATCTTAACTTTTCAACGAAATCATATTCCACTTATCAATTTTGCAGAGGCATAAAAAAATGTATTTTTTTAGTTAAATAAGTAATTACATAAAAATTAAATCTAAGACCGATATAATTTTTAAATTATCATGTGTCTTTTAACAAGTATCTTATAGTTGTCAAACAAAATAAAGTAAAATTTGATTGTTAATATAGAGTGCCTGATACATGCCTTTTTAAATCAATCATTTTAAAAACCACAAAATCTACATTTTATCAAAAATAACTTTTCAACCTTATGGTGCAGTTTATACCTGCCTCTATCATTTCGTGAACAAATCATATTAATCTCATCTTTAGTTAGTGATACAAGCATTTCAAAAATATCGTATAATATAATTGTCTAAAATAATATATCGTATAAAAAAATGATAGCTAAAGGTATGTTTGTGGTTTCATGAAAATGTCCTGCCCCCTGTTTTTAATGGTAAAAATATAGTTTCTACTAGTAATGAGGATTAAAACTTCTTTCAACAAGTAAGGTTGTAAGTTGTACCTGTAATTTACAATAGATAACTTGCGAAATGATGGACACCATACATATGGCAAAAGAAATGATAGAGGGCACACATTGATAAATTACTTGGAGGAGAAGCAACTATATGCAATGCATACATTCTTTAAGAGAAAACTCCAAAGAAAATGGACATGGATTAGTCTCAAATGGTGAAACTAAAAACGAAATTATATTCCTTCAACGTAAAAATCCATGGTGAAAAACGTACCAGCTCTAAATCGCCTCTCAAGTGGTAGCGACCATAGACTAGTCCGAGCCAAGCTGATCATTGATAGTAGATTTGAAACAAGAAAGAAAATGGAAAATAATAAGAAATTAGACATGGAAAACCTAAAACAAAAAAAAAACATACATACGAAGAAAGAATAAAGGAAATATTGCCGACCAAGGAAGATATAGAACATCAACATATCGATGAAATAAACACGATATTTACTGAAACTCTAATGAAAGTGGGTAAAGAAATAGCAGAGACAACAACAAAGAAAGAAAGTCTTGTATCCCAAGAAACAAAGATTCTTATGAACACAAAAATAACATTACTAGAACAAGGGAATAGAAATAAACTGAAAAATACAAAGAAATAAACAAAACTATTAGAAAAAATATCAAGGAGTGTAAACGGAGGTACAGGAAGAAAAGATAGAGATCACAATTAAAGAAAATAGAAACATAAAATGTTTAAAGCAGAACCTGGTAAACATACAAATTAATGGATTTAAGAACAAAGAAGGAGTGGAGACCAACAATATAAAAGAAATTTTACAGATAACGCACGAATATTATTCAAATCTCTATAAAACAGAACAAAAACCAACCCAAGAAATCTGTAATATCAGTTACAACTGAAAATAAAGAACGTTTACTCTGACCTACAACCAGAAATCAGTAAAAATGAAATAAAAAAGGCACTTAAAGAAATGAAGAATAACAAATCTCCTGGGAAAGATGGAAAAACTGAGGAAATGCTAAATGATAATGATAATGGGGGAGGGGGAGTGAAACTACAGTGGAAGTCCTTTATGTACTAATGAATAAAATATTGAACACAAAACAAATACACTATTTATATATACACTACTATTTTATATACACATACACTATTTATATATTTATTTATATACGAAGCAATAACACTATTACTATTTAAGACAGTCGATAGAAAAGATCTGAAAAACTATAGGCCCATAACGCTACTTAATGTAATGTACAAACTGTTAACTAAACTACTAACAAACATATTAACAACTAAGTTAGATAATTACCAGTCAAGAGAGCAAGCCGGTTTTAGAAAAGGATTCAGTACAAGCGACCATCTGGTTATGATAAAAATTTTAATTGAAAATGCCAACGAATATCAAATCCCAATGTATATGGCATTTGTAGACTTTGAGAAAACATTCAATAAGGTGGAACATTGGGCAGTAAAGAACTCTTTAAAAAATGGGAGAATAGACTATAGATACACTGACTTAATTTCCAATATATTTGATCAAGCAACAACAGCAGAAGAATTAAAAAATATGATGAATGAATTAACTAGTGAATCAACAAAAATATGTCTACAAATGAACTATAATACAACGAAAATTATGACCAACCAACCTGAAGAATTAATAATTACAATTGCACAAACAACTATAGAACAAGTAAAAGAATATGTTTATTTGTGACAACTAGTTAAATTAAATAAAGAAAATCACACCCGAGAAATAAAGAGAAGGATACGGTTGGCTTGGGTATCCTTTAGAAAACTTTTCTATATTCTAAAAAATAGAAAATAACCCCAATATTTAATAAAAACAGTCTTCAATCAATGTATATTTCCTGTTTTCACCTACGGTTCACAAACTTGGATATTTTCAAAGGAAAACATGAAAAAAATAGCAAAGACCCAAAGAGCCATGGAAAGTCAAATGCTGAACATCAGGCTATCAGACAAGAAAAGAAATACTTGGATCCGCAACAAAATAAAAGTGACCGATGTATCAACGCAGATAGCAAAACCTAAGTGGAAGTTCGCTGGACATACCATACTTCTACTGAAAAACGTACTTTTTGGAGTTAAGTCCTTCTTGCATAATTACATACGTTCAATTAGGCTACTAGGTAATCTGATTTGATAACTCATAATTGCTGTGCATATTACTGTGTTTATTTATAAAATACATTACCGGTTTGCGTTTATGTTGTGTTTAGATAATACTAAGACTTAAAATTACCTTTTCTACATTTTTAGAAAATCCTGTCTGGATATTGACAAGACTATTGATGTTTGGACTTAAAATCGAGGACGAATGGCTTCTAAAATATGTGTATTTACCTCCAATTATTTTAATAGAAGGTCATATTTTATGGAGTCTTATAGGAGTAGTCCTTAACACTGGGGAAATAAAAAGTGCTTTACCCTTTTTAAGCTATTTATCTCTAGTTCATCCAGTAAATATTTTTATAGCTTATTTTTAATAATAATAGTTAATAAATTATATGATTCTTATATTTATATTTATAGAATAAAATAATTCATAACAGATGACTGTAAATTTAAAATCAGTTCGAAATATGTTTCTGGCATTATTTTCTTATGACATTTCTATATTATCTCGTATATTTAACACTTACCTGGTGACCATACGTCTCACAGACTCCGCACGTTTATTAACGCGTCTGCGTTTCTCGCCACAAATATGTAGCAACCTGTAAGTCGGTGTACCTTCCTAGCTTCTAGAGTATATTCGAAGGTGTTAATGAGAGGTACCTCGCTCGCCCCGTTTTCAAAATATTTATGTCGCGGAGTCTACTAGACATAAGGTCATTATTAGTGTTATTTTAATATGGATAGTTCTCGTCAACCTGTAACAGTATGACGATGATTTCGAATAAGTGTGAACAAAATGGTATAATAAGGCGAACAGTGACATTAGTGATGATGATGTGGAAGAAGGATATTATATAGAAAGTAATCATTTTACGGGCAGTGAACAAGAACTATATATAACTATATATATTATAAGTGAAAATGAACAGCAACAAGACTCAGAAATGATATCTAGCGAAGATGAAGAAGAGTGTGTCAATTCCAGCAATTAATACTATGGAAAGAATAGGTATAAGTGGAGTAAAAAGGAGCCAACTAGAAACGAAATACTCATGAAATAAAATTGAGAGCTTTCTTGGGACTGCTTCTTTATACTTCTATTTATAAGTCAAATCATAAGGATCTACGAATTCTGTTTGCTACGAACAGGAAAGGACGATCTATATTTAGAGCAGTTATGTCGCAGAAACATTTCCTGACCCTGATGGGCGCCTTAAAGTTTGACGATGCCTGGGACCGAGAACAAAGAGCAAGAGATAATTCAGCTGCTGATATCCAAGAATTCTTTGACTTATTTGTAAGCAATTCGAAAGTTGCATATAAGGTTGGGAAAAATGTGTATGTAGACGAGATGCTGGTAGGCTTCAGAGGCAGATGTCGCTTTACAATGTATATTCCCAGCAAATACTGTAAATATGGGATAAAAATCTTATGTATGACTGATGCACGAACTAGGTATTTACATAATGCTTACATTTGTGCTGGGAAAGGTTCAGAAGGATTTAGCCTCACAAATGAAGAAAGCAGAATGAGCATACCTACTCAAGCAGTTATAAGATTAGTGAAACATCTTTACAAGACTAATAGAAATGTAACTGGAGACAACTGGTTTATTTCAGTTGATTTAGTACATCATCTACAACAACAACATAAACTCACTTACTTACTTGAATTTAACTAAATTCAAATTTATAGAAACCCTGGCCAATGGACTCGTTTCCTCACATTTGCATAAAAGATAGGAAATGTCAACATTACAAAGGCAGCTGAAAGAACTGATCGGAAGTATCCTTGATACTCCCGAAAATAAGGCTAACGAAGAAAAAAAGCTTGAAATAAGAAAATACTGCTACATCTATCCATCCAAATTAAGAAGAAATACTGCATATTTAGGCACAACTTGTTAAAAACCCGTATGTTTGCAATGTTCTCGAAAAATTTATATAAATTGTACCAGAGTAGAATAGATTTTTAACGTTTTTTGTGATTTGTAGGTTTTGAGCAGAATTGCAATTATGTTGTTTTTAACAATTTTTTTTTTATATAAAATGTTATTTTTAAACATACATATATTATATTATGTTTGTATAGGTTTAATTTTTTTTTGAATATGACTTTAAAAATTTTGTGTTATAAAACATGTAACCATTTTTTTTTGTTCTTGTTATATGTCCTACAGTTTGATTTTTTTCTTTTCCACCAAATAAAAATACCATTACAATGTTTTATTATTAAAAAGTGTTTTATTGCATTTTTTAGGTGCCAGCTTGACAAAAACAGCTTTTTTTAGCCAACTAGAAACGAAGTCTGTCAGACTCATGGTCACCATTTATGTAATTAAAAATAGGATCACCAGGTATTAGTTAATGAAAATAAATTATCCTTATAATTGAAATTTACACATTTAAATGTTGCTGACTCATTTATAATGTTAATTTACAGCTATATTATAATATAATATACTGAAATCGACTGTAAATCTTTTTTGAAAATTGATTCCAGTGGTTTACGATTACTGTGAACTTTTACACAAGCTCCATAGATTAAGTAGTGAAGACTCTTTACAGAAAATAAACTAGCCAGAGTTTCCTTGTCTATTTAAAGATAGTGCTGCTGAGTTGTTTTAAGGCTTCTTGATGAAGCCACAGGTCTACCTTCTTGCAACAAGCCCATCAGTCCATCTTCTGAAGCATCTGTTTCAATTTCTATTGGTTTCTTTGGTAAAAATACTGCCAAGATTAGCGAGTTGGTCAACAGATGCCTTAGTCGTTCCAGTGAATCTTGATGCTCACGTGGCCACTGCCAGTCTACATCTAATCTGGTCAAGTTTCTTAGTAGGCCAAATATTGGCTACATATTTTACCATTTCTAAAAATCTTGAAACATCTTGTTTGTACTCTGGTGTGCAGATGGAAGGTGGTATAAAGTATACAACATTCAATTGTAAAAGTATATATCTTACAATGCTGGGAGTGCAGACATTACACAAATGCTAATCCATTCTAGTGTGTTCTTGTCATCTGGCTGTGATGTAAAAGAATATATATATATATATATATATATATATATATATATATATATATGTTCGGAAAGATTCCGCGGTTAGTACAATAAAAACTAGAGCTAAGATTAATATTATTACTAAAATTAATATCAAACTCACCAGTCTTCCGGGTTGAACCGCGTCGATGTCCATTTTGCCAAGCTTTCGGCATCCTCTCTGATGCCTTCCTCAGGGCTTCTGAGGTCTCAGTCTCCCGAGCCCCCAGACACTACTACACTGTTCACTATTCACGGCACTGTCACTACTACTGTACACTACAGTAGTAGTACATGTACAGTAGTAGTAGTATAAGATGGGTAGTTAGCAACGGTAACGCAGTTACTCAAAGCAACCAGAGGCGAATACTAACTACCAAGATGGACATTTGGTCACAGTAACTCAACTACTCAACGTAGCCAGAGGTGAATTTATAGAATAAATAGAGCGGTAGCGGAGTAATCGCCGGATTCACTCCCCGCCTCTCGGCGCGTTAGTGTTCTAAGCTGTTGGACGTGAATCCCTGTCCTGGCATTTGGTTTTCACCTCGGTCACCTTGACACGGTCCAAACCCGGAAGACGAATAAACTATAAAGCTACCATATTTGCTGAATATTTTTAGAAATTCTTGATTAATTAGACTTGCTGGCGTTTCTGACTTGTTTAGGCGCAATAAGCTGGTGTCAGTAGAGGTAAGTGGAATTGTCCAAGGAGGAGGGGTTTGAATTGAGGAGATATCGTAAGTGTCTGGTAAATGGATACCCATTGTTAACAAGTAGGTATGTAGACGAAAATAGAAAGGGTTATCAGTTCGATTTGAAGTTTGGCAACAACTTTTGAAGCGGTCAGCGAATACGTTGTGTATAACAGGATTATCTTGATTAGACGATACTGCCGCTGTATAAGAAAGACTTAGATATTGTCTTTTAAATGTGAGTGGAATCTCTCCAGTTTCCCAGTATAGAGTTTGTACTGGACTTGTGTAGTGTGCTCCTAAAGAAATTCGGAGGCCTGTATTTTGAATAACGTCTATTGTTTTTAAGTACGTTTTTTTGGAGGAGTTATAAACAATTGAGCCGTAGTCCAGTTTGGAGCGTACTAGAGCCTTGTAGATATGTAGTAAGGTAGAAGATTCGGCGCCCCATTTTTTGTTTGCGAGTGATCGTAACAAATTTATTCCAGGTTGACATGTCTTTTTTAAATATTCTAGATTTTTGTTCCAAGTTAGTTTTTGGTCAAACATCATACCAAGAAATCTAACTTCGTCTACATATTTAAGCTGTTCTCCATTTAAATATAAGTTCTTAGGTTGTATTTGGTGACTTTTCGTAAAACATACTGCTTTCATGCAAAAATGACCATTCTTCAATATGATTTACGGCTTTTTGGACATGGTTATGGATGGGTGTTAGGTTCTTTCCTCTACAATCCATCTTTTATTTTAAATATGTAGGGGTTTCTAAATGTTGACGGCAATTTAGTTTTTTATGCTCTGCCAAACTGAATGGCAATCTGACAGAATTAAAATATAACTTATTAATTCCGCTGAAAACATTGAAAATTCATTTGGTAGTTTATACTTGAATTCTACGTTTGTAGCAGGTAAAAAGTATGCGCATCCAGTCCCTTCTGTTGTTTTTGATGCGTTTGTGTATATTACTGTGACTTCCCTATAACCCTGCAGTAGAGATCTTAGAAGGTTGCTACTCATAATGGTGTTCTCACTATAAGCGGGTATTATAACCTCAATTCTGTGGAATAAAGAAAAGTAGTCTAAGCTTTTGTGAACCGTGTGCAATTTCTTAAAAAAATAGGATTATTCTGTAATGCCATGCTTAAAGGCGAGGAAGGTTTTTTCTCCCAATATTTGTTTGTAAGATCTGACTCGTTAAGTGACGGACGCTTGAAAATAACTGGGAGTTAATTTATAGAATTTTAAGAAGGCTTTTTTCACTTAAAAAGTTTCTTATATTTTCAAGGGGTACCTCAGAGGCTTTAACATATAAGGGTTATGTAGGGGTTGATCTCATAGCAACCAAACATACCCTCATAATATAATTTTGAAACGTGTCAATTTTTCTTAAAAGGTTCTTGGAGGTGGAACCATAAAGAGTAGCACCGTAATCTAGAATAGATCGTGTATAAGCACTGTAAAGCAACAAGGATGTTTCTACATCGCAACTAAGGAGAAAATTTATTAAAGAAGTCCTTTAAACCTTCATTTCTGAACGGTTATAAAATATTCTTCGTTTTTCCATTCATTTTGTTGGCCTGTGACCATATTTGCTTGGAAGAGGTATTTTTGTTTAAATTGGACAAGCATTTGATCCAACTGGATTTAGCTTTTTGCTTCAACTGCTATTTTGTTGGAGCAGTCATTTCCTGTTATTTTAAGTAGATACCAAAACTCGATAAAAGTTTGTAAGCTTTTAATGAGTTTTTTCTTCCATTAATTATTATATCACATTCACGGTCCTACCATTGTTGTGGGGGACGATTTTTAAGTTTGAGAATTTTATATTGAAGAATAGTTTTTGAAGCAGATTCATTAATACAATCAATAAGAAAATTATAATTTTCGTAAGTGTTTAAAGAGCTGTTATAGTTGCCAACATTTTTTCTATTAAGGATGTATAAAGTGACCAATTGGCTTTATTGATATTCCATTTGATTTTTGGATAAATTGTTTTATGTAATGTGTTAGATGTGGAAAGGTTCATGGTTATAACAAAATGATTTGACGTTAAGGTATCTGAAGAGACGGAACATGTAACTTTACTGGCTAGATTAGCTGTACAAAGAGAAATGTCAATCATAGATTTCTGAGTACCATATTTGGGAAGATAATATGTGGATTCCCCATTATTCAAAATAATATTCTAGATCTAGATCTAGGTCCTCGACACATCTGACGATATAATAACCTACAGCATTATTGTGCAGTGAGCCCCATAGTAAGTTATGAGCATTCATATCCCCTCCAATTATACAAGGTGATTTAATTTCAGAGAAGATATTTTTACAATCATCTTTAGAAGTACGGACTTTATGTGGCCTATACACAGACAAGAAACTTAATTCTAAATTGTTAAATTTAACGGAGATGCCACAAACTAAAATTTTATCATTAAAATTTTTACTAATATTCACTTTGCTACACCGGCATACCCATCGTATCTATTTTCTCGGATTATACTATAACCTTTAAATGTATAATTTTGATTTGGTTGAACCATGTTTAACTTAACAACGCTATATCAATGTTTTTAGCTGTTAAAAAATGAACTAAACTATTTTTATTGGATTTGACCTTCCGTTCCATTGTGGTGAAATTATGCACCCCTGTCTCACTCCCCTTACGATTTTGACCTCATCTGTATATTCTCCATCTATTCGGAGTACCGCTGATTGATTCCAATACACAATTCCAATACATTACAGTTTTAAAATCTAACTTATTTAAATAGATTTGATAAATTTAGTAACACGTCAAAGCAAAAATTTACTACACTAATTAATACCAAATCAATAAGCCAGTTATTGTTATTTGAATTCTCTCTTCGAGTGTTCAAACAAAACTGGATGTTTAGGGTTAGTCCCCCCATTTAACTCTGTATCTTGCACCTGTTGTAAGATATTGATAATGATTTTTATTTATATAGTTTTTTGATAATACATTATTTATACATGTAAAAGTACTTTTTAGGGTGTCAGTAATGCGTGCCTGAGCATATTGCACATACAAAAAGCTTTAATTACACTTGATGAAATATATATGATTTCACGATGTCTATCTCTGCAAAATAAAAAATTTGAAGATAACGTGAAAAAGGAAGCAAGATTTATAAAAATGTTTTCCTATTTCTTATTACTGTTTTCACTTATATGTCATGGAGTTCTCTTGACGCCTTTTTATCCTAATTGGGATATTAATCCTATACTCTGGATTATTAATCGATATTACAATAAATATTTTGGATATCTTGCTATGGTTCTCATCGATTGCAGTATAATAATTGGTAAATATTTTAATTTTTTCACATAATAAGTGTTTTATTTATGTAAAAAAAATTAGAACAAGTTTTAAGACTTAAGACAGTTAAGTTCGACGTTATATTATTTAAAAGGTATTTGTATTTATTGTATAAGTATATTTTTAAAAGTGTGTTTTAATTTATTTAAATCATTAATCTTGAATTGACATCACTGTAATAAGGTAAAATAAGATGAATGTTTTGATGTTAGTTTGGATGTGCAAATGATCCTAGACATATTTTGAAGCAAGCTTAAAATTTCTTAAAATTATTCCCCTTAGAAAATTAGTTTTACGCCGCCTATGGTATATACTTTGCTAGAAACCTTAAAAATGACCCAAAAGCAAGTGATTTGTCGTGCCTTTTTTTCAACAACGAAATAGTTCGCCAAATGTTTCCCTGCTCTTTTTATCTTTCATTTGTTAAATAAAAACCCTTCCCCTTAACAAAAAAATAAGTTTTTATTGTCGAGTATCCAGTTTACCTTTTAAGCAAAATGGAGATGTTGGTTTTCTATGAAATAATGTTTCCTGTCAAGAGAAAGTATTAAGAATACAAAAATGACCACACTAGCCTTGTCATTAAGTATTATTTTCGCGTGGCACTCTTCGGCCAATACTCCCACTCTTTTTTTATGCTTAGCTTTAATAAGTATTATAAATCGAATTCATTTCCGAGTTGGTTATTGTGGCAAGCGGTTTGTCTTCATCAAACGGCGACGTCTTCTCCAATTTGGGGACACCGAGACACTTCTGTTTGCCGTTTATTACTACTACCTGTACTTCTACTTACTCTTGTCTTGTTCCACTGCTTTGTACCTGTTGTGAGGGCAACGCGTCAAGTGCCTTTATTATTGAGACCGTTCTATGAAAGACGTCATTCCCTCTGTCTACTTGCTGCCAACTAAATACAATACAGATTATTCAATTGTGAGTAAAAATACTTAAAAGACAAAAACTCGCATATTACTTATGTGATGAAGGAACTCTCTAATAATGAATTGTTTCATCATCATCATATAACGGGGGTCCTACGGCGATTGCCGCTTCCCGCATTTCAGCCTTCATCTTTTCCTATCTCTCCAATCTCCCTCTTCTAAGCCTCTAGATTGCATTGTTTTTGTAATTTCTCTTCTCCAGGAATTTGGTGGTCTTCCCCTTGTCCTTCTTTCTGGCGGAACATACATTAAGGCTTTCTTTGGCCACCGCTCCTCCTCCATTCTCATCACGTGACCATACCATTGTAATTGCCTTCCTTGTATTCTATCTGAGAGAGTATCTCTAATTCCTGTACGGTTTCGTATTTCCTCATTCCTGATTGTTTCCATTCTCGATACTCGACATGACCTTCTAAGATAATTCATTTCCACAACGTCTACTTTATCTCGTTCATTCTTTGTCATCGTCCAACATTCGGCACCATATGTGGTAATTGGTTCTACAATTGCTCTGTATACGCGAAGTTTGGTATGCATCTTTATTTTATTAGACCACAGTAATGAATTCAGTATTCGGATGCATTTTTTCCCATGGGTTATTCGGTTTTGTACATCTATCTTAACTCTGCCATCTGCTGATATGATGCTTCCTAGATATTTATACTGGTTGCAGCCTTTTATGACTGCGTTTTCAAGCCTCAGATCTGTGGTATTTCCTCCAATTTTTAAATATTCTGTTTTGCTTATAATTACAGTAAGCCCCCATTTGGCATATTCCTCAAATAATTTTCGATTCATATAATTTATATCTTCCTCATCGGTTGCAACCACCACCTGATCATCTGCAAACAACAATGTATACAGAGTTTCTGGTCCCACTTCGATGCCCATAAATCTACATTTATTTCTCCAATTCCTCAATGCTTCTTGGACGTATATTTTAAAGAGTGTCGGTGACAAACAGCATCCTTGCTTTAGGCCTTTAGTGACTTTAAATTCATTTGAGGTTCTGGTTCCAATTTTTACACAACTAACTGCATTTTCGTACAATTTATATATCGCTCGGATATACGTCGAATCCAATCCGGACCTTTTGAGGACCTCAAACATTTTCTTTAACGGGACACTATCATATGCTTTCTCAAGGTCTATAAATACCAAATGGGTCTCTCTACTTTTTTCGACACGCTTTTCATTTATTTGTCGTAGGATAAATATATTATCAAGGCACGATCTCCCGGTACGAAAGCCGCTTTGTTCTTCAATATCTTGTATCTGTCTTTCAACCCTCTTCTTTAATATTCTGTCGTACAACCGGTACACAGAGCTCGTCACACTAATACCTCTATAATTGGAACAGTCTCTTTTATTCCCTCTCTTATATATGGAGCTTATATAAGATTTATTCCAATCTTTAGGAATTTCCTGGTCTCCACACATACATTTATTGAAAAGGTCTACTATTAATTCTAAAAGTGCAGTCGGCCCATATTTACCCAGTTCTATGGGAATGTCTCCAGGCCCTGCGGCTTTTCCGTTTTTAACCTCTTTTAAGGTTTCCGTCAATTCAGATAATGTTATTATAGGGATTTCCTGTCTTTCGTCTCTGTTGTCTATTAATTCCCTTATCTTTTCCCATCTGTACTCTACTCTATCCTCTTTCAGCAGTTTCGTATAATATTCTTCCCATTCATTTAACTTTATGAGAGAAATGTTGTCTTCATTTTTCTCATTTTTCCTAAACTGTTTTAATGTTTTCCAAGCTTGCGCCACTTTTGTTCCACCCATAAATCTGTCCAGTTCATCACACTTATCCTCCCAGTTTATATTTTTCGCCTTATCCACGTCTTTTTTAACTTCTCTATTCCATTTAGCGTATATTTCTCTGTTTTGAGGATCTTTGGATTGAAGCCATATGTGATATGCTTGTTTCTTCTTGAGAACTTTCTCTTCTAGTTCCGTTGACAACCATTTAGGTTTTCCGTTTTTCCGATTTTCAACTTTTCCCAGTGCTTCATTTGCCGCTTCATGAATATATTTTTTAATTACCTCATACAGACTTTCGGGGTCTAAGTCCTTTGTTTCTATATTTTTTATTTTCTGAGCTATTCTAATTTTATATAAGAACTTTGTCGAATCTTGTTTAAAGCTTTCCAGGTTATATTTTATGTTTTCTATGGTTGTTCCTATGTCTGTTACTTCATCATTTTTGTGACTTGATTGTTCTTTCTTAAATGTCACCATTACTTTTGCAATAATCATATAGTGGTCACTTCCACATTCTGGCCCTCTAAACACCTTCACGTCCTTCGTTTTTAGTTTAGAATCTTTACGATGAATGAAATAGTCAATTATTGATTTTAAATTCCTGGTAGGCTACGTCCATGTAAATTTATGTATATTCTTATGGGGGAAGAAACCATTTAATATTTTCAAAGAATGTGCCTCGCAAAAATCTATTAATCTTTGACCATTGTCGTTCAGAATGTCTTCTCCATATCTCCCTATTATTTCACTGTTGGAGCTTTTTACGGTTCTGGCATTAAGATCACCTAAGATCCAAATTTCTTTCTTCTTATTAATTGTGGCTAGAACAGTTGTTAACTTGTTAAAGTACTCTTCCTTGCTGTCATCCCTTGAGTCATCCGTCGGTGCATATGTTCCAATTCCCACTATTTCATGGCCATTTTTCTTAATTTCTATGAGGATAATTCTTTCATCTATTTCTTGCCATGATTTAATACATTTTTTCAGTTTCTGATGTATTGCTATAGACACTCCTCTTTTAGCTCGTTCGCTCTTTTCTACGCCACTATAGAAATGCAGGTATTCGTTTATCTTTTCATTTCCTCTTCCTTTTTTCTTTACTTCAGTTAATACACAGATGTCTAGTTTCATTTTACTCAGTTCACGGAAGACCTCCTCCTGTTTTGTCCTTATTCCTTGTATGTTCCAAGCACCAAAATTCATAATCCATTTTCTTTGCGAATTTCGTTTATAGTTTAATCCGTCCGAATTCCAAGGCTTTTTGCTGAAATTTTTAACTTTGATCATTTTTTCCGAGTATCGAGGAGTTGGCCCGATGCCTCAACCCCCAACTTGGAGGACCAGGGTTTTAAATTAATCAGAGTATCCTTCTCTTAGATAAGTTGCCTTCTCTACGGCTTAGGAGTCCTATCTACCCCACCTGTTGGTCCGCGGGTGGTATGTTATTTCCCACCTACCCGCCGGCCTAGCTGCAAACAGGCCGGTGAGGGCATTCCCCTATCCGCCACCTGGAGACGCGCTCTCTAGGGTTACAGGTTCCCCCAAGAGATGAATTGTTTTTGTTGTCTAATAAATTTTTAAGAGATAAAACTGACATCGTCAATATACTTGGAAGTTAAAGTATTACAGTTCGTTTTCTTTTTATTAGTATTGTAAATATGATCATAAATTTTTATTATGTCACCAAATTTGATATAGTAACTAAAGAGTGGTCGGCGGACATAAGCAGACAAGTCAATTTTTGAGAAAATTCCAACACAATATTCTTAGATTTAATCTCTATGTGCTTAATGTTCACGGGACTCATGTCATTCACTAAACTCACCGATCTAGTGGTGGTTTCAGCACAAATGAGTTACAAAAACAGCTCATGGAAGTTATTCTTTATTTATAAGTAGATAAAAAATTTTATCATTGTTTATAAGTAATATTCAATATTGTCATCTATCTTGCTCATAAATATTATAACATAATTACGTTGTTCTCAAATTTATGACATTAAAATTATGAGTTTTAGGTAGCGTGGCACTTCTGGCACCAATGTACTATATGTTAAGTTTTACCTTTCACATGACGTTCCAGATAAAATGGTTAAGTGAACAAATAATAACTTGCTTGGCACAACCTGATCACCAAAATTCGATGTCAAATGATGAGTATCAGAAATATATTGACAATCGTATAACTAATATCGTAAAATATCATTTACTTTTCATAAGGTTGGTGAATAAATTTAATACTTTAGTAAAAACGAACGACCCTAACCCTTTGGGACCCAGTGGGACTTATAGATCCCAGCGACAGTTTCAATTTGCCTGATGTTCCAAATAAGTCCCGTTTTACATTATATTCTTTGATACTGGAGGTTATCGACTACACTGCACATGTTTCTTTACTAAAGTGATATTGGCAACGTTGGATGGCTCAGTTCGTTCGTAAGAACGACGCAGTCAACACGTGGTTCTTACTTTTCGACGTTTTTACAGTTAAAACAACTTGTTTTCGACACAATTGTAAGGTAAGTATGTTGTTAAGTGTATGTAATTATTCTACACCTTATTCTGAGATTCGTTTACTTTTGTAAATTGGCAAACTTACATCAGAAATCATATGATATTTATGTGTCCCACTGAGGTTGTTGGACAGGGCTTTTATATCCCATTGGTTTTTTTCAGCATGGCAAGAAAAAGAAAGCTTACTCAAAAGAAATTGCAGGAACTGGCTGATAATATAAGCGGCATATCTTCATGTGATGACATAGATGCAAAATCTAATACAGCTTCAGAAGACGACGAAGAATTCTACGAGAGAAATGATTCTTCTAATGAGTCGTATATGGCATCAGATGATTGTCCTCATAATGAAGAAGAACACACTCGCTCATCAGATGGATCAAATACGTCTTCATTTGATTGTTCCGAAAATGAAGAAGACGAGAATACTTGCTTGCCAGATGGGGAAGATTTAATTGAAGGTAAGAAATCCATTATCAATAAAAAGAAAAGAGAACTTCCTATGGTATGGTCAGTCGCAGCTGATCGTAAATCCAGATTGACTGTTCCTCCTAAAATACCTTATGTATAATGTAATCAATTAATATAAATTCGTCACGTATAGAAATTTTCTTGAAAGTATTCACTCGAAGTTTATTTTTTTATTGCGGATTGTACAAACGAGAGAACTAAAATGTATAATTGCAAGGGAGGAAAGTCTAAACCGCTTACTGATGCTGGTAAAGTAATGATTACTATTGGTTGTACTCTAATAATGTTCTAAAACAGAGTGCCTAAACTAAGATATTATTGGTCTTCGCATCCATCTGTCGGAAATAAATTTATAAGTACTGCAATATCAAAAAACAGATCTTATTCATTCTCTCCAAACTTCACTTTAATGGTCCAAAGAAACCCGAAGATTGCAGTAAGATATATTATGTAGAACAATTGCTCGCCTGTTTTAAGTTCACATTCCAGAAGTATCGAACCGGCAGTACTAGGCAATCAATCGACGAGAGAATGGTGAGGTTCAAAGGTCGGTCGTCCCTAAAACAATACATACTTCTAAAACCAGTAAAAAGGGGTATAAAACTATGGTGCAGGTGTGATTCTAAGACAGGATACACATAATATGATTTTAAGGTTTCCTCTGAAAAGGAAGTTAAACAACTGATGGAACTCTAGGTGAAAAAGTAGTAAAAACGCTATGTGAATCGATAAGTATTGATAATGTTGTTGTAGCTTTTGACAGGTTTTTTACCTCTATACGTCTAGTAAACACTATTAAATTTGCTGCAGTTGGTACAGCCATTACAAATAGACGGAACATGCCTAAGGAGTTTTTTATATACAAAATAAACAAGGGAGGCTCTGTATTTCTAACAAATGAGTTCCAAACCCTTAGCCACAAAATGGCAAGATACCAAACAAGTATCCTTATTGAGTAACTGTCATAAGAACAGTTGTAGAACTATTCAAAGGAAAAATAAGTGGACGTTCCTTGTCCTGCTGCTGTTGCTTTGTACAACGAAATTATGGGTGGTGTGGACCTGGCTGACCAAATGAGTGGAGTGTATGAAATGGATAGACGATCCTGTAAATGGTGGAAAAAAGTTTTCTACCAATTGCTTATGGTGTCAGTGGTAAATAGTTGGGTAATATATAATGATTTACATCGAACACGCAAGAAAACACCCCTTTTAGAAACTTTGTTTAAGCTATCAGATCTCATTTCTAAAGGTAAAACTACAACACAAGTAAAACTTAAAAAAAGAAGTGTAGGTAGACCTTCAAAGAGATCACAAAATAAAAATGTAGGAGACCACATGCCGATTGAAACTGCTAAGAGACGGCGTTGTGCTGTTTGCTTTAGAATGGGTAAATAAAGAAGAACCACAACCATCTGCACAATGTGTGATGTAGGTTTGTGGAACAAGTTACATGGAAGTATTTTTTATGCATATTTTTGTAAATCTTTCTGAAATAAAGTGTTCATTTATTTGTGACCGTAATCTCCCAATATACCCTACGGGACATAATAATCCCAACCAACATTTTCATTGGGACATATATATCCCACTATTTTTTGTTTTTTTTTATGTAAAAATTTGGTTTGGTGTACTTTAAAAACCTTCTATAGTCACCAGTACAAAGAAATAATTAAAGTCGAGATCGTAACAACACAAAAAAAATTGGGTCCCAAAGGGTTAAAGCCCGAAGACATAGTTCCAGGGTATACAGGGTGTTTCAAAAAGGTATGCCATAAATTAAATCACGCATTCCGGGGACAAAAATAAATTGGTTGAATCCAACTTACCTTAGTACAAAAGTGTACACAAAAAAGTTACAGCTCTTTGAAGTTACAAAATAAAAATTGTTTTTTGAATTATCTCCTAAACTACTTAACATTTTGTAATAAAAATGGGCACGTTATGTTCTTCTTCTGAAGCATTTTTCATACAAAAGAAATATTTTAAACAGGATGTGCAGCCCTAAAGCCCCCTAAACTTTTTAGTACGTTCAAATCAAATGAATTTTGTGGCACCATTAGTTTAACACATTATTTTTAAAAAAATTTAATTCTTGTAAATCCGCGAGTCAGCCAGACTAGTGGAACCAGTAAGCTTTGCAGTCGCTCGCAGGGATAAACATCCTTAAGGTTCATACCGAGGATGTTACAGTGGTGACAGCGTTGTACTAAGGTGAAGATTTTCTCACCCTATAGTTCCAGATTTTAAAATAGGGGATACAACCTCCCGCTAGTTGTACACAAAAGCATTCCTAGACGAAAGTTTTTGGAAGACTTAGATTTACAACTTATTGATGAACATATTCGCAGACGAGCCCTAGAACCAAATATTTTAAGAACAATTCGTATGAGGTTATTGGAAATTTGTGGTGTGCAGACAAGAAATCAACCTATCCAGAATAATGTGTATGAAAGATGTATGTTCTGCAGTAGTAATAAAAACCGCAAAACTCGGACTCTTTGTAGGCAGTGTGGCAAATATATGTGTTTAGAACATTTAGGCCATCCGCACATTGGACGATCAAAGGCACGCGTCTAAGTTCATGCTTCGTGCTCGTCTTGTACGAACCCTGCGGCATGAGCGAATATTCACCGCTCACTAGTCGATTCAGTTTGCTGTTTGCTCACATCTGCCAACCAGGAAAAACGCATTTTTTATACATCCATATTGGCATATTGTTTCATTGTATAATTATACAGTTGAGGGTATTTTCACACTTCCCCAACGAATTTTATATTAAACACCTAGAAACAGAAATTTAATGTTTTCAGAATTTGATTTTACAAACAATATATTTCTACAAAGCTAGTGGTACTACAAATAACAAACATAATATTCGTCGATCTTAAATAAATTTATTTTATGGCAAAAAATAATAAAAAACTAAGAAAGCAAATACAATAATCTTATCCCCATGACTAAAAACGTGCGTCTCACTCGAACTTTTTCATGCGCTACCGATCGCATGTGACGAGAGTCGTACAAGATGGTGAGATTTACAAGTCTAGATGACCACTAAACGCCCCGTCTGCGAAGCTCAATGCAACATCGGAGGAACTTAACTTGGGCGGTGGGGAGAGACCTACGCGATTGAAATCGAATCGACCACTTCGAGCGTCGAGTCGACGCCGTCAACCCATGTGCGGACGGCCTTAACTGGACTATGAGTTGTTTACTATACTGTCGTTGTGTGCAGTGTAGAAGAAAATGAAGAAGCAAACGGACAATAGTTTATATTGGACATTTGTTGAATAATTTTATTTTTTTTGTGACGTTCCAACCCTTGTCTTTATGTTTGTTGATATTTTGTATTCAAAAACTTGACATCTTTTTAAAAATTGTTTGTCAATTATGTTAGTACCTTAAAGAAGCCAATTTTTTAATGTGCATTTTTTTCTCGAAAATAAATAAATATTGATCATTTCTTACTATCATTATGAAAACGATATTTTTAGATTTTTACATTTTTAGATTTTTATTAGGATTTAAAGAACTAAAGTAAAAAAAACATTATTATTCTAGGTACTTTGTACCACAATATAAAGAGGTTCCACAGTAGAACCACTCTCGGAAAAATTGGAAGTAAAGTCTGTCAACGCGCAGAGCGACTGCGCTTATTTCTTAGTCGCTCGAGAATCATTCTTCTATTGCTAGTCGCGTAGAAACGTAAGGGTGAACAGTGCCGTATTTTGGTTAAATTGAGTTAGTGTGAAAATAATTGTTAGTATTGTGAAGTACATATTGTGTGAACATGAGTAAAAGTCGAAGTGGTATTAGTCGGTGTTCAGCGAAAATGTGCAAGAACAATTCAAAAAATTGTAACTACAGTTTTTTCCGATTTCCCAAGGAACCTATTAGGTACGTATATAATTTTAAATTTGCTTATTTAACCACCTTAACAGAATAGCATCAATTATTATTGGAAATAGTAAAATGTTAGGTGCAGTTTTTTATGTTGGTTATAAGATATGTTGATATATATTATATGTATATATATATAAATTCGGGTTCAAAACGTCCTCTGACGTTGTCCGATGCCTTGTTGCCAATATCTTCTATCATTACAATTTTCATCTTCTAATCCTCGTAAACTCATTGATCGTCTTACTCTTTGTATCCACGTCATTATTGCCCTTCTTCTTTATCTGTTGTCTGTAGGTATCCATTTCATAATTTTCTTTTGCAGTCTCTCCTCCCCCATTCTCTGAACATGTCCGTACCACGTTAATTGTTTATTCTCAATGCATATAATATGACCGTTTCCTGTAATTTCATTCTTCGCTTGACTTACTCATTTCTAACCCGGTCCAATCTCGATGTTCTACTGGTGTTTTTTTATTCTCCGTGTTTCGAATC
Organism: Diabrotica balteata; assembly: GCA_918026665.1. Lineage (NCBI taxonomy): Eukaryota > Metazoa > Arthropoda > Insecta > Coleoptera > Chrysomelidae > Diabrotica > Diabrotica balteata. The sequence goes on along the minus strand of OU898279.1, from coordinate 38,371,477 downwards.
CGTATACCAATGTGTTTTTAATCATGGTGTTGTATATTCTCATTTTTCTTTGTTTCCCTATCTCGGTACTCCACAAAACTCCGTTCAATGATTTAATTATCATTCTTTCTTTATTTATTCTGCTCTTAATTTTTGCATCTTCCGTATCTTCTTTGTTGAAATGAATTCCCAAATACTTATATTTCTCACAGCTAGTTATTTTCTGATTATTATCCAATATCATACTAGTTGAATCTTCACCTAGGCATAAATATTGTGTGTTTTCTACATTCATATATAATATTATATATTTATGAAAGTTAATAATAGCCGGCAAATTTAGCGTTGTCTAAATAGTGAGTAAATTTAATTTATTTTCAGAGCACGGAATTGGGCAATGTTGTGCCAGAGAGAAGATTTGTTGAAGAAAACTAACTTAAATTTGAACAGATTAAGCAGTGTGCATTTTGAAACTACTATGTTTTCAAATAAAATTTAAAACAGATTATGCAAAAACGCAGTACCAAGTTTATTTCCTTCAATAGAAGACAGTCCTAACAACATTCGAATGTTGATCAAGGTGAGTTTTTATTTTTGAAAGCTGAAATTTCCATGTAAACCTAAGAATATTCTGCTATTTATATTGTTGACGTACAAATTTGTTGCATTGTAGTGTTGCAATAAATTATAGCTTGTTTACTATGCAAACAATTTTACTATTTGTTATTTAAAACATATCAAACTTATTTTGAACCTATTTCTTGTGTCATGTTATAATTTATTAGTTTTTGGTGTAAAAAACCACAACTTATGAAATTTAATATTATCAACATCAAAATCGGAATTGATTCTGTGACCGCATGCCGTATTATTCCTTCATTCAACTCATTTTAAATCCCCTCGAAATTAAAGGTAATTTTTGATCTGGAAATACCAAGCTGCCCCTTGCAATCTACCTGCTCTATAGAAAAATATTTAAGCGTAATTTTGACGTGGAAATACCACAGTATATAGAGGGATATTCACTCTATATACTGTGGAAATACCATGTATTGTCGAAGTAAAAGACGGTATGCAACTTTCTAAGAAATTATAATCGATTTCCTGCTATACTCTTTTCTATTTTTATCTTTAGAATACAAATTTGTTGGATTTGCATTTGTTGAATATTTTTGATTTCAAAATAACACAAGGCTTCCTTGTACTTAAAAAAATAATTTAGATTATTAATAAAAAATTAAATGTTGTAGATTAGAGATATTTAATGTACAATATGACACTTTCTTCATATAAGATAACCTATAAACTTCTGTTGTAGATGATGAAAATAGTTTTGATCCAGTAAATGAGGAACAACGGGAAGAATTAGCTACCGTACCGCTAGGTGGAGAGGATAGCGAAGTTGTTCTACAAAAAAATCAAACAACCCAAACTTTGGAAAAAGTATCTACCTATAGCCCTAAAAAAAACCAGCTACGAAAAACTATAAAACAACTGCAAAACAATAATTTTCGATTAAAACAAAAATTGCAATAACTACAAGATTCTCGAAAACCCGATTATCTTAAAAACGTCACATTGGATAATTATAAATCACTAACCGATAAATTTTGTTCTGCCAATAAAAATTTAACAAATTTTATAATATTCAAATTGAACAAAATCTGAAAAAAAAGAACGGTCGGAGATATTCAAACGAATGCAAAAACTTTTGTTTACAACTATATTTTAACGGTCCAAAACTGTATAAGAAAAAATTAGTTAAAGAATTTTGCTTGCCCAGTGTTACAACATTACACAAATTTGTCACACATATATCTGTCAAACCTGGAATAAATGACTTCTTTTTTAATATACTTAAAAAAAATGAATAATGCTTCTGACCTTGATAAATTATGTATCCTTTGTTTTATGTATCCTTAAATGTATTAAAAACCATTGAGATTTAAAACTTGCGCAATACCGTTGATATTTTAAATACCGTTGAAAAATATAAACATTGAATTGTAATATTGTTTTTTATTTATTAAACCTTTTGTTTTTGTAATATTAACATTAAGTCGCATTTTTTATTTTAATAAATAATAGTAATAGGCTCAGAAAGTTTTAATACGGCTCTGTAAGGTTTACATTTTTAGATTTTTATTAGGATTTAAAGAACTAAAGAAAAAAAAACATTATTATTCTAGGTACTTTGTACTACATATTATTGAACGACGTACTTTTCAAAGTCGATAGGAAACCAATATGGCAGAGAGATACGACAGGTCGTACTTTCTATTTCTGGCAGGGGTATCAGGGTTTCGTTTTTATATCACTTTTGTCGATGAAGTACTTTTTCTCAATGCCTGGAAAAATAAATTTAAATCCTTTGCGTCTCAGATATTTTCCGTCTACATCGCTCTTAAAAAATTTAAGAATTTGTGCCACGTAGTAAACTTGCGTCTTCTTAGTATTAAATTTAGTTAGGATAAAATCGTTTTCCCTAAGTTTATATGCTTCCGTAATTTCACGGTTTCTTTCTCCATTTTCTAAAGGCTCGTCATCACAGTCATCTTCAATAATATCTTCTAGAGTCAAATCCTCTACATCGCTATTATCTTGGTAAACTTGCTGTTTGTCAATGCTGTTTTTACTGTCACTTTTAACTACTGTTTTATTCGCCTTTTGTTTCTTTCTTGATTTTGTAGATTTCTCATATTTACTTGTCTTATTTTGTTCTTTCTCCTGTATTTCCTTTAAGTACTCTTCTGTTGCTAGGACTTTTGCAAGAGTCTATCTTTCTTCTTCTTGCCGTTATGTTTGGGGCTCTTAGAATTTTTTTTTTCATTAGTAATAATTCAAAGAAGCAAGATGGCTTGGGACAAGCACTGTTAGATTGATCTGAAACAGACTCAATAAACTGTTTGGTCTACGGCAGTGGAGTTTCGTCATCGCATCTTCGAAAATATTAAGTGGATTTTTAAACACCCAATGTTCTTTATTTTTAAGTATCTTTGCAGGATCTAAGCGTTCTGCTGGATATCTCTTATTATCGCACGGAAATATCCCAACCTTTTCAAAACAAGATTAAATAATTTCTGCAGATAAACCTTCATTCCAAATACTACAAATCAAATCACTAAATTTGCTTCTAGATAGTTTTCTATGATTAAGTCTTTATCAGTTAATCAAAGCTTCATTCCATTTTAATTTCAATGAACCAAAGCAACATCTATCAAGCGATTGCAGCAAGTCAGTTGTATGAGCACAGAGTTTTAATAAAGTTATATTTTCTTGCACAACCAATTGTCCATCCAGTATAATAAGAAGTGGGCGTTCATGAACCAGTGCACAAAACTTTTGGAACCACTCTTGAAAAATTGGACAAGGTATCCATCCCTTTTCAGAGACTGCGTAGCATGTATTCGGTAAATCGGCCTTACCTAAAAAACATATTTTTATTACTTACTATATTTTAACAAAAAGTTGACATCTTACATTTCCAACTGCTTCATAAATTTTGCCCTTGAAAAGTTACTAGAGGAGGCAACAAAGTGCCACTTCCTGAAATGCAGGCCATTACGGTAGTATTTTCTTTTCCTGACCTCTCTATGTCTTGGTGAACTTTCTGACCAATACCAGCAACGCCTTTTATTCTGGTTGGATTGGATGAAAATGTGGTCTCGTCTAAATTCCAGATATGACCGGGCTGGTCTTGCAATTTCAAATCAGATATGCAAGTATTTAGGCGATCGTGAAAGGCAAAGATGACAAATGGATAACTTATAGCTCACCTTCTACATTTTTCCAGTTGCTAAAGCTTTTTTTGACTTAGTCTATTACGCTTTTAAACATTTTGAACCATTTTTTGTCAGGCTATTCTTAAACTGGGTAGTAAGGTGGTTTTTTTGTACATAGGTTTGAACTATTCCTTGTATCTCTGGTTTAGTGAGAGCAAACCCCCATTTCGTCATAATTTTTGTGTAATCACTTGTCTTTTTCAATTTCTTTGGTTAGAGAAGTTTTTCTTCCCTGTTTACCAAGTACACGAGTACGTCTTCTCGAAAGAGCAGAATTGTCAATTGTAAATTGTGTAGCTTTTTAAACTTCTAAGAGATAAAGTGCTATCCTCTATTAGCTGTAGGGCTTTTTCCATGTCCTTTTTGTCGTAGGTGCGCTTTTTGGGAACGTAAACCTTCGGAATTATTCTTAAAGGTATAAAAACTCCGTCTTGTTTTTTAACTGGCACGGGTCTCATTTTTTTAAACTTGGTGGTGTCTCGTTTTTGCACCTGTTATTTACGACGTGTTAGCTTGCCAACGAGAGAAGATAGACTAAACTCGTTAAGGAAAATCATAGCCGCATGTGCTATTTTAGAAATCCTATACTTGCTGAGTCTTTAGGACCTCGTAGAGTAGCGCAACAGGAAAAGTTCGTATATACAATTTAAAAGTTTTTTTTAAAGCAAAATGCACAGTCAGATGCGATAGTTTTTTCTCATGTTTGTGTTATGTTTATTTATTATTCATTACATATTCTAATTGTATATGTAGAAGTAATTTTTAACGGATATTTTATTATATTATATTTTATTAAAGTTATTGTTCTTTTGCATTAGGAAAAATTTAATGTCTTGTTTTTGACCGAAATTTCGGCCGTCTCATTTTTGCACCACTTGACCGTAGGTGAAATAGAGCCCGTTTTTTATTAAACTTTTTGTTGCTTTTTTTTTACTTAGTAACTTTGGGATTACTATGAAGGCGATAACTTTTTTCCAAGTTCTCTAATAGGTACTGTTAACTATTATTTGTATGTTGTAGGGCCTTTAAGACCATATTACATTTTCAAGATGTATTCATCTTGACGAATAGCATATCAGCTCTTTCGATGGTTATTGGAAGTATCATCTTTATCTACATGGTAATCATAAATATCATACTTTGCACATATTCACAGTATGCAAAAAACATAAATTAGAGAAAATTTGTTTAACTTATGTTTTGTATTTAAAAAAATTGAAATGTAACAATAAACTTATTTTAAAGTAAAATTGTGGCCTATTCCCAATAAAAATGATATCGCCGTTATATTGCGAAAACCAGGTAATTGACAAATTTTAAAATATTGAGTTACGTATACCAAAATTCTCAGCTTTTTCCGCTCTACATACAGGTAGAACCCAATAAATCGTCCCTACCATTTCCAACTATCGAATGTGAAAAATCGGGTTTTTCAGATTCGATACCTTGTCCTTGCATTAAACGTGATACACCTTGTAGCAAAATATCGAAATTGTAGCTTGTTCAGAAACGCGGGAAATATTCTGTCTAAACCATCGAATATGAACATTTTGTTTTGGTCAAAATATCGAATATGCTGCAAACTGACGAAAATGGAATATTCGATATTTTGTTTTGTATAAATATAACTAAAGGCATATATATGTACAATGCAATATGACGAATGTATCACATTCATTAACTTCAGTGTTGTATTTGATACAGTTATTCAATTATAATCTGCAAACTGTCGAAAATACTAAACATTGCTAACAAGAACAAAACGCACGTATTCACAATAATTGTGTGAATTATTTCTTCCAAGAAGTTCTTTCGATGAGGAACTTTATTATCTTGTTTTATCGGTTTGTATCAGTCAGTATCGGAAAAATGAAAATAAACTTTACATGAAGACTAGCATTGACGGAAACTTCTCATCTCTTGAAACCATACAAAAAAGAGGCAAACAAAATAGTATAAACTTTGTTAAGGCATACGACGAAATACTTTCAATCACGGATGTGAAGAAAAAAACCTCTTGTCGCTATGTACCTAGGCCATACCACCAATATTACCAATCTTTACCAACATCTAATACTGCCAGAGATTGTCTTCCAAAACCTGACGCAACTGAAGACAATGATAACGTTGAATCTAAAATTTAAGACTTTACTTTAATTTATCATTATTTTACTAGTGACTACTTGAGGTATCTACAGGACGTGAAGTTCCATAATTGTATTGTGATTATTTTTAACTTTTCTAATTACATTAGTTTTCGATCAATACGTACTTTTATAAAAATTCTTTTAATATTTTCTTTATGCATGATTTTTCCATTTTACCCAATAACTACAATTTTTAATTAAATATTTTGTAATAAACTTTGCATTTTCCTCCTTTTCAATTAAGAATATTATTGTGTTAAAATTAGACCAATATGAACTGTCGAAAATGCCACATTCGCAATTTTGAAACATTGCACCAAATAAATGTGCTAAAATTATACAAATATGAACTGTCGAAAATGCCACATTCGCAATTTCAAAACATTGGACCAAAACAAATCGTTGATTAACACAAAAAGCAAAATAACGAATGTGATTTTGTGGAAAGAAGCAAACGGTAAGCAATTTTATTCTGATATCAATCTAACAAGGATCAAACATTAATTTTTAAAAATATAAAAAATTTTCCATTTGTCAAAGCGCTGATTTAGAATTCTCTAAAAAGGAGTTATTTTGCTCTCCTGAAAAGTACCAATTTTCACATTTGATAGTTGGAAATTATAGGGACGAAATGATAGGACTTGCCATTCAGCAGATAATTTGAGTAATAAACAAATAAGTTCCACTTAACAAACTTTTCATTTTCAAATAAAACAATATATCACTACTTACTTCCGTAAAATTAAAGTTCTGTTGCATGTAAAACAAAGTAAGTCCATATTATTATGCGAACAACAATATATTTCTACGACTGCATACAATATTCAGTAAAAGGGTGATGTGTTTTTTATACATTTTACGTGTATGATTTTTTAAAATGTTTCTTTTATATCGACTAGTAAAAACCTTTAAGTACACTTGCTTCATTCTACCTTAAAACGGATTGAGTTAAAATTTAGAAATGATTACTAAGCTAAAACCATAAGTGATTTTAATGGTGTTTATGATATAATTGATCTGCTAATAAATTAAGCTAATAATATAAGATTATGCTAAAATTAAGCAGACTAATAAATTAAATTGAGTGTCTTCTATATTTGTGACTATAGGAAGAAAGTTTTGAAATTCTTTGTTAATAGGTATTAATTAGTTACTTGTTGTGCAATATCTAGTGTTCTTTAGATTTTTGTGAAACTGAAGACAGCAGTTCCATTCTTAATGATTTTTAAAACAATATAGTCTCAATAATGGAATCCATTTTTGATAGTGACTTTTCAGATGTAGTCCCCACATATCAGCTAAGTTAAAAGGGATCACTCTCTTCTTCTTCAGGTGCCATCTCCGCTACGGAGGTTGGCAATCATCATAGCTATCTTAATTTTTGAGGCAGTAGCTCTAAATAGTTGTTTTGAGCTGCATCCAAACCATTCTCTCAGATTCTTCAGCCATGAAATTCGTCTTCTTCCGATGCTTCTTCTGCCATCTATTTTTCCTTGCATTATGAGTCGCAGGATGCCATACTTATCGCCCCGCATCACATGTCCGAGATACTGTAGCTTTCTTTCTTTAATTGTAAGTTCAATTTCCTTCTCTTTGCCTATTCTTCTCAGTATTTCATTGTTTGTAACTCTATTTACCCAGGAAACCCTCATAATTCTTCTATAGGTCCACATCTCAAAGGCGTTAAGTCGTCTCATGGTATCTAGATTTAACGTCCATGATTCCACTCCATAATATAGTACACTGTATACGTAACATTTTGTTAGGCGTACTTTAAGAGCTAATGTTAGATCTTTGCCACATAGGACCTTTTTCATTTTTATAAAATTAGAACGTGCTTTTTCGATTCTGACTTTGATTTCTGCCGTGTAGTCATTATTTTCTGTTATAAGTGTTCCTAGGTAGGTGTACTTTTTTGCTCTTTCGATCTGCTGGCCCTCTACTATCAAGATTTCGTTAGTATTATAGTTGTTTTTACAAATTTTCATAAACTTCGTCTTTTTGACATTAAGAGAGAGTCCGTACTCCCTACTACACATGACTATTTTGTTCATGAGTCTTTCCAGGTCTTGTAAACTATCGGCTATTATTACTGTATCATCTGCATATCTGATGTTACACTCTTTGGCATTCATCTTCTTTGGCAAACACACAAATGCTGATGTCAACATTTCTCTAGGAATGATTCCCGTAGTATAAATAGCGTTGAATAGTTCTACTATTATGTCCAGGTTTTTCTCGTTGACCAACTTTAGTAGCTCGCTTGGTAATTCATCTGGACCAGCAGATTGATTGGTTTTCATTGAGTTTAATGCCTGACTAACCTCTGATTTGGTTATCTCTGGACCTACATCTCCCGTTTGGCTATCTACAGATGTACTAGCTTCTCTCTGGTCATGAAATAATTCTTCGATGTACTCTTTCCATCGTCGTAGTTTTTGTTCTGTTTCCAATATAATATTTCCATTTTTGTCGAGCAATATATTTAAGGTTCTTCTATTTCCTACTCCGGCTAGTTCTTTGACTTTTTTATGTAGGTTGAAGTTGTCATATCTGTTTTGAAGTTCTTCTATTTCTTTACATTTTTCAGAGAAGTAGGTCTCTTTAGCCTCCCTAATTTTTCTTCTTATTTGGTTTTGAAGCTGTTTATAGCGCGTCTTATTGATGGTTTTGTTTTTTCTCCTTTCATTCATCAACTCTAGAATTTCCTCTGTCATCCATTCTTCTTTCTTATATTTAGTTGTTGTAAGTAGTTTCTTACTTGGCTCCAATATAGAGGTTTTGAAGAATTGCCACTGCTGCTCTACGTTGCAGTTATTTCCTGGGTTTCTGTCTAGATTTGTGTTGATTTCGTGTTTCAGATTTTCTTTTGTTTCTTCTGACTTTAGTTTCTGTATGTTAAGTTTATTGTTATTGCGGCTTTTTTGTGTCTTTTTTAGTTGAAGTTAAAATCTAGCAATAAGAAGACTATGATCAGAAGATACGTCCGCTCCTGGATATGCCTTTACTGCCTGAATTGAGTTTCGATATCTGTGTTTTATTAGGAAGTAATCAATTTGATTTCTGACGATTTTGTTGTCTTTGTCAGCTGGCGATTTCCATGTATAAAGATCACTCTCTATAGGAAGTCTATATGAATTACAAACAGCTGACCTTGATAGTCTAAATGATGAGACAGAAAATCTTAAAATAGGTACACCCACGAACAATTTAGTGTCAACTGAAATATCTAGTTGTATATTAAATCTAGTTCTTGACGTATGCAAGTATGGAAAGACGTACGTCAACTAAAACATTGGAGAAAGTCTAACTCCAAAGATTGGGTAATAAATTTCTCAAAAAGGAGGTGTGTTGAGGGTTTGCCTTATGAGATAAAAAAAAGAATAGACTAGTAACATTGCCAAAACCAGTTAATGGTTCAAATTGCTTTTACAAATGTGTCAGTTATTTCAGCGAAGATTACAAAGACTATGTCGTGATTAATGGAAGTTAGAATATATAGGCCAGAAAAAATTTCTTATTGCATGTAATAAAACTGCAAAATTGCAAGTAAAAAGAGAGTCATTGAAGTTCGTCGAAGTTTATAAAAAACACGTGCATATTCCAAAAAGTGTTACTTTTATTTGAATGGTCAAGACATATAAATATGTGAGACATTTTTTTGTAAGCCATTTTGTATATCAGTGTCATCAATACAAGATGTTATAGGAAAAACTGATATTCTAGGCTATTATGCAGATACGGATGAAAAAGTCAAGCTTACACCGCCAAATAAAACAAGCAGTGAAACCCGAAAAATCGTAAAGGTTTATATTGAGTCTTTTCCAACCATGGGCCCACATTATATTTGCCAAGTTCAAGTTCAAAGCGTAGATATTTGGACAAAAATTTAAGTATAAGAAAAATGTATTAACTTTATAACTACAGATTCCAAGTGGAGTGACTGGAATTATGCGTCTACAATTTGTGTGTATTTGAAGCCGCATGACCAAATGCAGCTTACTGTTTTGTCTGGTCAGAAATTAACGGTAGACGAGAAAGTTCTGAAATAGAAACCATTATACTCCACTACTTATCAAAATGTGTTTCAGAATATGAAAGTGAAATAAGTTTATTTTCTGATACCAGCGGAGAACAGAATCGTAATCAGCATATTGCTACCTTACTAGTATTGTCTGTTCAAAACATAGACCATTTAAATATTATTGAACACAAATGTTTGGAGTCTGGACATTCCTACATGAAAGTTGAGTCCATGCATAGTAGTATCGAAACTGCTAAAAAACGCAGATCTATCTATGGGATGCCAGATTACTTTTTGTTTCTGTCTGTTTTTCAAAATGTAAGAGGAACTAAAAATATCAAGGATGATGATAAAAAAGTATGTGTAGATTCATACAAATGTAAAGAGTTTAAATACTACGACTTTTATGAATTAAAAAATTTGTCACACACTTTAATTAAAACCGGACAAAATACCAAAAGGGCGAAAAAATAATGTGGTTGAAGATAAAAAGAATGAGATTTGTAAAAGGAGAGACAAACAGAATCTATTTTAATTATGACATGTCAAAAAGCTTCAATTATTTCCTTACTGATACTGCATTAACCAATACAAGCAATATTGAAGAACTTAAGCGACTTTATGATGTACCGGGTGGTCCAATAAGCCGATCTCTCGGCTATATATCAGAAACTATTCATGTTATAACTTTAAGAGAAAAAATTCCTTAGTAAAAATGGCCAAGAGAAACCGCTAGAAATAACTTTCAAGTTTATAGGTTAACCGCTAGGGGGCGTAACCTGTGAAGAAAAATTTGAACTCTGGATGTGCATGTTCACATTTTTGAGTGATTCGTTAGATTTTCGGTTAAGTCTCTTTGTATGCTTTCCTTTGTTATTAGCGGACGCTGCAATATCTCTATTACGAAAAGTTTGAGTAATGAGATCTACATGTTTCCTTGATATGCCGTGGACTGAACCAAAAGCATGCCTAAAAACTCGTTTGAATAGCTTACCCAGCTTTATAAAGTGTTTGTGGGAATAAGTGCGGTCTTGCCTTTCATTAGTCTTTTTTCGAGTTCTTTGAATACTAGTAGTTTGAATAAACCCTCCCAAATAGGCATTTTGCAAATTTTTATCGATTATTTGGTTAAACTTTTGTAAGACAACTTTTCTTGTTTCTTCGTCTACATTCTGAAAACATTTCTGCCTGCAGTTGCAGTTCCATCCAGTTAATCTCAGTCCCTTCCTATTCCTTTTCAGTTCGTATACATTTTCCCTTCTGCAATAGCTTTTTTTTCATATTTCTTTTCCAGAGAGTCGGGTGGGAGACACTTTTTCTATTTTTGGTTACAGGAACAACTGGGCGCTTTTCTGTGGGCTCCATGTTGACAACAGGTTCAATGTGTTGTTTTTTTACATAGGTATGTTTCTTATTTAGATGCTGCCTCTTAGCTGAAGGTCCTGCGACATTACTATTAAAACAACTTTTATCAGAGCTTGCAGGTTTATAGTCTGACTCACTAGCGCTAAATGGATATGACTTTTTTTCACTCATTTTTACACGACGTTAAATTTTTACACAAGTCAAGTCAAGTCAAATTTATTGATCAGATGCGACTTTATACAAAGTACATGTACGAGACAAGTCAAAAATACAGACATAAATCTTAAAATTATATAAATTAATTAAACACGATTAAACATACTTATAAATTATTTTTAGAATATGGCTCTATCTCACAAATGTATTGATGTACACACCTCCGAAAGTTTGGCTGATGTAAATTCATTCATAATATCTATTGGTAATTTGTTAAAGAAACTTATGGCTGCATAATGTGTGCTACCTTCCAACAAAACAGAACGATGTTGTGGAAGCATAAAGTGATTGTCTCTGAATCTTGTTGAATAAACATGGTTAAATTGAAATTTATTAAATTCATAAATTTTGCTATGCAAATACATTATACACAAAAACATATACAGACCAGGAATTGTCAGAATATTGTTTTGTCTAAAGATGCCTCTACAAGAACCTCTAAATTTCATTTTATACATTATCCTAATAGCTCTTTTCTGAAGTACGAATATCTGCTCTAATTCAGAGGTACAACCCCAGACTTCAATGCCATATTTGGCTATTGAGTAAAAATGCGCAAAGTATACTGTTTTTAATATTGATGTATGAAAGAGACGTGAAAGAATTCTTAATGCATAGCATGCGCTACTTAATCTGGATTTCAAATTAGAAATGTGGTTTGACCATTTACAATTACTGTCTAGAAGTACCCCCAGCAACTTCGTGCAGTCTGTTTTATCTATTGCTGCTTCTATAGTGGCTTGATGGTTAAATAAATTAGTTGACTTGAAAATCATATACTTTGATTTCTCTTCATTCAAAACTAATTTGTTGGATAAGAAATAACTTTTGATGGTGGATAGTATCTGTGAAGTTTTATTTTGCAAATTTTGATCAGACGTTCCGGTGACTAGAATGTTGGTATCATCCGTATAACTGATAATGTTAACCCCAGTCAGTGAATTAGTTACCAAAGTTATATCATTAATAAATACTATAAAAAGTAGAGGACCCAATACACTACCCTGAGGGATACCATAATGGATATGCAATGGATTTGATCGAGTCCATTAGATGTTATCTTTACTTTTTGTCTTCTATTCTCTAGGTAGGAAGTAAACCATTTTAGAACTATACCACTAATACCAATCCCCTCAAGTTTTATTACCAACAAATTATGATCCAAAGTGTCAAAAGCCTTGGACAAATCGAGAAATAAACTACATGCCTTTTCTCGTCTGTCCAAAACATCCAACACTAAGCTGACGAAATTTGCAAGAGCTGTAGTTGTAGACTTAGAAGATGTAAAACCATGTTCCAAATTATGCAAGACACTATGCTTTTTCAGAAATGCGTTCATTCTAGTATAAACTAGAGTTTCAATTATCTTTGAAAACACAGATAAGAGACTTATGGGACGATAGTTGCTAAGGTCATCTTTATCACCACTTTTGAATAAAGGGATTACAATAGATAGTTTAAACATACTAGGAAATATTCCTTGTTAAAAAGAGGCATTACAAATATCCGTCAGTGGATCTGCGAGAGCATGAATGCATTGTTTTAATAACTTAGGGAAACCTGATCAAAACCACAACTGTGTTTGGATTTTAAACTTCCGACTATACTAGTTATTTCCTGTGGGTTAGTTGGATATAAAAACATAGAAGAACTATTACGGTTTTTTGATGCTGATGTAAACCCATCTGTTTTTTTTTTTTTGGTAGGATCCAAAGCGGCAAGTAACTTTGGAGCCATTTCAACAAAATGCTGGTTAAATTTGTCTGTTAAATTACTGTTATCATCACTAGGTACTTTTGAGTTATTTTGTTTCCCGACTGTTAAGTTTACTAAACGCCAAATACATTTAATTTTATTTGATGATTCGTTTAACTGCCTCATGAAGTGACTACTTTTAGCAGCTTTTAATTTAATTGAATATTCTGCCTTTGCCAAATGAAGGACTGGCCTATTAGACGAAAGACTATTATTTCGCTGACAGATCGTTTCTAAAAGTTTTAGCTGATCCCTTAAATTGTACAGTTCCTGCGTAAACCAATTCGAACGTGTACATTTTTTAGGTTTACATTTAAGTAGTGGAAAATGGCTGAGTAGTGACACACAATTTGGCTTTAGAAATGGTATGAGTACAAGAGATGCTTTGTTCGGCTTGAATGTGCTGGCTCAGAGATGCATGGACATGAATCAGGATATGTACTTATGTTTTGTAGACTTTGAAAAGGCATTTGATAAAGTTCAACATAAAAAGCTTGTAGATATATTAAAAAGCAAAAATATTGACAGTCGTGATCTGAAAATTATATGTAATTTATATTGGAATCAAACTGCCAAGGTAAGAGTTGACAACCAGAACACCAAAAATATCAAAATACAGGGAGGAGTCCGCCAGGGTTGCGTGCAGTCCCCACTACTTTTCAATGTCTACAGTGAAGCGGTATTTCAAGAAGCGCTCTCAGACTCAATAGAAGGTATATCTATCAATGGAGAAGTTTTGAATAACTTACGTTTTGCAGACGATACAGTAATAATTACGGATAACAACAATGATTTACAGAACCTAATGCAACGTCTTAATGAACGCTGTCATGAGTACGGACTGAAGATAAATTTAAAGAAAACTAAATGCATGATCATGACTAAATCTGCACATGCAAATATCCAATTGACTATTGAAGATACTGCAATTGAGAAGGTTTAATAACTATAAATATTTAGGAACATGGATAACATCAGATGTAGACCAAACCAAAGAAATTAAGACACGTACTGAAATAGCACGTACATCATTTTTAAACTTAAAAAGTTTCTTTGTTGTCGGGATATAAGGTTAGAACTTTGCCTGAGAATGCTTCGATGTTACGTGTTCTCTACTCTTCTTTATGGTCTGGAAGCTTGGACACTCAAACAAGTTCATCTGAATAAGCTGGCCGCCTTTGAATTTTGGTGTTACAGAAGAATCCTACGAATATCATGGATTCAAAGAATGTCAAACATGGAAGTAACTAGAAGGATAGGAAATGAGGCGGAAATAATATTAACTATTAAAAGACGAAAACTTGAGTACTTGGGACATGTGATGAGAGGGCAAAAATACGCATTATTACAACTTATTATGCAGGGCAAAATCCGAGGAAAGCGAAATGTGGGAAGACGAAGAATATCCTGGCTTAAGAACTTAAGGGAATGGTTTGAATGCAGTAGTGCAGAACTTTTTAGAGCGGCAGTCAACAGAGTCCGCATAGCCATGATGATTTCCAACCTTCGATAGAAGATGGAACTTAAAGAAGAAGAAGTGGAAAATGGGACCGAAAGTAATTTTGGATAGTATTTTCGGACACGAACAATTAAACCGCATAAAAACGCACGCTACGCAGTAATGATAGCGACTAACAAGTCAAAACAAATCAGCTGCCCTGCCGGCCCAGTGCCAACAGAAGATGACTTTGCATTCCACGAAAATCACCGAACATTCACGATCGTTTGGTGAAAAAAGGATGCAGGTCCGGAGCTGCACCCTTCTGGCACCAAATGAGTGAGGAGGCAGATCTATAAAGACGTATAATTTCTTTATGTATTATCGGATCTGCATCGTTTTTATACCAGTCAATCCGCCAAATTTTTTAATATGACATATCTTTCTTTTGTTTCATCGACTTCGAGAAGGCGTTCGACAGAGTCCAACACAATACACTTTTCGACTGCCTACGGGCAGCAGGACTTGACCACTATGATATAAGACTGCTGAAATACTTATATTACAATCAAGTAGCCTCTATCCAAATTGGAGACAGTCCCACTGAAAAAATACCCATCAAACGTGGAGTACGGCAGGGTTGTGTTTTGTCACCCACTCTTTTTAATCTGTACTCTAAAGAAATCTTTAGGGAGGCTTTGGATGACAGACAAGAGGGAGTAAGATAAGGTGGAGAAGTAATCAACAATATTAGATACGCTGACGATACAGCCATTCTTGAAGAAAGTTTACAAGAACATTACTAAATCTAGTCAGTGAAGTAGGTTATCGGAGAGGCCTAAAAATCAACATTTCAAAGACAAAGTGGATGGCAGTTGGAAAGATCCATATAGATCAAGGTCTGCTTTCTCTTAATGGAGAAGAGATAGAAAGGGTAAATCATTTCAAATACCTTGGCAGCTGGTTAAATGTAAATTGTGACTCTGATGAAGAGATAATATCCAGGATCGAAATATCACGTAAGGCTTTTATGACCTGGAAACCAGTATAATACAAGGAAAAGTGGAAGGAAAGAGATGGATTGGTCGAAAGAAACTTTCATGGCTGCGTAATATTAGACAATGGTGTGGTTTCACAGTAGAAAAATTATTTCCCGCAGCAGCCGACAGAGAAAGGTTTCAGAAAATTGTAAACATGATGACGGCCAACGTCTGAATACGGACACGGCACCCAAAGAAGAAGATATATTTCTACCCAAAACGGTCTAAATATAAAGCTGCATCCTTCTTACAGGAAACTCCTCAATTGTGTAACCAAATTATTTATTTATTCAAATATTTTTATTGAATTATAAAACTTCTAGCTTCTCTCTTTATTTAGATTTTTGATAGGATTGTCTTTATCATTAGAATATTTAATAAGAATATTCAGACTGAGGTTTTTTACCAAAAAATAATATACTTTATAATCTAAAGTTATTTTTATTAGATTTTTGTATTACAAAATATCCATATACCTACTTTTCACATATAACTATTAAGCTGAAATATTTAAGTAACATATAAATATATGCAAATGAGATATCAGAACCCTAAAAATTTGTGGATTTTTAGGGAATCGATCCATCTTGTAACTATAAAATATATTTAGCTCTCATGCTAATGATGACCATGGGGTGCAGTATGAGTATGATGTCTCAAAAACTTACAAATTTGGTAGGTATTTTAGATATATTTTTTTAAGATTAGCACTAAATTGTATTTTATGAACAACAAAAAATTCATATTGTAAACATATTTTGTTACTTTTAATTCATTATCATCATCATTCTCAACGAATCCAACCGATTATGGTGAAGCCTACCTTATATACTCATTCTTCATTTCTGCTAACGATTGTCTAATATTCACTTTTCTGTGCCATGTAATACTGGCTCGTTTTCTTATGTCATAGTTGCATCTTAAATTTGTACATCTTCTTGGTCTCTTGACGCCTCCTGAACAGCATAGTACTAATGTACTGGACCATCTATTGTCACTTCTTATCACTAAATGTCCCGCCCAGTGCTATTTGAATGATTTAATTCTGTGGATTACATCAGTATCATTGTTGTACCTAACATTCATTGCCCCATTGACTGTTGAAAGACTTTAAGTTTCGTTATTATCCCTTTCTTTAGTTCGCAGTTAAGACTTTTAACCTGCTATCTCGTTCGGGTCTATTTCATCATCATCAATAGCGCTAGATCTCTTCGTGAGTGTTTGCCGCGTTTATTATTGCCTTCCATATTTGTCGGTCCTGTGCCAGTAATTCCCATTGTCGCACTCCCATTTTCTCTAGATCTTCTTTGACCGCATCTTTCCACGTTTTTTTAGG
Organism: Diabrotica balteata; assembly: GCA_918026665.1. Lineage (NCBI taxonomy): Eukaryota > Metazoa > Arthropoda > Insecta > Coleoptera > Chrysomelidae > Diabrotica > Diabrotica balteata. Next base: position 38,354,395 of record OU898279.1, on the reverse strand, counting down.
CCTCCCTACAAACCTTCTTCCATCTGGCCTTTTCCAGAACACATTGTCTATAAGGCGATTGTCGTTACTGCTTATCACATGCCCTGCCTATCTGAGTCTATTGGTCTTTATAAATCTGAATAGATTTTCTTTTCCAAATAGACTATAGCTCGTTATTGTATCTGATCCTCAGTTTGTTTGTCACGCTGTTTCTGCAAGGGCCATATATCGTTCGAAGAATTTTATGTTCCCACACCAGAAATTTATCTACTTCTCTTTTTGTTAGCGTCCATGTTTCGCTTCCATACGCGAATGCTGGTCGTATATATCCGGATTTTTATACCTCGTGAAAGAAGTTTTGACTTCATTAGATGTCGCATTGTAAAGAACGATCTGTTTCCTGCCATTATTCTCGTTTCAACTTCTCGCTCTAATTTGTTGTCATTTGTGATTGTTGCTTCTAGGTATTTAAATTCTTTAACCACTTCGAAGTTCTGATCATTTATAGTAATGTTTTGCTTTATTCGTCGTGGTTCTCGTTTTGAGACGACCATGTAGTTTGTTTTGTCTTCATTTATTTTTATTCCGATGTTTAATGCAGCTTCTTCAAAGCTCGAGAAAATATCCTTAATTTTTAATGTTGATTGTGCTACTGCGTCTACGTCATTGACAAAGTATGATTTTTGCTCCCCGAGCAGTTATGTTTGGTTTGATTTTTGGATATATTTTTCGCATGACATATTCTAAGGCCAGGTTAAACAACAATAGGGACAACGGATCTCCCTGTCTCAGTCCAGAATTTACGCAGAAAGCATTTGATATTTTCCCCCTTATTCTAACTTGTGCAAAAGAGTTACTTACAGAGCTAGTTTCTTGGGTACGCCAAGCTCGATCATTGCCTTCCATAATGCTGCACGATTAATTGAATCATAAGCCTGTTTGAAGTCTACAAAAATCTGATGCACGTATGATTATATTTCCAATACTTTTCAAGCAATTGTCTTACTGTAAATATTTGATCAATGGTCGATCTGCCAGACCTAGTCACCAACTATTTCTTCGGCGTATAGTACTAATCTTTTTAATATTATCGAAGTCAATATTTTATATGTAGTGTTGATTAGTGAAATTCCTCTGTAATTCATGCATGATTCCTTTTTTCCTTTTTTGTGTATTGGTACAATAATATTACCACACCATTCTTTAGGCATTATTTCTTGTCTTCAGGCCATTTCTATTAATTGATGGATTTTACTTCGGGTCTATTTGTCTAAAAAAAAAATATATTTCTTATTTTGCAAATTATTACGCGGCGTAACGTGTTGTTGTTTCGTGACTTTATTATCAAATATGAGGTCTTTTAATTGCATATGAGATAAAAAATCAACTTTTTGATTTTTTTGATAAAATGTAAATTGTTACCTATAGTACGTTTGGGTCAATATGACCCAGGTATTTTTTTTTTATTAACAAAATCGCATCAGCCAAATTGGCTATTAGCGAACAATAATTTTTATTACATTTATAATATTAGTTTATATAGCATTTAAAATATTAAGTGAGGTTAAGAAACTTTTTATGTTTGAAATATTGCACTGTAAACCTAAAATGTCACTTAGTTTGTTGGGTATACTGTACAATATGCGCTTTGGCGTTAATGCTGGACATTTTTCCAATATTATGTTTGACTGTTATTTTTTCATTACAGTTGTCACATCTTGGTTCTTGTTTGTTAGAGAACACGTAGCTATTCGTTAGTCGCGTATGACCCAGTCGAAGTCGCGTTAATATTACCTGGTCTCTTCGACTTGTTGGTAATGTGGGCCAGGGTTTAATCGATTTTTTTTCATCGCGTAGCTTTGCCGATGAGACTTTCCACTTTTCATTCCACGTATATCGCACTTTAAATTTAACCGTTGCTTTCACGTCCGCACTCGTAAATGTCTTAGTACATTCCGCACTATCACTACTTGCAGCTTCTTTTGCAGCGTTATCTGTCTCTTCATTTCCTGGAATTCCAATATGGGATGGTATCCAAAATAATATAATATTTTTTCCATTAAGTTGAGCGGTGTGGATTTCTTCTTTTATCTTGATAACTAAAGGATGAGTTGGGTAGACATATTGGATTGACTGGACTGAACTTAGAGAGGATGTGAGTATGATATAATTGGTGTTATTGGATGCATTGACAGCAAGGGTAGCCTGGTATAGAGCATACAGTTCGACAGAGTAAATGGAGTACTCTAAAAGGAGTTTATATTTACTTGTCGATGTTGGGGTTATGATTGCAGCACCAGTACCTTCATTTGATTTAGATGCATCTGTGTATATATGTGTATAGTCCTTGTAGTTGTGAAGCATATCGTTGAAGGCGGATTTGAATAACTGTGGATTTGTTGAATGTTTGTCGAAAGAAATGAGGCGGGTTAGGCACTGAGGATTCTTTATTTGCCATGGAGCAATTGAGGACAATTGGGAAGAAAAGCATTCTGGGAACGTATAGTTTAATTGATTTAAATAGCTTCTAATCCTTGCGTAGAAAGGTTTGGCAGTTCTTGGCTTATTTATGAAGAGATTTGGAAACTTTTCTGTAAAACAATTGTTAATGGTAGGGTTTTTTGGGTTAGACCTGATTTTTGCGGCATATGCTACACTTAAATAAAGTCTTCTGTCTTCTAAGGACGGTTCACCAACTTCATAATAAATACTTTCGATTGGTGTTGTGCGAAAAGCTCCAGATATTATACGTAAAGATAGGTTGTGAAAACTGTCAAGTTTTTTAGCAGTGTCTTAGTGGCTGTAGAATACACAGTAGATCCATAATCTAATTTTGATCTGATTAATGTTCTGTATAACATTAAAAGTGTTTGGCGATCCGCACCCCATTCTTTATTGGCCAAAGTTTTAAGAAGATTTAATCGCTTGTGACAAGATAAGATCAAATTTGTTATATGAAGTTTCCAGCTTAGATGTTCTTCAAATGTCATGCCCAAGAATTTTATTGACGTTAAACGTTTTAGGTCCTCATCACATAGTCTTAGGTTAGGGATGTTTGTGACAGTGGAAAAACAGAAACCTCTTTTTGGGACCAGAGTTCTAAGTGTTTTATGAAGTTCTGTGTGTGATCAAATATGTTTTGTATATTTTTACCTTTGCAGAAAACTACAAGATCATCCGCGTAGACGCATGCCTTTATAGGTGATTTTAGATTTATGAGAATATCATTCATTGCCACTATAAAGAGCGTAGGACTTATTACCGAGCCTTGAGGAATGCCATTTTCTGGATACATTATATCTGATGTTGTGTTGTTTGTCCTAACTCTGAAAGCTCTAGTTTGAAGGAAGTTTTTAATAAAGAAGAAACAGTGACCTTGAATGTTCCAACGATGCAATTTTTTAATATATAATCGTGCCAGGCTGTATCGAAAGCTCTTGATATGTCAAAGAAAACCGCTAGACATTTATTCCTTAGTGCGAACGCTTCAGAAATGTCACTTTCCAAATCTATGATATTATCTATGGTTGACCTTTGCTGTCTAAAACCACTTTGTTCTGGAATAATTAAATCTTGTCTCTCCAGGTGCCATCTTAGTCAATTATTAATAATTTTTTCTAGTAACTTACACATGGCGCATGTTAAAGCTATCGGTCGGTATGACTCGGAACTTGTTTTAATACTATTAGGTTTTTGTATAGGTATAACTGTGGATTCACGCCATATTTCAGGAAATTTGTGCTGTAGCCAAACAATATTAAACAGATTTAGAAGTTGTATGTGAGCGCTATCTGGAAGGTGTTTGATAAAAATACTAGGAATATCGTCCGGGCCAGCGCTAGTTTCTTTGAGATTTGATAATGCTTCTGTATACTCTAATTCAGAAATGGGTAAATTTAACGGTTCATCTGTATTAGGTATAACGCTAATTTTCTTATTTTCTTCTTGCTGTTTGTATTTAATGAAAGATTTTTTATAATTAATATTACTGGATCGGTTTTTGTATGTGTTAGCAAGGATTTTGGCAATCTTAGTATTATTAGTAACTGCCTTTTCATTTACTTCGAGGCTTTTGATATTCTGATTACTATTCAATCCGGATATTCTTCGGACTTTGTTCCATACTTCAGTCATGGGAGTGTTTGAATTTAACGTTGATACATATTGAGTCCATGACTGGCGTTTGGCATTTCTAGTTGCCTTTTTGGCTATAGCATCTGTATTCAATTTTATTCTCAACAGTTTTGTAGCGCTTGTATTGGTTAAAAGCTCTTTTGCTAGATTCAACTGCTGTAGTTTAATGCAAATTGCTTCTAGATTAGTTTGGAGAGAAATTACAGTGGATTCAATTGACTTTTTTACAAAAATAGCTACTCCGCCGCTGGCTTTTTCGTGGCTAGTTCGATTTTTGCAGTAACTTTTAAATTATTTTAAAGCTTGTGTTTTTTCATTTTTGAAATTAGTTTCCTGAAGACAAATTATATCTGGATTGTATCTAGCCAGAATTATTTGAAGCAGCGGAAGGTTATTGTAAAAACCGTTGATGTTCCGTTGTAAAATTGAAGAGAAGCCCGTGTATAATAAATAAAAATTTAAACTTGGGATTGTTACAGAAGTTTATGTCTCGATTCCTGAGATAACTCACTTTCAGTCTCTGATGTCTCACTATCCGAGTAGGTCATCTGTAAATGTATCAGTAGTTTCTTTTTTATTTTTGTACATCTAGATTTAATGGATCTTTGTTTGAAATAAGGGTATATTTCTGTTAGCATTTTCACTAAAGCTTCTAAATCGTTAGTGTAGTTTTTTATGACGCTGACTGGATCCTGTGCACCATAAACATTTTCAAATAGATCGGATACTTGACTAAAATCAAGAATAAATGGAGGGTTTTGCTCTGAGATGAATGCCTTGGCTGGTTCCATGAGTATGTGAGTTGGCGTCTTTTCCTTACTTTTCTTCGGTTTTTTGGATGGAGCATCATTTGGTTTAACAAACGGGTCTAGACTTGGGTTTTCTGAATCAGCGTCTTGCGCTGGAGGAGGTGTGACTATTTCTTCTAAACTGCGTTTTGAGCTATTTTGTGTAGGCTGGGTTGTATCTATATTGATGATTGGTTGTGAGGTTTGAGTTTTTGAGGGGTTAGTTGGAAGTATTTGATTAGGTGTTAATTGCGAAGATGTCTGGAAGTAAAGGTTTTGGTTATAATTTTCAGAAACTGATTCTTGGGTTATTTTACAATTTGCTGCGGTATGGCCTTGCCTTTTACATGAAAAACATACCAAGGAATCTTGTGACAAAAAAAATCCTATAGTTGGTGTTATCATAATTTATTAATATGGATTCGGGTATTGAATCAAGTTATGGTGAAATAAAAATTTGTCGTCTAAAACTATAAACGTGGCTGAGGACTTCGAATCGAGACTCATTAGTAACGTGTCGATAAATTTCAGCTCCGAATAAAACGTGTTTTTTGTTGGTTTATACCAAAACTTTAAATACAAGTTTGTACAAAGAGTGAAATTAAAGTGTCTTCTAATTACAGAAAAGAAAAATTTTAAGTACAATTTTTATTTGATCCAGATAAAACCATTTAAAGAATTTTATTGAATATTAAACAGAAGATCTATTTTTATTTCAAATAAAAACGCCGATAAGCCGGCTTAATTACCTTAAGTCAGTAGCGGCTCTAGTATAATTATACTAAATGAAGAAATTAAAAATTAAAAATGGATAACAATTTAAAAACAGACACAGTAATCACCAAACCATTATTATCATCTTCAACACCAACCTCTTCTTCAACATTAACCTACTCTAATGCCGTAAGCAGCTTTAACTTTCCATCCAAAGAACAAGCAATTGTTTTGTCATCAGTACCAGATATAAAAATACACGAATACATAACAGCAATAGGAACTTTAGTACAACCAAAAAATATCATCTTTGCGTCCAGAATTTCAAATAACAGAGTATGCATATATCTCAGTAACACTACAATCCTAGAAAAATTACTACATAATCACAAATCCGTTTCAATACAAGGAAACGACATAGAAATTAGAAGATTAATTACTCCTGCGAGCCGACTAGTGATATCAAATGTCTGCCCCAGTATTCCAAACACTATTATCGAAGAAGAGCTCAAAAAATTGGAGCTTATTGCAGTGTCTAAAATAACATTTTTAAAAGTTGGCATGCCTGAATCTGAATACAATCATATATTAAGCTTTAGACGTGAAGTATTTGTTGCTCCAACAACTAATAATCATATCCCAAATTCACTTCTAATATCTCATGACAATACCCCCTACAGAATTTATCTTTCCTTAGATGGCCTAAATTGCTCTAAATGTAATACCACAGGACACAAAGATGAAAACTGCACTATCGAACCAATTAATTTACAAAATATTGACCAGCTATCTCAATCTATAAATGTTAATATTTCTGAAACAGAAAATTATCCAATAAATAAAACATCCCTTACATCAGAAACCGCAACTGCTCATCAATCCAGTACTCCTGCTGCTACTTCCTCAAACAGATCACTACCAAATACCTCCTCCAACTCAAAAAACCTACCTGAATCACTATCTAATAATACCAACATAATATCACACACTTCTATAAAAAGACAAATGTCAACATCTCCTGAAATAATAGAGTCAGAAAATCAAGAAATAATAATTCCTGCTCCAAAGAAATCTGCACCTAAAAGGATTAAAAAAGCTTTGAACATCGAAACCTCAATGAAACCTATAGAAGCCATTTTATCCTCAGCTACTATTCCTTACACACTAAGATACACAGAACTATGGGACTATATTACAAATGCTATAGGTTCAAAGTTTCCTGAAAACGTAGCAAAGGATTATACAAATGACCTACAAGGACTTAGCGCTGAATTGCAAATGGTACACACAAACACAAACGATCGACGTCTTAAAAACAACATTTCAAGAATCTTAAAAAAGATACATGGAACAGACAACTCTTCTATTACTGAGGAAGAAAGCGACAGCAACTCTATCCAATAACCAAATTCATAGTTCAATGGAATTTGAATGGCTTTTACAGCCATATCGAAAACTTAAAAATATTAATCAATGAATTCTCACCTCTAGTAATATGTTTACAAGAAACACGACTTTCTAATAATAATGTAAAATTGAAAAACTATACACCATACATCAGAAATAGACCAGTGTAGCAAATAGCTAGTGGTGGTGTTGGCATCTTTGTGAAATCTACGGTCGAATCCAAAGAAATTCCGTTAGATACAAATCTGGAGGCTGTTGCAGTATCAATAATTCATCATTTCAAAATTAACATTTGCAGTGCATATTTACCACATCCGGAAGAATCCATACTCCTGGAACTACAAAAAGTGATAGAACAAATTCCATCTCCTAAACTAATTCTTGCTGACACAAATTGTCATAACGAATCTTGGGGATCTTTGAAAACTGACAAAAATGGCAAAACTCTATTAGAAATAAGTAACAACTTTAAAATGGTGCTATTAAACACAGGAATGCCTACCCGTTTCAACTCATACAATGGCACGTTTTCAACCATCGATTTATCCCTCAGCAATTCAACTTTAGCACCACTACTTGACTGGAATACACTTTCACACTTATTTGACAGCGACCATCTACCAATTTTGATTACTCATATTAAAGACACAAAGATTAATACAAAACCATATGAAACATGGAAGTTAAAATCGGCGGATTGGGAAAAGTATACTAGTTTAATAACTGAACGGATGAAAGACTTCAAAATATTAGAAGATATAAACATCACAATATCAAATTTTAATGATATCCTAATAGATTCAGCCAGAGAAGCGATTGGAAAAACTAAAGCTACCACAAAAACACCTCTGCCCTGGTGGAATATCGAAATAGAAACTTCCTTGTTCTGAAGCTATTTTCTTGTGGCATTGTAAATTAATTACTATTTATAACTGGGAATAAGCCACATTAAAGATAAAAATACATTTATTGACGTTTCAATTTCCAATTCGGAAATCGTTCTCCGAATTGGAAATTGAAACGTCAATAAATGTATTTTTATCTTTAATGTGGCTTATTCCCAGTTATAAATAGTAAGAAACTTCCTTGAAACAAACAAAACACTCCTTTAATATATTGAAAAAACACAATTCCGAAACTAACTTAGCTAGATTTAGAGCGTTAAGAGCCAGGTCCAGATTTCTAATAAAAAAATCTAAAAAAGAAAGCTGGGCCAATTATGTCTCATCAATAAATTCATCTACACCAATAAGTGATATTTGGCAGAAAATAAGGAAAATAAAAGGCTCAACCAAAATTAATCATATTGACACCATTGCTACTGATAACTTAATTACGTCAGATAAACTAGAAATTGTAGAAATCTTAGCTGATCACTATCAACTATATTCGAGCAATGATCAATACAACTCTACATTTTTAAATCACAAAGAAAAAACCGAATTATCACAAATCAAAATAGAAGATATTTTATGCCCTCTCAATATACCGATTACAATAGAGGAGTTAAACGAAAGCTTAGGCAATGCTAAAAAAACTTCTTCAGGACCTGATGATATTCCAACAATATTTATTGAGAAACTACCTGAAACAGTAAAGAAAATTTTAGTTGACATCTTTAACAATATTTACACAAATAAAACGTTTCCTTCAATATGGCGTCAAGCAATTATCATTCCTTCTTTAAAAATGAATAAGCCAAAAACTTTACCATCCTCCTATCGTCCAATATCTCTCACCAGTAACATTTGCAAAGCAATGGAGAGAATATTGAGTAAAAGACTGAAATGGCACTTGGAAAAGGAAAAACTTTTTACTCCAATACAAAGCGGATACCGTTCAGACAGATCGACAGCTGATAACATTGTTGCACTAGAATCCGAAATACATAAAGCATTTACAAATCAACAAAAAGTAATTGTAATATTTTTCGACATTAAAAAAGCTTTCGACACAACATGGAAGCATTATATCCTCAAAATTATGAAAAACTGGAAAATAGATGGTAACTTTCTCGCTTTCACCAAAAATTTTCTTCAAAACAGGTCCATACAAGTAAAAACGAATGGATTCATGTCAACATCGAAATCACTTCATAATGGGATTCCTCAAGGATCGGCCTTAAGTCCACTATTATTCTTAATCGCAATAAATAATATAACAAACCACATAAAGCTTCCCGTAAAAGCTAATCTTTTTGCTGATGATCTAGTAATATATGTTAAAAGTAAAAATATAGAATTAGCTACGAAAATTTTACAGAGAACATTAAACAGCTTAGAAATGTGGTCGTTAGAGACTGGTTTAACTTTTTCAACTGAGAAGACTAAAGTAATAATGTTTGACAAACGAAGAGCAGAATACAACTTAAACTTGTATCTAAATGGCCATCCTCTAAAACAAGTCCGCGAAATTAAATTTTTGGGTGTAATATTTGACTCACAACTCACATGGACTTCACATATCAACAATTTGATCAAATCCTGTGAACAAGGAATAAACTTACTAAGAGTTTTATCCAATCATAAATGGGGATCAGATACTAAAATTCTTCTTAGTTTATATCAGACATTAATAAGAAGCAAACTCGACTACGGATGCATCTGTTATGAAACAGCAAATAAAAATCAACTAAAAAAACTGGATGTTATTCAAACCACATCTCTAAGACTAATCTTTGGGGCCTTTAGAACTACTCCAATAAGAAGCCTTCAAGTGCTAGCAGGAGAAATGCCACTATACCTCAGAAGACAATATCTATCACTATGCTACGCTTCAAGAATTCTAAGCGCAAAGGATTATACCTTTCTCGCAAGTTTAGTATCGGAAGAATCACTAGAACAATACACAAATTACACCACCAAGACAGTACCGTTTTACGAACGAGTTAAAAGATTACCGTATTATATCAATCAAATTACCTTGGCACCCATAAAAATATACCAAACACCTCCCTGGACAGTTTCTTTACCAATAGTAGACCTCTCCTTACTTAATCATGATAAGCATTTACACAATTCTGCAGAGATCAGGCTTCAGTATCATACAAATTTACTCAAATATTCCACTCACAAATTGTTTTTCACTGATGCCTCCAAAACTTGCAACGGAGTAGCAGCTGCTACTGTATCAGAAAACTTAATTTCTGCCACTAGACTAACTCACGGCTGTAGTATTTATACTGCAGAGCTACAAGCAATACTTGACGCACTAAATCATTGTAAAACCATAAATGAAAAACAAATACTAATATTATCAGATGCATTAAGCTCTTTACAGGCCATTAAACATGTTTATCCCACACACATCAATCTATTCCTAATTAAGGACGCGTTGCAACAGCTCCAATTTTCTGGGAAAATTATATCATTTATGTGGGTCCCATCCCATGTCGGAATATCTGGTAATGAGCTAGCAGACAAAACAGCGTTTGAAGCAATAAACAATGTGAACATTCCGACTACAACAGATATACCAATATCAGATACTAAGACTTTATTAAAGACTCATGTAACTAAAATATGGCAAGAAATATGGGATCAAACAAACGCAAACCTTAAAAATATCAAACCAGACGTATCCTCAAAAAATCTTAATATACCACCAAAACGAAAAGACCAGGTAATTATCAGCAGACTCCGACTTGGGCATACACGACTTACACACGGCTACATAATCTCCAAAAAACCACTACCAATGTGCCAAAGATGCCAAACACCTTTCACAGTCAACCATATATTAATAGAATGTCCAGAGTACACCTCAGCCAAGGCGATATTCAAGATACCCAACAGCCTGAAAGAAGCACTGGATATAAAATTCAATGAAGTTCTGTCTTTTTTAAAACACTGTAAACTCTATAATAAATTGTGATTTAATTTTTGTTACATTTACATACATGTACATAATACCATATGTTGTAAGTCATGACTTTTAAAATGTATCTTATTTGCTATATTTGTATCATAAACCTACCGCTAATAACCCTAGTGGTTGATGCGGATAAATAAAAATAAAAAAAAAAAAACGTGGCTGAATTCCGGCAAACCGGCACTTATCTTGAGAAATGACATGGGAGACATGGTTTTAAGGCCCAATTTTTCAATTTCTTGAGTTAGTAAAGCATGCGGAATAGTGGGACAAACGTTTGACAGAATTAGTCTTTCTGCTGGAGTGACTAGTTTGCGTGCTTGGACTTGTTGGTTATTAATTTCTATAAAACCTCCATGATTATTCATGAAATGTTCAACAATGTTTTGTTTGCTAGGTACATACACACTCTGTTGTTAGAAAGCCGTCAAGAAAATAGAATATTTTTGGGCTCGATCAACATTCCTAATGGAATCAGGTAATCTTGAAGTTTTAGATTTTCCATGACTGGGAATACAATACCTTGATCTTTGGTAGGGAATTGTTGTTCAATCACAGCAGAAGAATAAGTTTTAGTTTTATTTTCCTTTTGGGAGCCTCTGTAGTCAGAAGTCCCGTCAGTTGGGTTTAGCATCTTTTCTTTATAATTTAAATGTAATTTAGATCTGAAATACGGACCTGTTTTAGGACAGGCAATTTTATTATGTCGTTATAGATAACGAATAAACTTGTTTAGAATTTTTATATCAAGCCGACTTATGATAAATAAATACAGTAAATTCCTGTGAAATGACTCTGTTTTATATAATTTTAGAGAGTACTTACAGGATGGATGAGAACGCACTTTTATACACTTATATTGATAAAATAAAAAATTTTTAATCAATAACTACTATCTGAAATAACTGTTTTTGTTTGGAGCTGACAAATTCGCACTAATTAGTATACCTGTCAGGACCGAACTCATAGACCCAGGTATTTATAACGTTAAAAATGACCTGTGTACGTACGTTTAGTTGGCTTAACTTTATATATTTTCTAACAGTTTGTTGGTCAGGTACGCCTATAAATAGAAACAAGTTTCTGCAAGACAAAACTGGTAAAAAATGTGTAGTTTAGCTGGATGATATCATTTAAAAGGGCATGTAACGTAGAAGGAAGTAATGGTGATGTTCTCGAGCACAACTAGTACGCACTTTGAGGCGCATCGCCTCACCTCGAATTTTCCTATTGGTCCCTGACCTGTAAATCCCTATTTATCGCTACATTAGCCTACATAAATATTAGCGATTTTCAGGTTAGTTACTCACGGACACTCTGAGAGCTTAGTGCTCTCAGGGCTCTGCTCCTGATTATTTTCCCATACTCTGTAGCTGAGAAGTATGAAAGGTGGTTTCACACTGGTGAAACCACTTATCCTTTCCAGGAAAAGTTTACCAAGAACTTAAGACCCACAAGGACTGGTAAAAAGGAGACAAACAGAACCTAGTAGAGGAGATGAACATTCTAGTGAACCCTCTATGGACAATCCAACTCTGCTTGCTAAACGAGCACGCTGGAAATTTTGCTCTAAAAATGATAACAAGACAAATAAATATTTTATGTTGTATATGTCACAAACATATTTGTAAAACCCATTTTATTTATTACTGTCATAGTTGTAAACTAAATTAAATTTTGTAGATATTTGTTCTTAGGCTTATAAGCATAAAAAATGCCTTTTATTTTTGTTAAAGGTTTAGTTCACATTGGCAACATAATTTTTGTTTAATTAACTATAATTTTTTGTTAATAAACTTTTGTTTAGCACCATTAGCTTATTTTGTTTCGATTAAGAACCGTAAACCATAGTTGGGTCATATTGACCCAAACAGTACATTTGCATAGTTGACTCGAACGGTACAACAGGGTTAACCAAAATATGTCCAAGCTAGTTTCATTCTTCGGTTAATTTCTGGGAGTAAGGAGCCAGTATTTCGTATAAAAATCGGTATTATTAGAGTCTTATAAGGTGTTATTTCGTCATAACAGGTTTATTTCTGCATAACCGCGTTATTTTGGCATATTGTCGACATTAACATATAATTAATAACTACATCCACTTAAAATAATGTATTGGTATTGTAAACAGTACCAATTGTTAGATTATGGCGACATCTGTCATTTCTTCCCGCCTCTTAAATTTGTTGATTTGTTTTTTGCGCCGTTTTCACTTTCAATATAATTTAATTGCATTAATGGCAGATGGCAATTCGTTAGTATTTGGGCAAAGGGTTATAAGTCAAGAAATTAAAGTTTTAAGAAAAATTGAGATCAAGGTTGAAACGAAATATTTTGCCTACCACATGGGGTATTAATACAAGGGGAATGAAACTAAGGGGGTGGAAATAAAGTGAGCAAAATAATCGCTACTTGTGCAAACGGCACTCAGGGTTTGTTAAGAGAGCTAAGGTCGTGGATAAGTAAAAGATAAGCAGGTTGGATTGGGGCAACTACAAAAAAATGAAATAAGAAGTCATGAATTTATTGGGATTAACAAAGCAAAAAGAAGCAGGAAACACCTCTAGTAATTTAATATAGGGCGCCACTTTGAGGGCGCCACTAATTATATCTATTACAACCACTAGTTGTAACTAGGGAAATAATTATTAAACATAAAAAACATATCCTTTTCAAATAAAACTCAAAAAAAGGGTTAGTTAAAAAAATTAACAAAATGTTAAGAAAACAAAATTTAACATTTATTGATGTCTTACCACAAACAGTTACAAAACGTAGAGAATACACGAATACTTAAAAAAGACAATGCAAAAATATTACCACAATAGTCGCAAAATACAAAAATACAAAAAAAAACTTACATGTCATCCATTTACAAACTCTACGTGTTGGAGATACTACAAAAAACATACAAACGTTACCGCAGAGAGGTTAACATTTTTTTTTAAACAAACAAAACAAATAAATATCGAAAATAATATTGCTAGCTGTCATCTCTCTCTCTTCAATCCTGACCCCCCAGGGGGAGTGTAGTGGTCGACGTGATGTCGTGTATTGTCCGTCTCCAGAGATCTCTGTCTCTGGTCATTTCTTTTAATTCATGCATAGGTCTTTGGCATATTCCTGTAATTTGATCTATCCATCTTGTTGGGGATCTTCCTCGTGATCTTCGGCCTTCTACCTTTCCTTGTATTATGAGTCTTTTCATGTTTTCTGTGTTTGCTCTCATAACATGCCCAAAATATTTTAATTGTTGGAGATGGACTTTACTAGAGAGTCGTTGGCTAACTTTTAGCTCTCTTAAAATTAAATTATTTGTTCTGCGGTCGGTCCAAGGAATTCGTAAGATTCGTCTCCAACAGAACATTTCAGTGGCGTCTATCTTTCTTCTCTCCGATTGTCTCAGAGTCCATTATTCACATCCGTAGGTCACTATTGGGATTATTAAGCGGTTGATCAACCTCATCTTTATCGCTCTTGAAATTTGACAGTCCTTCCATATTTTGGTCATTTTTGCTGTGGCAACTTTTGCTAGATCAGATCTACGTTTAATCTCTTCTTGTAATGACCCTGTGTTTGTGATTAATGATCCCAGATATAAGTATGAGCTCACAACCTCGAACCGGTCAATTGTGGTTATGTGTGGATGATTGTTATGTAGTCTATCCACTATCATGATCTTTGTCTTTGATATGTTTAATTGTAGACCAAATATTTGACTTTCGTTTTCGATCAGTCGTATAAGTTCTATCAGCTCTGCTTGACTATTTGCAAGAAGGGCTGTGTCATCTGCGAAACGTAGGTTGTTTAGTTTATGACCATTTATTGAGATGCCCTTTTCCCATCCTTCAAGTGCTCTTCGCATAATATACTCCCCATATATGTTGAATAATTGTGGAGATAGTATACATTCTTGTCTGACACCCCGTTCTGGATGAAATTCGTTCGAAAGTGTGTCAAGTACTTTAACTGATCCAGTAGTGTGTTCATATAGTTCGGTTATAAGCGTAATTAGATGTTGTGGTACGCCTACTTCTTTTAGTATTCGCCATAAGTGTCTCCACTTGACCCTGTCGAACGCTTTACGGTAATCTATAAAACAGATGTATAGTGGGATGTTGAATTCCCTAGATTTCTCGATTATCTGTGTTATATTCAGCAGGTGTTCTCGAGTACCTTTTCCTTTGGTAAATCCAGTTTGCTCTTGTGGAATTTCTCTTTGAAGGAATGTTTTCAGTCTCTCATTGATTATATGTAGCATTATCTTGCTGGCATGGGATATAAGAGAGATAGTTCTATAATTGTCGCATTTATGGAAGCTGCCTTTTTTATGTATGGTCGTTATTGTAGATTTTGTCCAGTCTTCAGGCCATTGTTTGGAATGCCATATTTGGTTACAGAGTAGATGAAGTAACTTTACGCCGGTTTCTTCTGTGGCTTTAAGCATTTCTGCTGTTATCATATCTGGACCTTGTGCTTTGTTATATTTGAGCTTGTTGATAGCCTGTCTTACTTCATTTTCGAGTATATCAGGTTCTTCTTCCACCTCGTCAGAGATTTGGCTAACAAGCTCTTGGCGTTGATCATCTTTATATAGGTCCCTGCAATACAATCTCCATGTCTCTGCTATGTCTTCTCTGTTTGTTCTCTAGGTTCCAGTGTTATCTTCAATGGTCCAAGTTCTGGCTCTGAAGTCTCTTGTCAGGTAGCGTATTTTTCTAAATAGATCTCTCGCTAGCTGTCACAAGTTAACAATAAATAAAAAAACTAAACACACAAATTGACAGCTTAAGTCAAAATCTAAAATTTACAATATTATATATTACTATTTTTTTTTTAATTTTAATGAAAGCAATTATTGTTAATAAAAATGTCTGTCTTTACTTTAAAATTTGATCAAAAAGTTACCTAGATTTTTCACTAACAAACTGCACTAAAATTTGATAGTGGGAGCTTTACTCCCACTACCAAACTGGAACTGGGGGCTTCACTCTCTCTGCGTAACGAACAACTCCATCTTTAAACTGCCAAAAAGCCTTGGATGACAAACAGGAAGAAACAAAACGAGGATGGAAGCGACGATTCTTCCAATCCTCACTCAGAACATTAATTGAAGCATTAACTGCCACAAAACTACTTTTTTTCACTGCTACAATTTTCTATAAAGAGAAAAACAGAAAACCACAAATTCGACGGACGAATTTGGATCCATAATTGAGCCTACAACGACAGAAGTAAGAATCTATTTGGATCCATACCTGAGCCTATAGGCGACCCAAGTAAGAATGACGAAATTCTCTAAAGAATTCGTTCACAGCTTGAAATAATAAAGACTTGACAGGAATTAAAACGCAGAAGATTCCATCTCTACGATGGAATCTAAAATTATAAGGCGACTTCGAATAAAACATTAAAAGAAAATGCCGAGAAAGTACGCATCTTTAAAATAATAAACAACTCTAAAATGGTTTTTATTACTTCGCAACGCTAAAGTGAAATGAAAGAATTCGGTGTTTTAATACGTGCGAATCGGAAATTGAAATACATTTAAAAAATATTCTGCGATTTCTCAAACATATATGGGTGAATTTTAATATATTACAATATACGAGGATGTTTCAATATACACCAAAAAAATCAATGAATTGCAAATGCTACAAGGTAGCGATTTTTTTTCAAACTTAAGTTTAACAAATTATATTAATTGCCAAAATTTTATTTTCTGGGGATTGATTGTTATTTATAGAACACCTCCAACTGCCAACTTTATTTATTGGATGTAACAATTATTTTAGAAAATAAATACTCCTATGTCCATTGACACAACAAATTAAATCTACTTATCGCTTTGTCCACGAAAATAGAAATGACAGCAGACTTGAGTTTTATTCTACTGTTAAAAAATAAAAACCTATTTTATTTATTTAAAAGTAATTTTATTTATATTAACCTGCATTACCACAAAAACATACATCCAAGCTATATAATACTAAAAGATCGCAAGGAAAGATAAAAGTTCTTATTACAAACCACTAATCTGCACCCAATTCCTCTACATCTTCTACAGAATCAGGATAAACGTCAAGTACATCACTTTCGCAAAGCAAACTTTTGTAGAAGTCATGAAAAATTTCCGAGATATAAGGTAGTAATTCTATTAAGATTTGTTTTTTCTTGTCATAAATAGCTACGGGGCCTTCATAACAAAGGTTTGAAGTCAAAAAGACACTGTATTGCGGTCTCTTCGCTGAAAGTTGACTTTCTTAAAAGGTCCCAAAGAATTTAATGACTTTCTATAATAAAGAATTCCACACTGCTCTTTGTTATATTGTAATTACTTTACATTTCTCTAAAAAAAATTTTCTTCTTCTTAGTTCACTTTATTTTGCTCCAAAGAAGTTTTAAACAGCAAAGCATAATCATAAAAGTCTTCCCTTTTCATTTCTTTTACGACAAATGGTTTTCCCTTTTCTGTTTGTCTCACTAGTTACATTAAGTCATAGGGATAATTTATTGAGGTTCCATATCTCTTTCTACTTCTCTCTATCACGGAATGGTCAGTGTCACATTCCATATGTGTTTGTCCTGCAATAAGAAACTTATAATCAATAATTTTTAAATGTCGGCTGTTTTGTAGTAATGTAAAAATCATTGACATAAGGTCTGTATTCTTATTTTGACCACCACACGTATCTGAGTACAATATAACGTGGGCAATATCCACAGAAAGGCCAACAAGATGCTTATACAAGCCTAAACCAATTTGATTTGCACCTCTTCCGGAAATTACCTGGTGCCACATATGATTAAAGGATTGTCCTGTAATAGAATCATGGACAGTAAGATTAAAGATCCACAGTTGTCTTTTATAAAACGCAACATATGCAACTAGAATAGGTGTTGGGAGACACTGATGCATATCAGAGGTGTTCACTTTTGTAGAGGTGTTGTCCTTATTGTTTATTTTGTCATTTCAAGAATGGCTAGTTGTTTACATAATTCGTCTTTGTTTTCAGCATTTACTTTAATTTTTACATGCAGTAGATCACATTTTTAACATTTATCCTATTTTGCTGTTTTCATGCTATAAAAATAAACGTAAATCGTAAATCTTTTTGCTTACAGGTTGGTGTTTGGACTCTTGCTTAAAATATTCTTCATAAATCTTTGCAACTGTATAGTGCAGTGCAAGATCATTTTTACTTATTTCGTTTCTGCAATAGGGACTTTCGTATGCACGCAAAGAAAAAATGTGATGTTTAACAGCTTAAGTAAATTCATCGGATAATTTATGCCATGGCTTATGGGACTCTACATTACCGTCGTGTGTAATTTCAAAACTAGAAGCGCCCTTTTGGAATAAAGTGTTGATATTAAACTAATATTTTCACCAAAAATTTTTTGAAATTGATATTGAGATTGAAAGCTTGATATTTCACCACACGAAGTAGGCAACACAGCTTGCAAATTGAAGCATGCTGTTATGTAGTCTTCCGATTTTGCTAATGCAGCATCCTTGGTCTTTTCATGTCTACTTAATTCAACTTCATGACAATGTTTCTTATATTCACATCTTCTTTGTCGAGAACTTCTTTGTCGCTTACATTTTTGTATGATTCACAAAGTGAACACTGATCCTTTTTCGATGTAGTAATTTCCATACTTAAGTTCTTGTGCGTATGATTGAGAAACATAGTCTCTGTGAAGGTCTGCTAACATTCTTTCGCCACTTATACATATTCTGCTTTGTCTGATTGCTTAAGTATTGCGATTCAACTTTTGAAATTGCAGTGATATAAGTTCGGATCCTTTGCTTGATTTCGTACCCTACATGTTTAAAATCGTCTTTAGTGTTTCTGTATGAAGTTAGTTTTTGTTTTTAACTGAACATTGGTGATAAATTTATCACTTATGCCAAGAGTTGACATAAAAAGTGTTTTGAATACTCTGTACTTGTTATCTTCAATCTCAAACCAATATTCATAGTTTGGTGCTCTTGGACGATTTCCTACATTCACTCTGCATTTAATATGAGTATTTTATGGCTTTTAAAACAAAATTTCTTTGCAACGTAAGGTCTCTAAAGGTCCAATATTTTGTAAAAAGCTGGATTCTCTGTTCATCTGTTATTTTCTTGCATTTAAATTAACATTTATTTTCATGGCACCTATCTTTCATACCTCTAGCAGGTACTTGTACTCTTGCAGGTACATGTGTGGCGTTGGTGTAAACCTGTCCTAAATTTCTTTGTGTCTTCCTCAAATTTTCTTTCATTTTTCTGGCTGGTGCTTCCTTTTCCTTGTATTTTTTTCCTGTTCATTTAGTGTATTGACTGGCCTATTATTGTCTGCATTTAAATCTTCATTCACTAATAGCGGAGATAAACTATAGCCCATTGCTAGACCAAAATTTTGTTTATAGAATTTATTAGCTAGTTGAAAATATGTATTATCAGTACATAATGTTAATAACTCCATTACAGCTAATATGTTTAGTCCTGTTTTATTCACTATGCTTGCTCCAACTTGTAAGTTTTTATCGACATTTTTTTCGATGATGGCATCTTCTTCAGTAATGTTTTCACCGCTTGATTCATGTGGCAGTATCGGACACAACGTTGGATCATCAATGCTGTCTTTTTCTTTTATTCTCTTATGTGACTGATATATCACGAGTTACAGTATGAAAGATGTTTTACCCCATTCCATTGTTTTTCGCTGCTTCTTGCTTATGGTTAGAGTATGAAGTGATTCACATTCGTTGTTTAGGGTGTTCATAACGTTTTTGTACAATCTATTGAGATTACTGGTAACTAAGATGTAGCTTTTAAGATGTGGCTTTTTGCAATAATTTTGAAGATACCATGGACCGATCATATTACAAACGAAATGGTGGTGCACAGAATAGGAAGAGACAGAGAACTTTTGACCACCATTAAAAGGAGAAAGGCAGCATATTTGGGGCACATATTTAGAAATGATAAGTACGAGTTATTGTAGCTGATTACGAAGGGTAAAATCAAAGGAAAAAGGGATCCTAGTGGACGGCAAATATCCTGGCTAAAAAACTTTCGAGACTGGACCGGATTAAACACACAGACGCTCTTAAGAAAAGCAGAAGATAGAGACGAATTTGCAATGGTTATAGCCAACCTTCATGACTGGAGACGGCACTAGAAGAAGAAGAAGATGTAGCGGTGGTTTTTGTGGTCTGTATTATCTCCTTTTTTATAGATCGGTGTAATCCATCTTTCTTTCTAGCTTTCAGGTACTTTTGCTAGATACGTTTTTTCAAGTACTAACATTTTGTTTTTTTTTTTAATTATTTTAGACTGAAGAACTAAGTTTTCTACTTTATGATTGTCCATGGACAAATTGGAGTATAAAAAACAAAAAACTTTTATTAATATTATTACCTTGTATTAGAAAGCCATTGGAGATCTCAATGTATGGAATTTATCCTCTTAATGTTAAATTTATTGCGACGGTGAGTTTATAAGTTAGAGCTTGTTTAATAATATTTAATTGATAGCTATAATTTTTATCTTCAAATAATTCTTGTTATTAAATTTTATTTAATGCTATTTATTTTATTTAATTTTAGTTAATTTGATTTGTGTATATTATATACACTTGAGTGCAAAAAAATCGACTCAAAATTATTTTGCGAATGTACGTCTCCTGTTTCAATCAAAAAAGGTGTAAATTTAAAAATATTCAACATATACGATCGGTCAAAAGTTTCAAAACAATATTAACAATATGGCCGTAGTAAGGTCGTTTTTAGTTACTTGATGCCCTCTCCATAGATTCTAACTCGATGCATTGTAACCATCAATTTCCATAGCAACCCACTAATACATCAGTCAATTAAGTTCGCAACTTTATAAAAAATGGATACTACGTCCATCAACGCTGCTTAAAAAGTAGCATTATTGAGAAATGACCTAAGACAGAGAGCCGTGGCAAGTCGACTAAATTTAAGCCAATCTGATGTGTCCCGAGTGTATCGTCGGTACCAAGATACTGGTGATTATGTCCGCCGACAAAGAGGTGGTCGTAAACGAATAACAACAGAGAAAGATTATTGATTTCTTGTATCTAATTATCTTAGAAATTGACATTTGACTGATGCTTATCTTAAAGAAGAGCTTAGAGAGGCTCGAGGTGTAATTACCAACATTTGGACAGTCAGAAGGAGACTAAAAGCCGCCAACCTGACACCAAAAAGGACAGCTACTAGTCCCAAGCTAACTCCAGCCCAGAAGCAAAGACGACTAGAATTTGCTCGCGAACATCTGGATTGGGACGACTATCAATGGAGTCAGGTATTATTCTCCGACGAAAGTAGGATCTGCCTATATGGCAACGACAAGAGGCGACGAGTCTATAGAAAAGAACGATTTGCCCAATGTTATATACGAGAAATTGTGTCACATGGAGGGGGTTCTTGTATGTTTTGGGCAGGCATTTCCATGGATAGCAAAACCGAGCTGGTTTTCGTGCCTGGTGGAAGAGGTTTAACGGCGGATCGTTACATCAGATATATTTTGGAGGAACATGTGATTTCATACGCGGGATTTATTGGTAATACCTTTATTTTATTGCATGATAATGCACGATGTCATACCGCACGAGTCACCACCACCTATCTGATTGAGATCCGTATACCTACAATAAATTGACATGAAAAGATGCAAAGTAATTAAAATCTATCTTTAGCTGAAACGTAGTATCAATGATGTTCTTACGTCTTCAGAAACAACTCATACAGAAAATCATTTGCTGTACCTACATTCAAACCTAGAGTCAACGAAAGATAAAGCATCGAGAAGCAGATATGCATAAAATCAACATAATCATATGACCTTAAGCCTGCCAAAGATTTTATTCAAAATCATTTACCCACATTTGTTCTCAATTTTGACCAATTAAATCTACTTCTAAGCAATGTTATCGGTGTACAAGATCCTTCTAACATAATTCAAGAGTTTACTTCTGAGTTTTTGGAATTAGTTCATATGCTATTTAAAGTTCATCCCCAATTAAAAGGTAGATGAACCAAACGTTATATCACATTCTTAAGAAAGAAAATCCTCCGACACTTGGGTAACGACATCTCTGAATCCGAGGGCGAGTCATCTCAGGTTAACCCGGCAATTCATATTTTTCGTATATAATACAATTCACTTAACTACTGCAATGGATTATAGATGGATTTCTCCATCGACTTCCAACCTTACAAAAACTTATTTCTGAATTCTCTACCGAAATCATGTCTCCAAGAAACAAATTTAAACCCCCCCAAAAAATATAATTCAAAACATTTTAACATTTTTGCATAAGATAGAGTATATGACAATAACTGTTCTTAAATAAAGCCGTTGGCCCTGAAAACATACCGACAGAGATGTTAAAGCTTATAAATGAGGAGAACATTGGAATACTGGTCAAGCTTTTCAATGATGTTTATTCGACTGGTGATATTACTGAAGATTGGTACAGTACAGTAGAATCAGAGATAAATTTAAAGAAGACTAGGATGAAACATAATTTGGCTTTAGAAGTGGACTGGGAACTCGGGACGCCCTCTTTGCACTAAATGTTTTATTGCAGAAATGTCTAGATAAAAGGAAAGACGTATTTGCTGTATTTATTGACTATGAAAAGGCCTTTGATCGAGTACAGCATCACAAAGTAATTACAATATTAAAAGATAAAGGAGTTGATAGTCAAGACATACAATTCATAGAAATGTTATACTGGCGTCAAACAGCGACAGCTTGCATAAACGGAAAATCAACAGAAATATGTAAAATATAAAGAGGTGTCAGACTATGCCCATTGTTATTTAATTTATATTCAGATAGAATGTTCAAAGAAGCGCTGCATAATTTGGAATGGGACGTGAAAGTTAATGGAATTGTAATAAATACAATCAAATATGCACACGATACAGTTATTTTATACAGTGGGAAGAGAGTTTGGCCTAAACATAAACTGTTAAAAAACAAAACACATGGTGTTTAGGCGTTTAGCACATTAAGGTGCACGATTATATTTTGATGGTCATATAATTCAAAAAGTGTCCAGTTTTAATTATCTTGGTTTCCATATTACTGAACAGCTAGATCCAGATCAAAAGATAAAATGTATAATCGAGATAGCCCGCACGACACTTTTAAAAGTGAGGTCATACATCTGTAATGATAACTTGCAACTTCGAAAGCGCATGTTTAAATGCTACATTTGGTCAGTCCTCTTATACGGTGTCGAAGCATGGACATTAAAAATATCCACCATTAATCGTCTGGAGGCCTTTGAAATGTGGCTGCCAAGGCGTATACCTTGGGTGGATAGAGTTCGAAACGATGACGTCCTTAATGGAGCCGGCGTGGAAAGAGAACTCTTTGAATTAATTAAAAAACGCAAGATTGGTTACCTTGGGCAAATATTGAGAGGAGCAAAATATGAAATACCACAGTTAATCCTACAAGGGAAGATCGAAGGTAGGAGAGGAGCCGGCCGCAAACAATTGTCCTGGTTAAGGAATATTAAAGAATGGACAGGAATACACAATACAGGTGAGCTGTGTCACGCCGCCAAGAGCAGAATTCTAGTAATGAGATAGTTGCCTACGCACTTTGGTGTATGGCATGTTAAGAAGAAGAAGGCGTATACTAAAAATTCCATGGACGGCTATGCTGACAAATGTGGCAGTCCTTGAGAGAGCAAATGCTGCTCGCGAGCTGCTTGATAACATCAAATGTAGAAAGATGGCCTCTTTTGGACATGTAGTAAGGGGAGACCGATATAATATTGTTCAACTTATTATGATAGGTAAAATTGAAGGACGCAGAGCAATTGGTAGAAAGCAGGCCTCTTGGTTGAAGAATATCAGGGAATGGACAGGAATAGGAAAGCTGAGCAACGCTTTAGAATAGCTCATGACAGAGACAGTTTCGCCATGTTAATCGAGTAACATTGTTATTTTTTTAAAATCTATAGGAATATTTTCTGTATAAACTCTAATTTTGTAATTCTGTAGCTGCCGCTAATAACCATTATGGTGGAGGCGACTGTAATTTTTAAATAAAAAAAATGACGCTATTTTAAAATAAACTAAAGTTTGACTTGTTTTGTGTACAATTGAAACTAACCTTTTAAACATGATTTTGTTTTAGGGAGCAAGAATAATATACAGTTTAGCAACTGCATTTTTAAATTTACGTTTATGAAATTTTTATTAAAATTTCATGGAGAACCCGCAATAAAGAGGAGTTATTAATCTTTTAATACATTAATGTATTTGGCACTTTGTCTATTATAATATTTTTTGTGTAAAGCACAAATAGTGTTTTTGTTTAATCAATAAAAAAGTAAAAAGAAATTTGTAATTTTTTTAGTACTTAGAACATTAAATAAGATAATGAGATTTAAATATTGTTACAGCATTTTATAAACACTTTTAAAAGAGCAAACATTATTACAAAACTTGATAATAACTTTAATTGTATGACAAAACTATTTACAAACTTAATCACTAAGACAAATCTGGCTACATTAGTGGACACTCTTTTAGAAATTTTAGATGCATTGAAAACATTGCGTCTTCCGACAGAATATTGGGATTTTATTATGTTTAATTTACCTTTTTCGAAACTGAGTTCTTTTGCCCTATGACGGCCGATATGTAATTAAGATATAATCAGTGGGCCTCAAACAGTGGTGCGTTAATAATTAATTCCGATCGCTTGACAAGTAATAGTACGGTCCGTCCCAAACCCTTTTTTCAGTGCGTCACTAAATGTGACGTCATATAGGATTTTAAGAATGTCGAAAATTATTGCTTGACATTTTAGTTAAATCTGACAGTTGCAGGATCGTAATCGACTAAATGTGAAAAGGTTATTTTTTTAAATAGGTATGTAGTCTTTGTTCTTTCTCAGTATATCTCGGCATATTTAAAATATTTTTATGACAATAAATACAAAATTAAATTTTCACTGTAAAATGTCTAAAAATACTAACCTGGAATGACAATAATTATCGTTTTATCAGTTGACATTGTGAAAGTATTGTCATGATCAAGATAATCTGCGTCAAAATATATTTATGCGTATCATTGATTGGATATCTATTTAGCGTATTCTAAACTCCAACCAATTATACATCCGTAAGTAGAATTCGCTTTAATATGCAAATACTCGTGAACGATACATAATTTTCTGTTCTATGTATAATAATCACAGACTCACGTCTTTTTCTGTCACTTCTAGCTTTATGCGTTAGAGAGAACTCGACCAACTATGACGCACTGAAAAAAGGGTTTGGGACGGTCTGTATATTACATAACGAGAGTTGTAAGAAGCTTATTACATTCGAGTAAAAAAGTGGCGCGCGAGCCGCGTAGCGGCGAGCGCAGTAATTTTACAAGCATGTAATAAACTTACAACTCAAGTTGTGTACTATACTTTTTCTACTATTATTTTCGTTTATAAAAAGAAAAATTAAATTACCACTATATTTACACTGACAGATTAATAATTTTTAATCTGTCAAAATAACGTCTGTTAATTCGTTTCCATGGTAACTCGACCAACTGACTTACGAGGCTTATGTGATATTACACATTTTTATAAAACTGAAGCGTAATTTTTTTTATTACGTGCTAGTCATTACGTGTCAGTATCTGTTATGATGCATTTACTTAGCATCCAAATAGTAGGTAATATACAATTTACTAGTAAGAGAGTTTGTTTACTATTAAAAGATATTTTAGATAAGTACTAGTAAAAGATATTTTTCTACTCTCTTACTAGTAAATTGTATATTACCTACTATTTGGAGGCTAAGTAAATGCATCATAACAGATACTGACACGTAATGACTAGCACGTAATAAAAAAAATTACGCTTCAGTTTTATAAAAATGTGTAATATCACATAAGCCTCGTAAGTCAATTGGTCGAGTTACCATGGAAACGAATAAACAGACGTTATTTTGACAGATTAAAAATTATTAATCTGTCAGTGTAAATATAGTGGTAATTTAATTTTTATTTTTATAAACGAAAATAATGGTAGAAAAAGTATAGTACACAACTTGAGTTGTAAGCTTATTACATGCTTGTAAAATTACTGCGCTCGCCGCTACGCGGCTCGCGCGCAACTTTTTTACTCGCATGTAAAAAGCTTCTTACAACTCTCGTTATGTAATATACTATTAATTCCCTGTATTTTATGTTTAGTATTAATATTGGAATCAAAAGCAAATAAAATGAATATAATATGTATATAAAGGGCATATTAAAAGAAGTGGAATGAAATATTTCGAATTATTTGGCGACATCAAATGTTTATCAAGGTCTTTATAAGTCTCTATTTTGCGTATAGTGAAAATTTAACGAATGGTTTTGTATGCAGTAAAATTAAAAAATACTTAAAGGACACAATAGGAATAAAGACAACCGCATTGCTGACCAATTGGCTAGGAAGACGGCAGCTCTAAGACTCTAAGGAGCTGGGGATCTTTTTGGTTTGTCAACTGCAACAAGCGAGGAAATTGTCAAATGTCACTCCCATACGCAAACTGTAAAAAGATGGAAAAAAGGGCAAGGATGTTAACTTGCCAATGTAACACTAAGTAACCTTGAAGAGTCGGCATCAAATAAGTACTAGGGAATGATCAGGAAAAACCTACGCTTGACAGTTGGTTTTTTAACTGGTCACTGTCAACTAAGCAATCATCTTCACACATTGGGTCTAATAGACACATCTCTATGTCGGAACTGTGAACGAGAAGATAAAATTGTAGAGCATGTCCTATGTGAATGCCTAGAATTATCGTTAATAAACGAGTCCTGGCCCACACCTGCCCACATAGGAGAGATCTCTCCTATGTGGGCTCTCTACAGGTACAGATACAGATCGTATTAAAATTTGAAGCTTTCCGCAATAAGTTTTTTTAAGTTTTATATACACTTGACGTGTGCAACCTTAAAAGTTAAATACTTTTAAAAATATAGAGGTTGATGACGTGCAGGGCTGATGCCTGCCAGGTGATGATTACTTCTAGCGTTACAGACATACCATTACTCGAAAGGTGCACTAGCTGTCCTATTTTAACGTCAAATAAGCAAAACATAGGACATAAGTATGATGAACCAAAGCAAGTAGAGACAGAAGCAGACAACGATGTAGCCTAAAACCCAAACATCAAGGTCGCAACTGTTTAGTCTATGGAATTAAAGATATTTTATCATGTGGATAACTAAAAAATACTTATTGATCTACTATTGCAAAAGAGATTTTATAAATGGACCATACAATATTTTATATCGAATATTTACGTCCAAGATCTCTCCGAGATGAAAAGAAATCAGTCAGCTGAAGCACATGGAATAGTCATTGGACAAATCAAAGAAGAAAAAGAAACGTTAATATATGTGTCCTTAAATATATTAAATGGTTGTTTAACAAGAGCAATAACCTTCTCCCAATGACATAATTTAATAAAAACAGCATTGTACAAAAAAGGTGACATTTGGGACCAAAAGAACTAAATACCTATTAGTTTGCTCTACCATACATACAAACTATTCATAAAGTTAATAACAAAATGGTTTAGGAACAAACTGGATAGTTAACAATCTTGAGTACAGACTATGTTCTGCTTCTTATTTGAAACAAATGATCACCTACAAGTTATTAAAACGCTGATAGAAAAGTACACAAAATACAACAAGTCTATCTTTCTTAAGAAAAAAAATAAAAGAGGCTAAGAAAAAGTAGATGACGGCAACATGCATCGAAGTGGAAGAATTACAGAAAAAGCATGATCATTATAATTTACCTAAAACACTAAAACAATATCTGAAATATCACGAACAAATACACCTAACTGAAGTCCTTCATGCTATGTGTTCTTAAAGATATTTATTACCTGTTTAACAAGAGCCGTAACCTTTTCCCAATGGCATAATTTAATAATAACAGCATTGTACAAAAAAGGTGACATTTGGGACCTAAAGAACTAAAGATCTATTAGTTTGCTCTCCCAAAAATACAAACTATTTATAAAGTTAATAACAAAATGGTTTAGAAACAAACTGGATAGATAAAAACCTTGAACAGACTGGGTTCCGCTTTATATTTGGAACAAATAATCACCTACACGTTATTAAAACGCTGATAGAATAGTGCATAGAATAAAAAAAGTTCATGTTTCTTAAGGAACGAAAATGAAAGAGGCTAAGGAAAAGTGAATGATGGAAACATTCATCAAAGTGTAAGAATTGCAAAAAAAGCATGATCATTATAATTTATACAAAAAATTAAAAGCATTATCTGTAAAATCACGAATAAATACACCTAATCGAATAATTGACAAAAACAATAAACTTATTAATCAACCAATTAAAATAAAACAAGAATGGACTAACTATATTGAAGATCTTTTTATGAACACAAGAATGGACCCAACATAAAGCGATAACGAGGAAGCTCCAATAAAATTAAAATCTGAAGTTTAACATGCTATAAACAACTCAAAATCTGGCAGAGCCCCTGGGCTAGATAAAGTTCATATCGAGCTGATTAAACTTATAAACAAAAACATTTGAAGTGCAATAACTTTACTCTTTAACAACATATTCAAATCTGGTCGGCATTTTATAGTCCCAACGCCAAGGAAGACCCCCCAAACCCAAAAAAAAAAAAAAAAAAAAAAATCGGTTGTTTTTCTTTTAAATTCAGCACTTCCAAAATCAATTTCAATTCATTAAACGTTTTAACGTAAAATTCATCCTATTTTTCTATATAGAAGGCCCGTCAGGCCTTCTATATACCGCTGATGCGGATTAGGCCCTTAAGGCGGATCAAATGAATGCTGATCCTTTTCGCGACACCCGAGCACTGAGGTCATGTGCGGCAAGCATGGGCTCGGTGGCCGGACACACTTCGGGCGCCCAGCCGGCGAGGAGAACAAAATTTACTTTTGCCAAATCGGCGGCTGAGTGACCGAGCACACACTTTTTTCCGGACATGAAGTCGACAGCCCAGGCTGTCGGCTTCATGGACGGAACACACGCTCTTTTTCTTTTTTTTTTAGGGACTTCAGTCCCGAAGTGAAGTTAGAGTAAAATCTATAGAGTCAGTAAAGTAAATAGGGAGAAAAGCCTAGATGTGGCTACCCCTACAGTCAGGTGGCATAACCACAGTAATTAAAAACAGGAGGTGTCTCATTACCCAGGGCACCTCAAGTAACTTTCAGATCATAAGCCTCCTCACGTAAGTCACACGATGAGGAGGGGTGGTGGAAAAGCCTGGGGGTCAGATAGGTACCACTTCAACTAGTGAAGTGTGACCGGTTTGATCTTCGGACATGTGGATCCCATACTTAGTTTGGTATACACATGTTCCTAGGGGTAGGGTTGATCGCTTAGCGTGATTGTGTGTGTGATTGTGTGTTCAAATCTGGTGACATACATATAAAACGGCTGCTATCGACCTTTGTTCCGCTACCAAACACCAAGAAACCCAAACACTGTAATGACTATAAATTAATCAACTTAATATCACACTTGATTGAGTCACATTTAGTTATCGATCGAGTCAGCAAATACAAATATTTAGGCACAAATAAATGAAGTCAACGATAGCTCAGCAGAAATCAAAATAAGAATAGAAAAAGCCAGATCCATATTCACTAAAATTAAGAGAGTGTTCTGCGGAAGAGATTTGAGCCTTGAAATGAAACTTTGCCTGATGAGATGTTACGTACTTTCTGTGCTGTTCTACGGAATGGAGTCATGGAAAATAACTTGATATAGATAATAACTTGAATAACTTGAAAAAGATTAATACCAAAACATTAGAGGCATTTGAACTATAAATGTATCGCAGAATCCTAAGAATATCATGGACCGAGAGAGTCAGAAATGTCGAGGTATTGTGAAAAGTGAATAAAGAAAAGGAAGTTTTTACGATCAAAAAACGAAAACTGCAATAATTGGGACACATTACAAGAGGCAAAAGATATGAACTGCTTCGAATAATTATGCAAGGGAAAATAACAGGAAAAAGGTATATAGGAAGAAGATGATACTCCTGGCTAAAGAATTTACGGGAATGGTATAGCTGTAGCAACAACGAATTGTTTCGGTCAGCAGTTTCGAAAATACGTAAAGCTCTGATGATCGCCAACCTTCGGAACGAAGATGGCACTTGAAGAAGAAGAATGTCACACTTATTAAAAACATTTTTAAAAATTATACTTGCAAGAATATTCAGAAAGTATGAAGCGGATATGAGCAATAGACAGTTTGGCTTTCGTAACGGCTTCGGAACAGTGGAAGCTTTGTATACTTTCACAACTCTTGCCCAAAAATGTCGAGATCAACAAAAAGATCTTTTCATTTCGTTTATAGACTATAAGAAAGCTTTTGACAAAGTTAAACATAACATTCTCATGGAATGACTAAAGAGAAAAGGTCTCGACAAAAATAACGTTAACATAGTAAGAATTTTCTATTGGTAGAACAGGCTGTGGTAACATTAGATGGAAATATCACGGATGCGCAACAGATAAGTAGAGTTATTTAAGCAAGCACTTGAAAACTATACAGAACTGTACAGTAGATATTAAGATAAATGGTGAAAATACAAATCGTTATGCTGACGATAGTCATTATCGCTGAAAGTTAGACAGATCTGCAGACGTTACTGAATACAATTTGTGATACTGGGGAACAGTTTGGTTTATTAATTGTAACGAACTATTTGGCTTACCTCAGGGTAAGTACATGGGGGAGAAGATTGGGCAAACAAAATATTTGGAACTAGTGCGTACGGCACTCAAAGGGTTGTTGGAGAGCTGGGTCGTGGATAAGTTGAAATAAATTTGGGTCGGATTTAGGTATCTACTAAATGAAAATAAAGGGATGCTTACATAAATCTCCTGGGTCCAAAACGAGCAAGATATGGCAGACAAATTTATCTCTAGCTATTTATATTTGGACGCCGCTTTAAAGAAAACTTCCTGCTGGGAGAAAGAAAAAAATCTTCTTCCCTACAATCAAAAATACATATAAGGATTAGGAGACTTTTCTTAATTAAAACACAAAATGGATCAGAGAAATAAATCAAACATTTATTTTTGTCTCAAACAAACAGGTACCAAAAATACAGATTACACAAGAAACATACTATATTTATAACATAATACAAATTAACAAAAACTTACGTGTTATTCATTTACAAAAGAGATTGCTACACAAATTTTTTTGAAATGGTTCCTAGGTTATAATATGGCCAAATTAGATTATCAAAAAACTTATGGACATCCTTTGTATGAAAATACTGTAGAATTTAACGTTATATATGAAATATCTTTTATATATAATAATCAAATTGAAATTGTTTTACAACAACAATGGATTAGAGCAAATGTCATATGTCAACATAACATTTTAAATCAGAATAAAATATGACATTTTTTTGCTACGATTCATAACATAGTATAAAACTTTAATTATTACAAATTCTTTTGTTTTAATGAAAGCAATTATTAAAAATGTCTATTTTACTTGAAAAAATTAATATATTAATTGTTACATTATTTTTCACATATTTCGCCACTTAACTTAAAAAAAAACTTGCTACGTCTCTGGGGAAGCTACTTGGACAAATTCTCAAACTGGAAAACAGGAAACCATTTCCATACTCTGGAACGACGATCAAATCAGGTTTGGTGAAGGAACAAAGCAGACGACGAGGACATCCTATACAATACTTTTCAAAAGTTTTCGGTATCTATACAAATCTTCTAATGACTACTCTCTCAAAACTGCTATTGCAAAGAGTATTATCAGTTTGACTGATCTTAAGACATCACACAAAAAAAATTGAATCGACTTTTTGATTTAAAATTGTCCCAACATTGTGCGACAAATTCGACGCTACAAATCATTTCCCTTTCTCCTCTTGCAGCTTGTTTTGTTTTATTATTCTAGCGACTCTAATTTTAACTTGACAATGTAACAGAGACAAAAAAACATTTCCAGCCTTATTACGCATTTAAGAATCTCCTGGTATAAACAACCAGGGGCGTACTACAAAAATGTTAACAGAAACTATATTAAATATAAAACGCTACAAAATGAACATAAAGAAAACAAAAACCATGGTTATTAGTAATAAGGGCAAGGTCATTACAAGGATCCAGATAAAAAAATGAAGATATTGAGCAAGTGGACAAAATAAAATACTTAGAAGTCTGGATTACGGAAGATCTGAATCAAAAATTAGAAGTTCGCTCAAGAATAGAGCAATGAAGAGCAACCTTTTTGAAGATGAGGACATTTCTGAGTAACCAAAGACTCAATCTGCAAATCCGATATCGAATGGTAAAATGCTATATCTACTCTATTCTTCTTTATGGTGTCGAAACCTAACCTGTTAATGTTGACTTAATAAGAAAACTGGAAGCTCTTGAGATATAGCTTTTTAAGAGAATTTTGGAGATACCATGGATCGATCATATTAACAACGAAATGGTATTGCACAGAATGGGAAAAGACAGAGAACCACCATTAAAAGACTAAAGAACTAAAGACAGAATATTTGGGGTACATACTTAGAAATGGTAGGTACGAGTTCTTGCATGAGTACTCTATGAACGGTAAAATCGAAGAAAAAATGGGTCCTGGTAGACGACAAATAAACTGGGGTTAAACATAGAGATGCTCTTAAGAAAGAGACTTCACTAAAAGAAGAAAAAGATCTTTCTTATATTCATCAATGAGAAAAAGGCGTTCGATTATATAATATTATACAATGTTTTGACCATATGCGTACCGCCACATTTATTACCAATATATTCCTTGATTAAGAGTATCTACTCAATTATTACAGTTTGTTTTCGACTTCATCATTCGAAGATACCAAAAAATTCCGAATAAAACGTGGAATTAAACAGGGTGATACTATCTTCTGGAAATTGTTTTAATTGTACTTGAATAAAGATTCAGGCAAATGGAACAGGGTGGTAATATAAGAATTAATATAAATGGAGAGGATCTGAACCACCTAAGATTTACGGATGACATCGTTTTAATATGTAGTTGATAAAGTTATACAAATGCTGGCAAAGCTCTACGAAGCGTCAAAAACAATTGGTCTTAAAATTATTACGTCGAAGACATTATTTATGACCAATCATGTAGACAGCGACAAAATTTAGATTGTAAATCATAGCATCTACCAACCAAAAGCTTACAAAAAATAAGATTTGCTTAGGCAGAGATAATTAGATAACTAATATACAAATAAGGATAGGTCTGATATGACCTGTCTTTGGTAGATTGAAGATTTAATATTTTCAAGTCTAATTGAAATTATTCATGTTATAACTTTAGGAAAAAAAATTCCTTAGTAAAAGTGGCCAAGAGAAATCGCTGGAAATAACTTTCAAGATTCTGGATTAACCGCTAGGGGGGTAACCTGCGAAGAAAATTTTGAAAACCAGTTTTTTGGGAAATAAGTCCAATTATCTTCTTCTCGTGCCACTCCTAGCGGAGATTGGAAATTATCATGGCCAATGCGACTTTGTTAGCAGCGCGCCTAAAAAGTTCAATCGAACTACACCCGAACCATTCACGTAGATTACGAAGCCACGATATTTTTCTTATTCCTACACTTATTTTGCCCTGCTTGATGTTTCTTAAAAGTTCTTACTTTTCACCTCTCACAATGTGCCCCAAGTATTCCATCTTTCTAGTTTTTATCTCATTTAGAATTTCGCATCTTTTGTCTAAAGTTTGGAGTACTTGCGTGTTAGTGACGCGGACCATCCATGATATTCTGAGAATGCGCCTATAGCACAACATCTCGAAAGCTTCGATGTTTTTTATGGTCAACTGTTTTAGTGTCCAAGCCTCAACTCCTAACAGGGTAGAAAAGCATAACACCGCAGCATTCGTATTCGTAACTTTATATTGATATCACGTCCAATCAATGGCCAATTATACCAAGTGTTAAATAAGAATAAACTAAGAAGAGGCATAAATTCTGCACAAATTTGTTTATGTACTTTTTTTTATTTTTTCAAATAAAGGGTGGGGGAGAGTGGAAAAGTATTTGTGGATAAATACCTATAACTTTGGTTTGGATTAACCGATTTTAACAAAATTAGTGTCATTAGAAAGAGTATGAATACATTAATTTATATCTACTATAAAATAATTGCATTTAGTTTTAATTGTCGTAGGTAGAGGGTACTTTCGAATAGAAAAAATTAAAATTTGTTTTTCTTCAAAATTTTTACTAGAAACACCTATTATTTATTGTAAATTATAATGAAACTGAATTAAATTCGTAACAAAACGGCGCAAACCCCATGTTAATAGCTTTTATCGAACTCGAGATATGAATAAAAACGCATAAACATAAGTAAGTATAATCGTTGATTGAATGTATAATATTGACACACCCTGTATTATAAAATAAATTAAAAAATAAGTCAGTAGGTACTTTCAAAATTTTTTATAGCAGAAAACTATAATGTTGATACCTATTTTGACCATTGTTATTTCATATGATTCAAAATAGTTTTTTCGAAACTAAGTAGGCTACGACAATGAATTTGACAGGGAGTTCATATTGTTTATTTATTGACAGCAGTCAAAATATTGTTAAGAAGTGTTATATGTATTATAATTCGAATTGAAAATTGCATTTTTTCAATAGATATTAATATTGGTAATATTAGTAATTAATTATCAGTACTAATAATTCGTGATGAGTATATCAAATTGTATGAGATGATTGGAGTTTATTTCGAATATCACTAAAATGGCGCTATTGCCGCACGTATATATTCTGTAAGATAACCTGGCACGAGATATTGTGGCAAAGAAGTAGAGATTTCGGACTACTTATATGTGGATTCTGTTGAATTAAAGCAAGAACATTGATTGAATTATCTTCGGTCATAACTCTACTACGTCGTTTAAAACAAGGACGAGAAAAACTACCAGTTTCTCTTAATATTTTTGCCTTTCTTTCAAATACTTCTTTGCCATAATGTCTCCGGTCAGGATATCTTACAAAATATATACGTGAGGCAATAGCGGCATTTTGGTGACATTCGAAATAAATTCCAATCATATCATACAATTTGATATACTCATCACGAATTATTTGTACTGATAATTAATTACTAATATTACCAATATTAATATCTATTGAAAAAAGTGCAATCTTTAATTTGAATTATAATATAGCACTTCTAACAATGTTTTGACTGCTGTCAATAAATAAACAATATGAACTCCCCGTCAAATTCATTGTCGTAGCCTACTTAGTTCCGAAAAAACTATTTTTTACAAAATAGGTGTCAACATTAAAATTTATTATTATTAATTTATATGACATTATGACTTATTTTTTAATGTAATTTATAATACAGGGTGTGTCAATACTATACTTACTTATGTTTATGAGTTTTTATTCATATCTCGAGTTCGACAAAAGCTATTAACATACGGTTTGCTCCATTTTGTTACAAATTTAATCCATTTCCATTATAATTTACAATAAATAGGTGTGTCTGTTAAAAATTTTGAAGAAAAACAAATTTTAATTTTTTTTTATTTGAAAGTCCCCTCTACCTACGACTATGAAAACTAAATGCAAGTATTTTATATTAGATGTGAATTAATTCATCCACACTCTTTCTAATGACACTAATTTCATTAAAATCTATTGATCCAAACCAAAGTTATAGATATTTATCCACAAATACTTTCCCACTCTCCCCCACCCTTTATTTGAAAAAATAAAAAAGAGTACTTGAACAACTTTGTGCAGAATTTATGCTTCTTTCTAGTTTACTTATTTAACACTTGGTATAATTGGACATATTTCCTAAAAAACTGGTTTTCAAAATTTTCTTCGCAGGTTAAGCTCTCTAGCGGTTAATCCAGAATCTTGAAAGTTATTTCCAGCGATTTCTCTTGGCCACTTTTACTAAGGAATTTTTTTTTTTTTAAGTTATAACATCAATAGTTTCTGATATATAGCCGAGAGATCGGCTTATTGGACCACCCGGTACAGTTTATTTCAAATAAAGTTCATTAACCAATGTGTTCTACAGGTTTTTACATATAATAAAGAAACAATAACTGATAAAAATAAAAAAAACTTTCACAAACTTAGAAATAAGAGACAAACAGGAGTCACAGATGCAGTGGAATGAATAGCGATGGCTAAATAAACTTGGACCGGACATGTTGCCAAATTGACGGATGATAGATGGACCAGACATATTGTGAAATGGCGACCAAGTTAAGAGGCATATAGAAGAAGAGGACGACCACCTAGTAGATGGACGGGTAATGTAAAGCGCATCATCACAAATTCGATGCAAGAATCTCAAGATACAAATAGGTAGAGAATTTTACGGGAGGCCTACGTTCAACTATGTACAAATATATGCTAATTGATGATGATAATGATGTTGATGATTATGACTTGGTCCGTTTCATACTCTTGTTTTGAGGTTTTATTTTTAGATACCCAATATTTTAAGTAAAAAAACACTGATTGAATTATCAATAGTTTTTTTAACTTGTATATTGTAAAAGTTAAGTTATTATTTCAATGACACTTTTTAATTTAATTGTGTAGAAGTTGAACAATTTGGATCATGAGTTATATATTTTTTTGTTATCTTTTCTTAAGTGAATAAAATTCGTTATTGACTAAGTGAATAAAATTCGTTATTGAAAACAGTATATAACATCAGCTAAACTTGTAGGTTTTAATAATAAAAATCATTAAAATGAGAGGTATATTATATATTTTATATTTATTTACGCTATATGTATTTTATATGTTTAATAGTATTATATTTAAAGTTTCTTCGGTTAATATCTTTATAAATGCTTTCGTTTTTTTAATTTTTAATTAGTATATTTCTCTCAATTTTTTTTTAACCCTGCGGCAGGCGCGACATTTTAAGTTGCACGAGCAGGCGCGACGCTGTGTAGAACACCGCAAACTCTAGTTCTCATATAAAACTTAGTTATACGCAAAATAACCATTTATTATTAAAAAGTGACATTCGTAAAAAATTAAGAGAGTTTCTAACGTAGAATCCTATAAAAAAATAAAATAAAAATATGGAACCGAACCAAGATACATTAACAAACAAAAAAAATATTTAACTAATTGTTGAGCTCCGAGCAGTTGTTGCATGTTATCTGCCTCACACCATGTTTTTGGCATACAAAATGCTTACATTCGATACATCTAGTGGCAACTTTTATATTTTTATGTTTTCCACATAATTTACAAGGTCCAATTCTTCTCTCTTCGGGGGCAGGTGGTTGCTGTAGTCTATATTTCGAAAGAAACTCGCGCACATCCTTGGGAAGGCTCTTTATCTCAGCTCGTTCCTTCAAGTGGCTTTCCATTAGTTCAAATGCTAATTTTGTGAGATATACTCTGCGTCTTGGATGCTCTACTAAAGGTCTGTTTGCTTTATAAATAATCTCGG
Organism: Diabrotica balteata; assembly: GCA_918026665.1. Taxonomy (NCBI): domain Eukaryota; kingdom Metazoa; phylum Arthropoda; class Insecta; order Coleoptera; family Chrysomelidae; genus Diabrotica; species Diabrotica balteata. The sequence goes on along the minus strand of OU898279.1, from coordinate 38,316,945 downwards.
AATTAATACCAGCCAAATCAAGTATTCTAAAGAATAAAGCTAGTGGCCATCTTCGTGTTATCCTTTGTGTCGAATACGAACTACACATTTGGTCGACTGTGTCAACCCCACCTTTTGTAGCATTGTAATCCACAATGATTTCAGGTTTATTTGTAAGTTCATCAATTTTTCCATTATCATGCATCGTTGATAATAATAGCACACATTTATTCGGTTTTGGCTTGAATGAAACAAGAGATACATCGTGTTGAAAGCCAAACATTGCTGTACCAATTTCGCGGTTCTTTATATTGACAAATTCTGGCGGAATTTCTGGTTTATTTTTTTTTAGGGTCCCTACAATAGTCATCCCATTTTCTAGTAAATATTTAGCCAATGGATAACTGGTGTAATAATTATCCGTCGTAAGATTTCTATTAGTGTGCAGGAGGGGTTGCACTAATCTTTGAACTATATCTGTTGGTTTATTTGATGCTTGGAAAGGGCCAGTTTTCTGAGTTCCACAGTAAATTTCAAAATTCCACGTGTACCATGTTTGACTATCGCACACTGCGTAAAGTTTCAAACCATATTTTGCTGGCTTGTTCGGAATATATTGAACAAATCCACATCTTCCCCGGAACGGATGCAACATTTCATCAATAGTAATGCATTCGCCGAGGGTATAGTTCTTTTGACAATTATTCGTAAATTTGGAATAAATATTTCGAATAGCTGTAATTTTGTCAGAAATGACTCTTTCATTTCTTGTTGTAATATCGTCAAATCTTAAGCTACGTAGTAAAAACAGAAATCTCTTATAGGCAAAATTAGCACGTAAGATCATCATGCCCGTACCATCGTCAGACCATAACTCCAATACATTAGCATGATTGCCCTTTTTTATACCAATTAAAAACAATACACCGATTAGAGCCATTACTTCGTTCCTTGTTGTTTTCTTACAGTCTCTCTCTCTCTTGTAATTTACAGATATTTTGTTGTCGATATATATATTTGTGCATGTTACGATGAAGTCTATAATTTCTGTATCAATAAATTTAAGAAATGCTTCTAGTTCATTTCTTGTATCTCTAGCTTGACTTGTGGACCTAGCAATAACCTTAACGATATTTTTTGATTTGGTTTTACTTGGAAGGCTTAAAGGGTTACTTATCCATAATGTGGAAGTGTCTTTGCCAATATAAAATCGAAAATCCACGGCAAGAGGTTGCTCGTCTGGTGTATCAGGCTGTTCCTCAGAAATGTCCATATCGCCTGGTGTATCAAGCTGTTCCTCAGAAATGTCCATATCTGAATCAATCGACTCCTCAGATTCACTGTCATGCTCACTGACCATAATGTTTTCTTCTGAGCCCTCGCTGTCATCACTAAATTCACACGTATCTTCAATTTCTGAGAGATTTTCAGCCAAATATTCAAGCTCTTTTTGAGTAAGAGGAGTTCTGTTTTGTTTTCTGTCCCTGTAAAAAAATGCTAATCTAAATAAAATCCAGAAACCTCTGAAATTTACAGATACATGAAATGATATTTAGATATACCTAAAATAAACGTTTGTAGCATGCCTATAACGCTAAAGAACAAAGTGATATAAATATTTGCAGTTATATACCTCATAATATGTCAATTCCTATGAAATAAAAACACACAAAGGCTCACAGAAAATTCATTGTTATGCGAAAATGTACTTACATGACTAGGCGCACCGCTGTGTTCCACACCGCTAAACAGAACTTACTAGTTTCGCAGCTACGCAAGTACTACAGTAGTTTATAACACAGCTCGCTTTGTGCTTGATAGGTTGCCAGATACTCTCAGCAAGGAATACCTAGACAGACGGTCCAAAACTAACAGACATAGACGCGTGCGCAAACATTTCAGATAGTTGCGGTGCTGTACACAGCGGCGCGCCTGCCGGAGGGTTAATTATGTTATAATTTTAGTTATTTAGCAAAATTTAAAAGGTTGTAAACCATTATTACTTTGTGTATGTTTTATATCTTCCTCAGTCCCAATCCCTTTTGGGATGTGGTGACACCATCAGGCCTTTACAGTTTTTTCACGATTTCCCTCCATCCTCTGTTCTGGGCTAGTTGTTCGGCTTCATGTAACCCTTGGTTAATCAATATTTTTGTTTGATCTACCCAACGGCTTGGAGATCTTTCCCTAGGTCTCTTACCTTCAATTCTACCATCGACTATCCATGTTTTTCCATCGTACTCGTTCTTCTAGCAATATGTCCAAAATACTGCAAATATCTCTGTTGTATTTGTTTAAGCAATCTATCCTTTACTTTAAGTTGTTCTAATATCGATACGTTAGTGCGATGATCAATCCAGGATATTCTCAACATGTGGCGGTATACCCACATTTCAAAAACGTCCAGTTTATTTTTATCCGCTTTCTTTAAGTTCCACGTTTCGGATGCATATGTGGACTATGGGAAAAATGAGCTCCCTTACCAGCCTTAGTTTTGTGTGTATTGTTTTGCTAGAATTTTTCTAAATTGCTACCAGATTCATCATAGCTGTTCTAGCAATAGTCAACCTTCTACGTATCTCTCTGTCACAGCCTCGGTCATTTGTTACTAGGGACTCCAGTTATATGAAACTACTACTTTAAAGTTCCCAATGTCTTTAATGTGTTAAAGAATATTCCGAGCTCCGTGCACTATTATGATCTTACTCCTATTTAGCTTTAGTCCATATGTTTTGCTTTTGTCTTCCAGACATCTCATTATATCTTCAATTTCTTCTTGATTTGCCGCGATTATTAAAGTATCATCAGCATATCCCAATTTTGATCTCCTACTAATATTCCGCCCTTTCATTCGTCTAGTATCATTCGCATAATGTGTTCGCTGTAGATATTAAACAGAGTTGGTGAGATTATGCATCCCTACCTTACACCTGCCTCTGTTCTGAAATGATCAGAATGGGTGTTGTTTATTTTTACTGTGCACTTATTATTTTCATATAGACTTTTAATTAGTTGAATTAAGTGGTGGGGTGTTTCCATTTCCGCTAGTATGAACCATAGCAGCTGTCATTTAACTTTATCAAAGGTCTTTATGTAATCCACAAAGCAGATAAGCATATTAGAATTAAATTCACGAGTTTTTTTGATTAGCTGTTTGACATTAAGGATTTGTTCTCTTGTGCCTTTTCCTAGGATAAATCCAGCTTGATCTTCTGATATCTAAGGCAATAGAAAAGCTTTAAGTCTTTCATGTATTACACAAAGTAATGAAAGATGAAAGTGGATGTTGTCCGGTCGTCGGGCCACTCTCCGGTTTCCCAAATCTTTTTGCAGATTATATGCATGACATTTACTCCATCTCCAGTCTCTTTTAAAACTTCTGCGTTGATCTGGTCTGCGTCAGAAAATTTTCTATTTTTTTACTTCTTGATTACTTTTTCTACCTTTGTCTTTAAAATGTTTGGTTCTCTCTCTGCATTGATCTCATCGTGATTTGCATTCTGGCGATCATCTGCATATAGACTTTGACAATATTTTCTCCATACCTCCGCAATGCCTTTCTCGTCATTTATAATATGTTGGTTTTGATCCATTATTGTTTGTGAGATTGATTTAAATTTCCTGGATAGATATCGGACTTTGTTATATAGCTTATGGGATTCATACCAGTTTTCATGTCTCTCTAGTTTTTCGCATTCTTCATTTATATATTTATTTTTATCATCCCTACATGCTTTTTTAATTTCTCTATTTAACCTTGCTAATTTGTTTTTGTTACTATCGTTTAGAGATATGAGAGATTTGATTCTCCCTCGCTCTTCGAGAAGTTGCAGCGTTCTGTCTGTCATACAGTATTTTCTTTTAATGATCTTTATTTCGGTTCTGGTTCTTTCTATAGAGATTTCTATGGTATTTCTGAAACCTTTCCACATTTATTTTGGGTTGTCTTGTGAGTTCAACATACTAGTTTCCATTAATGCATGTATAAATGTTTTTGAATTTAAAATCTCCAGCCTGTTTCGATTTTGGTGCGGCATTGTTCATTTTAGTTTCATCTTGAAGCAAGCCCATAACTATTGATGATCGGATCCACATTCAGCTCTTGGTCTAGTTTTTGCATTTGTAAAACATGTCTGTTATCTGTTTCTGATCAATATGTAGTCGATTTGGTTCTTGTATTCTCCATTTGGGCTGGACGTGGTGAAACGTCGATAAGCGACGGGTATGATGTTTGAATAATAAATTAAAAGTATAAGCTATTGGCTTATACTTTTAATTTATTCTTGAGAACGAGAAGAGCTACCCCAGATTGGAAAACTGCATAAATCAGCAATCTATACAAAAATAAAGACGACAGAAAATATTGTAAGAACCTTACTGTAACTAACTCAATCTATAGAGTCTACGGGAAGATAATTAAAAACCGAATTAACGATTGTTGGGAAGACACTGAAGATCAGATTGACTTTCGTACTGGTCGTCCTTGTATAGACAATGTGTTCTACCTAAAACAAACAATAGAAAAGCGTTTGGAACATAATATGGAGACATACATGGTATTTATTGATCTTCAAAAAGCGTATGACAGTGTCCTATTAGCCAAGATATGGCAGGTGCTAGAAGACAAGAATAATTCACCGATTTACATTAATGCTGTAAGGGAGTTGTACGATGATGTGACGAGTGTAATAAAGATTGGATAAAGAGTGACAAAAAAGATAAAAGTGACCAAAGGACATTTTACCTACTCTCTTTAAGATTTATTTGGAGGGGGTTTTGGATATTTGGAAAAAAAATGTGAACCTATGGGTGTTAAAATTGGGGACCATATACTGTACAGCATGTATTTTGCTGATGACCAAGTAATACTTGCAGAAGATCAAGATGATATCCACTACATGTTACGAAAAATAGATGAAGAATATACTAAGTGGGGCTTATCAATTAATCCATCAAAAACAGAGTACGTAGTAGTGGGAGGTGAAGGAAAGCACTTAAAACTAGGAAGCAAACAATTTCAAATTACTGGTAGCTATAAATATCTCGGTGTCAACATTACAAACAATGATCGGAATACAAAAGAAATAGCTACTAGAATAGAATATTTTAGGTAGATTGCAAACCTGTCTATAATAATTAGGGTGTTAGTTTGAGAGCAACTGAAGTGTTGTTCTGAAGTAAAGTATGAATGCAAGAAATAGACCAAATAATCTACCAGACAATGGGTGGTTGATTACGATAAAAGGGTCTACCAAGCACTATCAATACTGTAGAAACGAAGAAATCTGACTATGTAATTAAAATACTAAAAATTTAAAATCAAAATATTAAAAGCAGAGTGTATAAATGGGGTATAATTCAAGTAGTTTGGTTAAATCCACAGTGAAACGAAGAACTATAAAATGAATATGTCAAAGCGTTACTTAACTGACTCAACTGACTAACAGTGAGAGATGTTTAGCAACCAGTTTAGTACTTATAACTTCTTCTCCTTACAAATCGCAATTAGAAGAGGCTGCAACAATTAGAGAGTAGAAAAGAGCTAAGGCCAGTAAACAACTGACACGTGATAAAAGTTGTAGTTCAAAATGTCTCTCGTTGTAAAGAAAATAGAAAGCTAAGAAAAGTCTTAAGTTCAAGGGAAAATCTAGCTCCAGAGAAGACTTGAACGATATAATATTTTCAGGTTCTTCTGAGTTAGAAATTCCACCAGGTGTATCTTCCGTCACAGCTAAAGAGAACGCGGAGTGTTTGTATTGTTGTGTTAAATTTTCAGATGACTCTAAAGGAGAGCATTGAGTTAACCTTATGTGTTCCCTCTGGGCTTACGTTGAGTGTGCAGGCGCAAAAGAAGATATATGCGATTATTGTCGTACTTGACTCTCAATTATTATATTTTCAATGTAAAATTTAAATTTTGCTTATTTCATTTGTTAGTGTTTTATTTTTAAATTTTTCTTAAAATTTTCTCTAATATTCTTTTAGTGGCCCACATTACGAAACATTTCTCAAACACACAGTGGTCAAATTCAAAAACAAAGTGGTAGCCCGCGTTCAGACAATTTCCTCTAAAATATCGACAAATAATGTATGAATACGATTTTGGAGACAATATTGTGATCTTCATGTACCTATATGTGCAAATCTTAGATTCTAATATACGTTATATCATTTGAATAAATATTTGGAACTATTTATTTTAACAATATTAGGTGATCCTGTCAGCATAATGGAAAAACTTTTTATGTTTGGACTTAATAAAGACTCTAGATGAATACTTAAATATGTCTATCTACCTCCAGTTTTTTTAGTACAAGGCCATATATTATGGTGCCTTATATCACAATTCTGTAGCACCGGCGAATTAAAAAGTGTTTTACCCTTCATAAGTATTGCATCTCTATATCAACCCGTAAATAATTTTATAGTTGACCTATTAAACTAACTTTTAGTAGAGGATATTGATTTTATGTACAACAAAGAGTTTATTTTAGTTATCACTGTTTTTTGCATCCTAGCTTTCGATACCTGCGCGATCCTTCTAAACATAATGGTGATCTACAATTAGACATATTTTTGTCTGCTCGATGTATTTGTTCGAGCCCTTTTTCTTCAGTTATTAAGAATCGTAAGGATGCGAAACAAGATGGCCAGGCACAATCAAATTTAAAATTTAACTCAAGAGATTATAGAATATATATATATATATATATATATATATATATATATATTATATATATATATATATATATATGCTTTATAGACTACGCAAAAGCATTCGATAACGTAAAGCACGAAAAGATAATTGAAGTTCTCCATAAGATCGGAGTCGACTACAGAGACATTCGAACAATAGCGAGTCTCTATTGGGGTCAAACAGCTAAAGTAAAAGTAGGATCTACATTGACGAATAAAATTGAGATCAAGAAAGGGGTACGACAGGGCTGTATCTTGTCTCCAATTCTCTTAATATATACTCCGAAGAAGTATTTAAGACAGCGCTGGAGAAAAGCACAGAAGGCATAAAGATAAATGGAGAAATAATTAATAACATAAGGTATGCTGATGACACTGTGATTCTAGCAAGTAGCCTGGAGGAACTGAGTTGCCTAATGAGTAAGATACAAAAAACAAGTGCACAATACGGACTCACACTAAATATCACAAAAACCAAATGGATGTTAGTAAGCAAAACCCAACAACCATTACAGCAACTGATATTAGACAATGAAAGAATTGAACACGTAGATTCGTACATCTACTTGGAAACAACAGTTAACTCAAATTGGGATCAAGCGAAGGAAATACGTATAAGAGTAGAAAAGGCAAGAGCATTGTTCACTAGCATGAAGCAAATTTTCACCTCTAAAAGTCTCACCCTACCTCTCAAAATTCGACTTCTGAAATGTTATGTATTCCCGGTTTTGATATATGAAATGGAGGCGTGGATAATGACCGCAACATTGATGAAAAAAGTAGAGGCCTTCGAAATGTGGGCTTACCGACGTATATTACGTATATCCTGGACTGATCACGTGACCAACGAAGAGGTACTACGCCGGATAGGTAAAGAGAGAGAGGTAGAAATAAGTATAAAGAAAAGAAAGTTGAAATACTTGGGTCACGTTATGAGACATAATAAATACAGAAAAAAAAATTTGTTTAAAATCCTTTATAAAAGGTATATAAAAATGCCTCAAACGGGCTATCACAAACACATTGCAAAACGTTTTCGGATTAAACAATCCATCATCAGTGCAAACGGTTGTCCATGCTAGTAGCCACCAAAATATATGGGTAACAACCCTTTAAATGTTATAAATTTGAAGTTGTTTTACATTATTAGTATTTTTAATTTGTGATGGTTAAGTTACCCTTGGATAGGTAACATGGCGGCGTATGACTCTACATGAGTAAAATGGTCCTGAGACGAAGTGTCTACGAGGACCCGTTGATAACAACTGAGTTGTTATCAACAGGTTCTCGTAGACACTCAATCCTCTACTTTTTTTACCCTATAGTATGCATAATACTGTCATAATAATTGTTTATTTTAAATAATTCACTAAAAATTTTACAATGGGAATTCACTCTATACAATATTGCGGTTACCATAACTCCCAAATAAATTAAAATCAAAAATGTAATTTAAGTAGATATGATATCAAAATTTTCGAGTTTTTATCGCGGTTCTCAAAGAATTCGTTTGTAAGCACTTTTTAAAATTATCTTTATTATAATTATTATGAAACACACATATATATCTAATATGGACAATGTAAATTTAGAACAACCTATCTAAAATTAAAATTCTTATTACAATAATTAAATTATATTAACAAAATTTGGTACCTTTCTATCACTGAATGCCTAAATGAAACTGTTTTCCAAAATAAAGATTTTAATCACCATTCAATGTCTTCGTTATCAGCCTCAATTATACTTCTTTTTGTGAAATTGCTTTACCAAATACAACACAATGTTTTAATTATCTGCTTCCACCATTTTAAAATATATTTCTTCTTAATAGGATTTATAAATCGGCAAAATATTTTTTCTTTCTTTATTGCTTTCTTGTTTATGTTTCTTTCTAATAATTTTTTTTCTTCCAATCTCCAATCACCATATAAATATTATAGTTTTTAATTTCTTCTAATCTCCAATCACCATGATAATATAATTTTTAATATCTTCGAATCTCCATATAAATAATATAATTTTTAATCTCCAACTAATATTTTCTTAACACTATTTTTTAATCTTCATCTAATATATTTTCCAATACTATAAAACTTTAATACTAAATCACTGATTATTGACTATCTTGAATACTGCATTATTGAATTTAATATTCTAATACTGACCACTGCATACTATATGCTGTCTTTTTAATACTAATACACTAATACTGACCATTGCATACTATATACTCCCTTCTCCTCCAAATTACAGAGTATTTATATCATTTCACTGTTCCCGAATATTCTTGAAAGAAAATATATTCGAATCCTTCTATTTTATAGACACTCCAATGTTCGCGAACATTTTACTACGAAAATAAGGTTAAATTCTTTATAGTCTTATTTTAAAGTTCCAGATAATTTATCTTTAATCTCTTCTATCGAGAATTTTATGGAAATTTAGGCTTTTCAGATAAGAATGTAAACTTATATATAAATTAAACATCTTAAATTAATAAATACCACTATTTTAAATTCATATTTATTCACAAAAGTTCACACAACCAAATTTACTTTACTGTATATTTGTTTGTCTATATATGGCGTACTCAAATATATTTATAATATCATAATTATTAAAATAATCCAATACGTTGCAAGATAAAAACTTTTTAAACTTATTATTATGCTAATTTCTTAAGAACGCCCTCATATAAATACTTTTTATAATATTCTCTAATATATAACTTATAAATTATTTCTTTAATCCCTATTTAAGTTCATTCTAGATTACCTTCGTTTCTCCTATATTTAATATTATCTCAATATATTGAAATGATTCCAATATGTTAAAAAGGACACAACTTAAATGGATTTTTATATGAGTTTGTTGTTCATGAATTTCATGAAGCCATCACAATGTGGGTTCGACTCTGAAATAAAAGAGAGAAAAAGATTAGTAAATTGTTAAATAAATTCATTTGGACTTACCTGGTATAGTGTTAATAATTTCTGAATAGTATAGTTGCCTAGTGTATAGGTGAATCGTCTAAACCTTAAAAAGAACAAAAAAGAAGAATTCTTAAAAAATATTTAAACATAGAAATTTTAAAAAACGTCAGAAAATAAACTGTCAAGCAAGTCTGTGGGAGCTAAATTAATAGGGGTTTTGTTAAATAAGAAATTACAATGATGTGGAGATAAAAAGAAGAAATTGTATTAGCATTGTAATAGAATAAGTTTTATATCTGAACATTTTTTTTTATAAATTCCCAAATTAGATGTGATTAAAGTGTGAATGAGAGATTATTGTGGATTGACAAATGTGTCAGAACAGGACAGTTTTATGGTTAAAAAAAAAATAGAAGACGAAAAGAGAAAGAACGTTGGTTGCTGTTAAAAACGAATAATTGGTTTTTTGGGAAAGCCGACGAGGATTTTTCGACGGAGGGGAGCCCTGAAACTGTGGAATAGGTCGGGAGTGTTTTTTTAACTCGGTTAATAAGAATTTTAGTTTTTCCACAGTTTCCACAGCAGAGATATCCAGAATTTGTTCCAGAGAGTAAGAGAAACAATTTGACTTATAAATTAATATTGGAGTACAGAAATGTCATTTAAATTGAGAAAATTAAAATTCATGAATTAACATAATTGCGATAGGCCTTAAAAATTGAAAATATTAATGATCATTAAATTAAAAATAAAATAGTACGTACCTTAACTTCCGAAGAGAGGATTGATATTCCAGTTTCATCGATTATTTTGAGAGTAGTTAGTTTTCTTTAAAGAAATCAGAACTGTTTTAAAGTGAGGTTGGATAATAATTTTGGGGATCATTTGAAATTTTAATTATATTTGAATGCAAGTTGAAAGTCAGCGGAATAAAGTGTTCACTTTCTTTTTCTTTTTAGTTCATTTAAACACTTTATAACGTTGCAATATTTATTTAATTTTTAGGTACTTGTAGAGAGTCTCCACATTTTGTAATAAATTTTTATTGCCACGACACTAAACCACATTAAGATTTACACGATTCCTATTTTTTGTAAATTTTTAAAGGCAACCGAAGTTGCAGATGAATTTTATTGTTTTTATTAAATTTGTTCAATATTAATAAATAACGTGCTTCATTTGGGTTAATTTATCAGAAGTCTAAAGTAAATTTTGGTTTTATTTAGAACACATTTTTGAGCTTGCTGAGGTATATATTAAATTAAACAACGAACCACATATTAATTTGTTTTTTGATATTTATTAAGTATAGCTTATTATGTTTTATTATTTTTAGACTGCTACTAGTGTATTTTTGGTGCTATATTACCTTGAATCTGGCGCATTCGCTTTTGATGAAATACGTATGATTTCAAGAAGCTTAATTTTGCAAAACAAGAAGTTTGAAGACAATATGGAAAAGGAAGGAAAACGTGTAGTCACATTTACCTATTTTTTAATGCTCTTATCGCTAATGTGTCATGCAGTATTTTTAACGATATTTTTTTCCAGTGGTAATATTCATCCTATATTATGGACCATCAATAAATATTATAATATATATTTTGGATATATTGCTGAGATTCTTCTCAATTACTCTTTAATTATTGGTAATGATTTTTTAAGTGTGATTATAGGTATTGCTATACAAACATTTTTAAAATTTGGTTATTGTTAAACTCCAGTCGTCAGAGACGAAAATACCAACCAATCTCTAAAAATTATTCGAAATAGCTAAATTTTGATGAAAATGTCAAGTCTTTTATCTAAAGAAAAAAAAGGCAAAAAGGTTTAGGGGAGAAGGTGGGAATGGCGCTCAGTGGGGAATAACGCTCACCACAGTTTACCTAGCCCAGTCGAGTTTACTACGTCCCGTTTGATGTCATTGCCTCCTCGGAGCCCCCCGAACTAATCGGAAGCATAACTGTGTCGATATTTAGCATCGGTCGGCGGTTCTGACAGAAAACGTGAAATTTTGTGATTTTACTCTAATATTTTTGTCGCAAATATCTGAAGGTAAGTTGTAATAACATTATTTTGCAGTATTATATCATATACTTATTCGATGAGATGTGTCTTGGATGTATTTTAGCATGAACACTATTTACTTATTGTAACCTAGAAAAATTGTGTCACCATATTTGTTGAAGCTTTCAGTTTGGGGCAATTCCGCTCAAGCTGATCGTGATTACCCCGTTAGAGAGCGGCATTGCCCCAACTGGTATTTGGCTGTTAATCTTAAAAATTATGATTAATTATACATAATTATTTGATTTCAGATGGTTCGTAATAGAAAAAGGACAACCACTAAAGCACAATGGTCACCAGAAGCAATGATAGCTGCCATAGAAGCTGTGAGGTCCGGAAGAAAAATTAGGGAAGTGACACGTACTTTCCAAGTGCCATACAGTTCCCTTCGAGATAGACTTAAAGATGATTATTATGACCCTCGACTCGGAAGAAGGTCCAAATTTTCTACAGAACAAGAAAGATTAATTCAGAGTCATGTTTTAAAATTATCAAATCAATTTTACGGACTCACAGCTCTTGAATTCAGAAGGATTGCTTTTCAATTTGCGAAAGCAAATAACATAAAAAATATGTTTAACGAAGCAACTCAGTTAGCAGGAAAAGATTGGCTACATAGATTTTTAAAAAGAAATCCACAAATTAGCCTTAGAAAGCCAGAGGCAACTAGTCTTAACCGAGTTAAAGAGTTTTCTAAGGAAAACGTAGCAACATTTTTTCGTAATTCGGAAAATGTCATGGAACGCTATAAATTTGATCCTTCATCGATTTACAATATGGATGAGACAGGGATTAGTACGGTGCATAAGCCCATACAAATACTAGCACCCAGAGGACAAAAACAGGTAGGGATAGTGACAAGTGGAGAACGCGGCCAAACCACCACCGTTTGCTGTGCGTTTAGTGCTTCTGGAGCTTTTATTCCTCCCATGTTTATATTCGCAAGGAAAAGAATGACTCCTGAGCTACAAAAAAATGGACCCCTGGATCAATATACAAATGCTCAAAATCTGGTTGGATCACGGAGGAATTATTTTGTGAGTGGTTAAAACATTTTACAAAACATTCAAATGCTACAAACGACAATCCCGTTCTTTTGATTACTGACAATCACAGCAGCCATATTTCTCTCGATTGTTACAACTTCTGCCGTGAAAATGGAATAGTTCTACTCTCTATCCCTCCACATACCTCGCATCGACTACAGCCTTTGGATATTTGTTTTTACGGTCCTCTAAAAAAAGCTTACAATCGTGAATGCGATTTATTTATGAAATCAAAACCTTTAGAAAAAATAACAAATTATGAGATTGCTGAATTATTTAACAAGGCCTATGGAAAAGTTGCCTCGATTGAAAAGGCTGTTAAAGGGTTTAGTTCTGCTGGTATATATCCTTTAAGCCCCTTCATATTCAATGACGATTTTCCAGATTTAAATGATCAAGAAAATGACCATCCTGTGGATAACACGACAAATACTGTCGCAGATGAACAGCAGCCTTCTACCAGTAGAACAATTGTCCATTCTGTAAATAGAATAACCAATGATTCATCCAATGATGCAAAATCCTTTAACAAAAATAGCGGAAATGCTGCTACCGATAAACTTCAAGCCCTTGAAACATCATTACATAATATCACACCTCTTCCTACAATATACAATAGAGCAAATAAAAGGCAAGTTGATAGAAAGAAACAGACATCTACAATACTAACATCAACACCAATGAAAGAGTTTTTGGAAGAAAAACGAAAAGAATGAAAAAATTGAAAAATCGAAAACCACTAAAATCAAAAAGGAAATAAGTACGCAAAGTGACAAAGAAGGTCAAATTTGATGACAGTTCTAGTGAAGATTCAGATGTCAGCATGACTGGAATTAGTGATGACAATGAACCTGACGAGATAGGAGATATGCAAGATACGGAAAATAATATCTGCTTCCTTTGTGGCGAATTCGGTCGAGATCGAGAGTTGTGGTTTCGTTGCGTAATTTGCGGAGGCTGGGCGCACGCAGAATGTAGCGGAGTTAATAAGGCTGAGGGTTATGTGTGCGACAACTGTCAGTGAAAGGATTTTTATTTTTCATTCTTAGTTTTAACTGCTATTTTAACTTTTTGACGCAATTTGTGAATTTTGTTTGGAGTTTAATATTTATTTTATTCGTTTATTCAATAAATATTTTAATATTAGTTGCTGTTTAGTGTTAATCTATATTATAACTATCTGTAAATTAATGATCGCCATTACCCCATAGGTGTGGGTAATTGCGCTCAAGGCACTTATTATATTTTGTTGTTCTAACCAACAAACATAAATAATTTTAGTGCAGTTTTCTTAATCAAATGCTAGAAGAATAAGTATTCTTTACTCAAATTAATTTTCAAGGCTTTTTGAATGAAGTAAGTAAATAAAAAACAAGTTTTGGCTTAAGTGAGCGCAGTTCACTTAAGCCGTTCAAAATCTGCTCGCCGTAGAAATAAATGTTTAAAATGTCTGTAGCACTTTTTTTATAGAATAAGGGTGGCCGCACACAGAAAGAGCAAAACTGTTTTAGTCAAAAACGTTTTTGTTTCCACAAGAAACATTTTGTTTCCAAGAGAAACAATATATTTACACAAACTATACTGCAATTAGTTTTATTAAAGATGTCGACAGATAACGACGAAATTGCACTAGTTTTCTGGCAGTGGTTCCTCCTACAGGCAAAAACAAGCAGAATATCGCTGTTTACACATGCGCTTCTTATTGACTACGCGAGCGATTTCAAGGAGGGAATTCCAAAAACACGTGCGCCTGCGTATATTGAAATTTTTCGACACAAAACAACGATCCGCTAATCAACATCAAACAGACTTAATGAAACTAAGTAAGCCTAAATATGCTTTAGACACACGACTAACCAGTGTGCGTCAGCTCATTTCATTTATATGGAAACATCAGCATCAGACTCGTTTAGTCAAAAACGTTTTTGACTAAAACAGTTTTGCTCTTTCTGTGTGCGGCCACCCTTAACCGTTCTCTTAGAAAGAACTTTTGAGTAAGGGTGGCCGCACACAGAAAGAGCAAAACTGTTTTAGTCAAAAACGTTTTTGTTTGAAACGAAAACGTTTTTGTTTCCACAAGAAACATTTTGTTTTCAAGAAAAACAAAATGTTTGCACAAACCATACTGCAATCAGTTTTATTCAAGATTTCGACAGATAACGACGAAATTACATTAGTTTCTGGCAGTGGTTCCTCCTAAAGGACGAAAAAACGCAAAATAAAAGACAATTTTGGGTGCATCCTATAAATGCGAAAAGAACTGCTATCTGTATCTGTAGAGTAGGGAGGGCGTGTTAAGTTTCACAGCACTTAGGCCACAATTGACCCATTGTGCATCCTCCCAGGGAGCTGTCACCCTTAGCTCATTGTCCATCCTGCCATTTCTAGGAAGGTGGACAAGTCACCAGGAGACATCTCACTTATGTGGGCAGGTGTAGGCCAGGACTCGCCGAACGCGTACTCTCGTATTAACGATAACTCTGGGCATTCGCATAGGACATGCTCTACAGTTTCGTCTTCTCGTTCACACTTCCTACATAGAGGTGTGTCTACTAGCCCCAGTGTGTGGAGGTAATTGCTTAGTTGACAATGACCAGTTAAAAAACCAACTGCCAAACGTAGATTTTTCCTGGTCATTCCCAAGTACTTCTTTGATGTTGACTCTTCAAGGTTACTTAGTGTTACCCTGGCAAGTCTACATCCTTTCCCTTCTTCCCATCTTTTTACGGTTTGCGTATGGGAGTGACATTTGACAATTTCCGCGATTGTTGTAGTTGACCAACCAAAAAGATCCCCAGGTCCTAGGAGTCTTAGGCCTGCCGCCTTCCTAGATAATTGGTCAGCAATGCGGTTGCCTTTATTCCTATTGTGTCCTTTAACCCACTTCAGGATGATGGTATTACCATCCGATGCTTGAGTTAGTGACTCGTGACACTCCATTACTAAACCTGATGTGACACGTGGTCTATTCAAGGTTAGTAGCGCTTGTCTGCTATCTGTGCAGATCATTATAGTTTTCCCTGCTATACCTTTTTGGTTATCTCTTCTGCGGCTATGGAAATACCAGTTAGTTCTGTCTGAAGTACACTGGCATTTTTGCCCATACCCCACTTTATTCTTAGGTTCAGTGATCTGGATTATATCCCGCATCCTGAGCCTTCTTTCATTTTGGAGCCATCGGTGTATATGCAATAGGCATTTGCCACGTTTGTCTCCGTACACTGTCTTGTTTCAATTTTGTAGGGTTTGTTAAAGACGAACTTTGGTTTAATTGAGTCGCAGCCTGCCTGTAGTACTGGTAACGCATCCAGCTCTCCCCGCCAGAAACGAGTTCTCAATTGTCCCATTCCTACATCAAGGTTTGCACCAGCTGAGCGCAGTCGCATCATTGTCACTAAAGCCACCTCTTTGACATATATGTCTAGAGGCGTGATGCCAATGATCAACTACATTGCAGCAGTTGGTGTTGTTTTTATGGCACCTGTTATATTTATGCAAGCCATCCGCTGAATATGGTTTAGTTTATTAATCGCTGTTGCCTGTAACACTTTTGGTACCCAAGCAATAGCTCCGTAAGTTAGCATTGGCCTAATGACAGCGGTGTAGACCCAGGCGATCACCCTGGGCGTGAGGCCCCAGGTGCGTCCAACCGTTCGTCGACACTGTTCATAGGCAATATATGCTCTTTTAGCTCTACCATCTAGGTGTAAGTTCCATGTTAATTTCTTGTCGAGGGTAATACCGAGGTACTTCACCTCGCCAGAAAAATTTAGACTGTAGTTTAGAATCCTTGGGGGTATTAAGCCCGTGATTCTTCTTTTCCTGGTAAAGAGGACCATCTCTGTTTTCTTAGGATTTATAGATAGTGAGTGTTCCTTGCACCATGTTTCTATTAGTCGAAGAGCAACTTGTGATCTCTCACATAGTGTGTTTTCAAACTTACCGCTTTGCAGGACAGCAATATCGTCTGCATAGGCTATTGTGTAGAAACCGTTGCTGTTGAGTTGGTCAACCAGGGTGTCTAGAACTATGTTCCGTAATAGTGGTGATAGCACCCCTCCCTGTGGACATCCCCTCGTAACCATGCCTCTAACAGAAACGTCTTCTACATTTATGATTATTGCTCTACTAGAGAGCATACTAAATATCCATTTGCTTATGGCCAGGGGAACATTCCTAACGTTGAGCTGTTGGGTGATAGTTGGGAATGTGGTTTTATCAAACGCTTCCTCAATGTCTATGAATATACCTAGGGTGGATTCTTTATTATCCAACGATCTTTCAATTCTTCCCACTACATGATGCAGTGCAGAATCGGTGGATCTTCCCGAAGTATATGCATGTTGATTTGGGTGAAGTGGGTTATGAACCAGAACTTCATCCCTTATGTACCTCTCGCATAGCCTCTCCATCGTTTTCAACAGAAAGGATGTTAGGCTAATTGGTCGGAAAGCCTTTGGTAGGGTGTAGTCCATCCTACCTGGTTTTGGTATGAAGACCACACGTACCTCTCTCCACTTCTTAGGAATATATCTCAGAACCAAAGAGGCTCTGAATATTTCCACGAGGTGCGGCAGAAGAATATCCAGTCCCCACCGTAGTAGGGCTGGATATATGCCGTCAGGCCCTGGTGATTTGAAATGGGTGAAGCACGATATAGCCCATTTTACCTTTTCCTCATTAATCATTGTTCTGGCGAGAGGCCAGTCGTTTGTTGAGGGTATGATTGTTTCTTCCATCCGGTTTGGTGCTGTTGAGACAATAGAACCGGAAAGTGTGTTTTCATCAGGACCTCAGCACTTTCGCGAAGGTTGGAAGTTTTGTTCCCATCTTCCTTCGTTAGTATGCCGACATGCCGATGTGGGTCCTTTGAGAGCGCTTTTTGTAGCCTGGAAGCCTGCGGGAAATCTTCGATTTTCTCACAGAAGGTTCTCCAAGCAGCTCTTTGTCTTTGTCTGCAGACTTTTTTAAACTCTCTGAGATTTGATTGATAAGAATCCCAATCCTCTTTGAGTTTGGTGCGTTTCGCTCTATTAAAAGCTGTTCTTGCTATCTTTCTAAGGTGCTCCAATTCAGTGCAGCACCAAGAGTTGGTTTTGCGACTTTCCTGGACCATCCTTATTGGACAGGATTTTTTATAAGCATAGCTTATTTTGTTTTGGATAGATACCGTATACCTTTCCAATTCTATATTAGTTCCTGGAGTTGAAGCCTTTTCAT
The DNA here is from genome assembly GCA_918026665.1 of Diabrotica balteata. Taxonomy (NCBI): domain Eukaryota; kingdom Metazoa; phylum Arthropoda; class Insecta; order Coleoptera; family Chrysomelidae; genus Diabrotica; species Diabrotica balteata. Next base: position 38,299,001 of record OU898279.1, on the reverse strand, counting down.
TCCGTAGAGCATCTTCTAAGAGTCGGTTGTAGAGTTCTACATCCGTCCTCCTAAGGTCGCGTGATTTGACAAGGCTTTTTTCCAGACTAATATTATAGGTTAGCCAGCGGTGGTCAGACATAGAGATATTATCCGATACCTGCCAGTTCTGAATCTTATTCGATATTTCAGCTGTTCCCAGCGTGATATCTATGACTGTTTGGCTACGAACATTAATAAAGGTAGGTTCGGTGCCTTATTTAAGATATACAAATCTTTTATAATAATATAGTCATAAAGGGACTTACCTCGAGCGTTGTTGTCTTTGCTGCCCCAGCCTAAGTGGTGAGAGTTCGAATCGCAGCCGATAATAAGTTCTACTTTCTGACTGAGACAATGGTCTACCAGATCTTCCATTTCCCTTGTTGGTGGTAGGGTGGCTGCATCTGAGGGTAGGTAGACTGATGCTAGTATCAACTCTCTATTTTTGCCCTTTTCCCATGGGCACTTCACTTTAACCGCAGTTACGTCTGAGGTGCAAAACTGCGCCATGGGGGAGGCTTTGATTTTTCTGGGAACATATATTGCTGTTCTCGGTTGTTGATTGCTTGGTAAGCTGATAATTTGACCGTTTAGGCTGCTAAGACCAGTTATTTTGGTCTTATTTATCCAAGGTTCTTGGATTAGTGCTATTGCATCCTCCATTTCATCCAGGCGGCGACATAGTGTCGCCGTTGCCACCTTTTTGTGTTGGAGGTTGCATTGAATAATGATAACCTTATTTTTTTTGACGTCCTTGCCCATGGCTTAGGTATCGAAAAGAACTGCTAAAAAAACTCTCCAATCTTTGCTTCAACAATTAAGGGTCTTTTAATTGATAGTTACATAAAGGAGGTCTGGCCTCAATCAGTACAATTAATTTTTTTGCGTCCACATCCATGATACACACAATATAAACAAGCAAAATATCTCTGTTTCCACATATGCTTCTTGTTGACTACTCGAGCGGTTTCAAGAAGGGAATTCCAAAAACACGTTGCGCCTGCGTACAATGAAATGTTTCGACACAAAACGACGATCTGGTAAACAACATCAAACAGACTGACTGAAACTAAATGAGCCTAACATGCTTTAGACACATGACTAATTAGTGTGCGTCAGCTCATTTAATTTATATGGAAACATCAGACTCGTTTAGTCAAAAACGATTTTGACTAAAACAGTTTTGCTCTGTCTGTGTGCAGCCACCCTAAGGTACGCTGCCCGAAATCAATTTTAAATAAAATTATATAGTCGATAGTATCCTCGACATCGACAAAAATCAAAATGCGCTTTAAACGTGAATAGAGCAGCTTTCTTAATCAATTTTTGAATTTGACAGCATATAAAGCTAGTTTTTTTAAATGTTAAATAAATAAACGTTTAGCGATTTTTAACACATTTTCCGCTTCTCATGCAATTAATAATACACACATCAAAATAATTTAGCGGAAAAAACAAAATGCAAGATCATAGATGGTTTTGAAACAATTGATTTTAAATATTTTTAATAAAAACTTATGAGCATGTCTCTTGAATATAAAATAAATATTTTTAAATAAAATTATTGCAATAGCTCTTAAAAGAATTGAAAGAGAACTCCATGAATAAAAAATGCAAAAAAATAAACCTTCTTGCCTCTCGATTCCCAACAAAGTGGTCTTTAGGTTAGTATAGTGTATAACCTCCACGGTTGTTAATTGCTGTCATACATCTGTAAGGCAAACTCATGATCAGATGATCAATGTCTTGGTGTGGTATTTTGTTACACTCCATTAAAAGGCCCTCAAACAGTGGCTGTCTTGTATTGAAAAAAATATTTTGTTATAAAATGCGTCTGCCCAATATGTTCCATACGTGCTCAATTGGGTTTAAATCTGACGATTGTGCACTCCACGGTAAAACCTTTATTTAATTAAAATCCACAAGGAAAACAATTCCTGTAGCTGGCTGTATACCACGTATCACAAAAAAAGAGGTTAGTCTTCGTAAGTGGGTATATTTATTTAAAAACCCTTAAAAAGGCTACATCAAACACAAAAACAAACGTTTTCGGACTAAACAGTCCATCATCAGGTTTTAAAATCGCTAGGTTAAAATGCCTAAGCCACCAAAAATACATGGGTAAAAACCCTTTAAATTACATATAGTTATAAAAGATTATACATCTTGTTGTTAAAAAACTGAGATGTTCAGTATTAAATTAAATATGACTTCAGGAAACATACATTGCAAAAATTGAGTTCCAGAGCCGGGGAGAAAATTTCTACGCACGGAGAACAGCTGGAAACTGTTTCAGTTCTGGAACGGAGTTCAGGCTCTGGAACTCAATTTTTGCAATGTATGTTACCTGAAGTCATATTTAATTTAATTCTGAACATCACAGTTTTTTAACAACAAGATGTATAATCTTTTATAACAATATGTAATTTAAAGGGTTTTTACCCATTTATTTTTGGTGGCTCAGGCATTTTAACCTAGCGATTTTAAAACCTGATGATGGACTGTTTAGTCCGAAAACGTTTGTTTTTTTTTATGTAGTCCTTTTAAGGGTTTTTAAATAAATATACCCACTTACAAAGACTAACCTCTTTCTTGATTTAATTATCTTCCGGGAATGTTTACACGATCCTGGCAGTACGTGGACACGCATTGTCGTGCATTAGTTAAAATTGGAGAGCAACTTGTTGTGCAAAAGGTACAACAATAGGCTCTGTAATAATACGATGCCATATATGATGTTATTAGTAATATTATGATAGAGTAATGCCACTCCATACCATTATATTGCCGCCTTGCTGTCTACGAACCTCCTGCACGCTAGCTAACCGTTTAGCATTGCCATTGATTCTTGCCTTGTGTACCGATTGATTTAGGTGGTCGGTAAAGGTAAGACGCCTATCTAGCGTTACTCCAAGATATTTGTCTTCGTTTGTCCATTTAACCGGAGTAATGAAGATAGTTAACTCTCTGTTTGTCAGTCCTTTACCTATTTTGTACATGACAGCCTGTGTTTTGCCCGGGTTTAGACATCAAGATTGCAGACGGTTTGGGCCGTTTGCAAGTGGGCCAGATCAGGGTTGCTACTACTAGCAGCTATAGCAGTGTATCCGAACTCTAAACTTTCCGTTGGCCAGGTACGAGAAGATAAGGCATGTCATTGCTTTACTGTATCTAAGTTGGTTCATTTTATATAGCAGGCCGTCATGCCATACTCTGTCGAAAGCTTTACTAACATCTAAGAAGGCGGCTGCTGTATATTTCCTTTCATGATACCCTTTTGTGATGAACTCTGTCAGTCTTTGTACTTGCAGTTCTCAGTACTACGTCCACTTTCATATATCATAGGTGATTTATGTTTTTGTCACTGTCTTCCCTTATGGTAATAACGAATAGTGGCAGTGGTTTTTTGTTCTTTGTTTAGATCATGTTTGTTACTTTTATGACGTCTATGTCTTGGTCTTCCAACTCTTGGATGGATTTGATGTCAGTTTTTTTGCCTGAGCCTCTAAGGACTACACTTGTAGTCTTATTCTGACTTATAAGATAAGCTATATCTATGTTTTTGTTTTCTTTTTTGTTTTGTTCCTTGTCGAATTATTCTAGAACTTTAACCATTTTTAAATACATTTTTCTGCCTTTTGTTTGCATTATTATGCTCCTTCCGGATTTGGCAAACTTATTTGAGAAACCCCTGTTTTCTCGTGCTTTCGGTCTCGTGTGTTATTTCTGTAGTGGGCTTTTCGTCGTTTTTGGGATTTATTGGTTTTTGATTTGTTTTTACCTCGGAGTCTTGTTTCTTCCTTTTTCTAGTTTTTTCGGTTTGTTCGTTAGTGATTTTTTTGTTATTACTTTTGGCGGTATTTTTTCGGTTTCTTATGTCATTACGACAGGTCTTTTGAATTTCTTTGCGTTTCTTTCTTTTTTCGTTTTTTTGCTCTGCTGAATTTTCCAGTCAGAGTTGTTTTCTTTTTCCATCTCAATGTCGGTGTCCTTTTCCCGGCGTTCAGGCTTTCCACCGTGGCTCACTGTTTGTGTGTAGGGTGTGTGTTGATTCTCATAGATGAATTTTATTGTGTTTGTGAGATGTAAGATTTGTCCGGCGAGATCGCTGTTTTGTTTATCTTTGAAATTGATTGTTTTTTGTAGTTGGTTTATTTGGCTGCTTAAGCCCTTTATTTGATCTCCGTAGGAGGTATAAAGAAATTGCATTTCCTTTCTTAATCAAGCAATTTCTTAAGTCAATGTCAATTGACTGGGCCATTATTTTTTCGTCTGCCTCGTTTGCTTTTTTACTTTCTTCGTCACTATCCCTTGTGGGATGATGCATCTTATTTCGTTTGTTGACAACGGTTTCGTCAGTAGCGTCCTAAGCCGTTTTTATTTCAATCATCGTTTCGAATTTGTTAATTTTACCTGTGAAATTTAGGGGATTGAGATTTGTTAATAAAAGTTTCATTTTCCATAGGGGATTCATTTGTGTGTTTCTCAGGGGCTAGAATAATATCTCTTTCCTGAAGGGAATTTGAATTTATTTTAAAATTTATTTCCGTATTTCCGTATTTTCAACAAAAAGAAATAAAATGCTTTTAGATTTTACTTTACAATCAGAAGACATGATTTTCTTTACTTAAAAGACTATATTTTGTGCTCCAAATCGACCGTGTCGATTGGATTCTGGGTGCCGTCATAGGTGCTTCACGGTTGTTCACTACCTATATAGGCTGGTCCACTTGCTGTTGCTTTAGAACAACATTAAGAAACCGTTATGGGTCCAACGTAATAAAAAGTTTTTGGAGATTGAAAATTCTTTACAAGAAACTGGTACATTGTCAAAATTCAATCAAATTTGTACAAAGATGTAGAGACAAAGTGAAATATTTTTCGTGATCTCAAATAATCAGTTTTTTATTGGCAAAGTGTAGACACCTCAGTTGACTACAGCATCTTACATCTTCTCTCGTCTGACATCTCTGTTCGTTGATATTTCAACATGGTTTTTTGCTCGTATCGCCAATCTCTCTGACCTTTCTGCAATAAATGCTCGTGGTCTTCTCACGTGAAGATTCGGACATGGTATTCACTGCTCACACTCTGCTATTGTTCTATTAATGGTGTTACGTGAAATATTTTTATTCTAGAATATTCGACATATTTCAGCTTTATTTACACACCCGACTAACTTATTAAGACTTTTTCTTATCTCTAATTTATACGACATGTTAAAGGACAAAACTTCAAAAAAATAAATTTTATTTTTCAGTAAACAGAGTAAACAAACTTTTTGTTTCAGATACGGCATACTAAACTTACATAGATTTATTGTAAATGAATGCTATAATATATATATACAGAGTGGCCCAAAAGTCTGGAAACGGCTAATTATCTCGTAAATTACTAGACATAATTATACAAAATTTAAGATACGCCTATTTTTGGATACGGAGATTCCATATTTGGTATTTGCAATGTTGCCAGATTTTCAGTTTCTCTTATATTACTAGAAACTTTGGATTTTCAAATGCATCACCCTGTATATTCAGTCATTAATAAAATTTCCTATTAAATACGAGTTCAACCGTATGTATCACTTATGATTTTATGTAGTCTGGAATGTCTTAAATACATAAAACAGAAGTCTGGCAACGCCTAAATTGTTTTAATACATTTTTAAATACTAACTATTTTTAAATACATTAAAACGTAACAATTGATAGTTTAGAATATTTTTTAACATAATAGTTACGTTATTAAGTGTTCAAAATGTGCTCCATTTGTGAGTTGACAGCACTCTAATCGATGGTAGAATGCGTCTACCACATTTCTCCATGATTGTCTAGAAATTATTCGAGATTCATCGATAATTCATTGCCTTAGCTATGCAAGATTTGCTGGTTAATTTTTGTAAACTGAATTTTTCAAGTATCTCTAATAAAACTAATCTTTAGGATAAAGATTGGGTGAACGTGGAGGCCATTTAATTCTACCTTCTCTACCAATTTATCGTCCGGGAAATATCTCATCTAAATAACGCCAAACATTTACACCAACTATCTGATGTTAAATTTCTTTCGATAAAAAATGGCCCACTTAAATAAGTACCTACTATAACTGACCATACATTTTTTTGGTGGTTTTTGAGTATGGTTTTCAGTATGGTTTAATTGGGTCTGCGGAAAATCAGTCAAGGAAGATCAAGTTTTCCAAACCGTGATTAAGATTATAAATACGATTAGAGGTGGAAATCGATCTCTTTTACACAGGCAACTTAAGCAGTTTTTAGAGGAAACAGAGGCGGAGTATGGAGACTTGCTAATGTACAACCATGTAAGGTGGCTCAGTGCAGGAAAGTGCATGGAACGATTTTTTGCCATAAGAAAGGAAATTTCTGCATTCCTCAACAAATACGTTTCATCTGACACAACTGAACTGGAAGAGAAGTTTAAGGATACAGAATTATTAAGACAGTTAGCTTTTATAATAGATCTGACTAATCATCTTTACATGTTAAATTAAGGAAGAAACCAGACGGTTTCAGATTTGATCGGAATGATAAACGGATTCCGGAATAAGCTAAACGTGTTTAAAAGTGCTTTGGAAAAGAACAACCTGACACACATCCCTAGCTGTCTGCAAATACAAAAATAATTCAATGGTGGGGAAAAAGTTTTGAGTTTTCATCCTGAATTTCACAAAGTGAACAAGTTATTGATACATTCAATACAGGATTTAAAGAAATTGAAAGTCTCAAAAGCAGTGTACTATTTTATAATAACCCTCTTGGAGCAACCATTGATGATCAACCACCCAACTTACAGCTTGAGTTATGTGATCTTCAAGCAGACACGGTCCTAATCACCAGACAAGAAAAGGGACCTGAGTTTTTCAAATTACTGTCAAAGGAGAAATTCCCAAACCTGCGAGATTTTGGAATGAAAATGACGTCAATGTTCGGAAGCATATATACATGTGAAAGTGCTTTTTCCTCCATGAAATACATAAAAAATAAAAACAGAAGCAACCTTACCGATTCTTCCTTATGTCATCTTACGAGAGTGTCTACAACTAAACTGGAGGTGGCAGACGATCGACCACAGTCCTCACACTAATTGGATACATCTTTTTCGTTGCTTTTGCAATGTTTGTTTTGATTATTGAAAAGTGTTATCAATAAATATTCCGTTTATAAAAAAATGTAGTTGTTGAGCAATAAAAGAAATAATACTCTTTTTTGTTTTAATTATTTTTATACCTCACTTTATTTTGTTATTACTTGTAACAAAATTATTATAGTCCGCGACAACATCAAAGGTTTTAGTTTTGGCACTTGAGGCATTGCTAGTTGAACACCCCTGTGTTAGATAAAATCTAACAAGTGATGGCGAAATTTTTTGAGGCGCGAGTGTGGAGGGTTATAAACTGGCAATATAGCAATATGGTTAAAATGGCAATATTTTTGTTTATATTATTTATTTTTACCTTAATTAGACTACAAGTATAACAATATTCTCATTGTTTATTTTTACCTTTAAGTTAATATATCAATATGGTTTTAGCTTCATTTGCAATCCTAGGGCCAACATACTATTTTTTTCATTTTACATTTCACGTAAAATTTCAAATGAAATGGTTAGGTGAACAAATAACTACTTGTCTAGCACAGTCTAATCAGAATAATTGGATGCCTTATGATCAATACCAAACATATATCAAAAAAAATATAATTGATATCGTTAAATACCATAAGCGTTTCGTAAGGTTAGTATTTTATAAATATTATATAATGATTTTATTAGTCCTAATTTATTGTCTTTATTCTAATTTATTAAAACTCACCATAATTTATCAAAAGTCTTTATTCTATACTAATTTATTTAACACTTAATAATTACAAAAAATTTATTTGCGTGCGATACAATTTTAACACGATATCCGCGATCTTCTTTTTGACTAACTCCCTCAATAAAATTCATCGTATTTATATATAAAATGCCGCTATCTCGAAAAGTCTGGGAATGCACCGATGACGTTACATCCAGTAGGTGACTCATCCAGCGGGGTTTCGAAAAGTCAATCGCATTTTGGTAAATTCAGAGAACCGTCGCCGACGGCTAAACTGGTTATCCGACCCTTTTGTAGAATTCTGACCTAAAACATTCGTGAATCAGTAAATATATTTACAGTTTTTATACGTCATAATTTATTCATTATGTATATTTTATTTATCGTAACAATTAGTTTATATAGGTATACACGTTCAATTTCTATTTTTTTAGTTATAAGGGGTTACAGGTTTTTTACCATCGCATCAGTATCAGTTCGCAGTTTGCAGACATATTAAAATATATTCTAATATAAAGAAGTGAACGTTGGGGAGAAAGGAGTACTTTTGAACGATTTTTCTTTTTAAGGGTATTATGGCTTACCAAGAAATTATCTGAACATTCAAAAAAATAACTTTACGTCATATCTTAAGAAAAATGTTCGAAAGTGTCCCTAATAGGGGTAGCTTTAAACTAAGAAGGGGCGCATTTGAACGACCGAAAAATACTTTAAAATAAAACGAAGAAATACAGCTTATTATTGAAAGGACACAATAAAATATACAAACGTGATAAAAAAAAACATTTATTGCAAAAGTAGTGGTGACATTTAAGAGAGAACAATCAAGTCACAAAAATGATGAAGTAACAGACATAGGAACAACCATAGAAAACATAAAATATAACCTGTAAAGCTTTAAACAAGATTCGACAAAGTTCTTATATAAAATTAGAATAGCTCAGAAAATAAAAAATATAGAAACAAAGGACTTAGACCCCGAAAGTCTGTATGAGGTAATTAAAAAATATATTCATGAAGCGGCAAATGAAGCACTGGGAAAAGTTGAAAATCGGAAAAAAGGAAAACCTGAATGGTTGTCAACGGAACTAGAAGAGAAAGTTCTCAAGAAAAAACAAGCATATCACATATGGCTTCAATCCAAAGATCCTCAAGACAGAGAAATATACTCTAAATGGAATAGAGAAGTTAAAAAAGACGTGGATAAGGCGAAAAATATAAACTGGGAGGCTAAGTGTGATGAACTGGACATATTTATGGGTGGAACAAAAGTGGCGCAAGCTTGGAAAACATTAAAACAGTTTAGGAAAAATGAGAAAAATGAAGACAACATTTCTCTCATAAAGTTAAATGAATGGAAAGAATATTATACGAAACTGCTAAAAGCGGATAGAGTAGAGTACAGATGGGAAAAGATAAGGGAATTAATAGACAACAGAGACGAAAGACAGGGAATCCCTATAATAACATTATCTGAATTGATGGAAACCTTAAAAGAGGTTAAAAACGGAAAAGCCGCAGGGCCTGGAGACATTCCCATAGAGCTGGTTAAATATGGGCCGACTGCACTTTTAGAATTAATAGTAGACCTTTTCAATAAATGTATGTGTGGAGATGTTTTAGAAATCGACATCCAGATATCTCGTTGAGAAAGCCAGAACCCTGCAGTCTTGCAAGAGCAACGTCCTTTAACCGAGAAAATGTTAAAACCTTTTTTTGGTAATTTATCAAATGTTCTTAATAGAAATGACAAATTTGCTGATGGCACACGCATTTATAATTTGGACGAAACGGGAACATCAACTGTTCAGAAACCCCAAAAGGTTGCCCCAACTAGTTTGTCGAATATTGGAACGTTTACTAGCGGTGAAAAGGGAACTTTGATTACAACATGTTGCATGGTAAGCTCAACAGGGCACGCAATACCTCTGCCATTGTTTTTCCTATAAAGAACTATCCTTCTTCTTAGAGTGCCGTCTTCCTACGGAGATTAGCAATCATAATGGCTATTTTTATTTTAGAACTTGCTGCTCGAAACAAATCAATCGATCTGCATTGATACTAATTACGTAAATTCTTTAACCATAAGTTCTGCCTTCGGCCAACAGATCTTCTTCATTGAATCTTTCCCGGTATTATCAGTCTCAAATTTCATATTTTGGTCCCCTCATCACCTGACCTAGGTATTCCAGTTTTCTGGGTCGTATATTGGTGATTAGTTTTGTTTCTTTACCAACCCTCTCCAGTACTTTTTTATTTATAATTCTATCAGTCCATGATATTTTCAATACTCTGCAGTATAATCAGAGTTCGAAGGCCTCAATTCTTTTTAAATTACATTTTTTTAATGTCCAAGTCTCAGCTCCATATAATAATATTGAAAATATATAACAGCGAATGGTACGCAGTTTGATCTTTAAATTTAGATTTTTGCACGTTAGGAGTGGCTTCTTTTGTATAAATGCTGATCTGGCAATCTCTATTTGCCTGTTTATTTCTACAGAATGATCATTGGTTTTATTGATCAAAGTTCCCAATTACTGATATTTTTCTACTTGTTCTATCACGTTACCATGTATATTTTGTGGTCTTTTTATAATCAGCATGTACTTCGTTTTTTTAGCATTTATAGTAATTCCCATCTCAGCACAATTCATACTCAAGCTTTCGATAAGACGTTGTAGATCCTCTATACTTGTTGCTATTATCACAGTGTCATAGTATAAAGAATTATAGAGACCTGATATTGTACGGAGCTCCCCCTGGGACGTTATAATTGGAGGCTCCATCTGGTTGGATGAATATTAACCTGTTTGTTGACGTAATAAAACAATTTATCCATCATACCAACTCAACTCCTGAAAATCCGTCATTACTCATTATGGATAACCACGACTTGCATCTCTCTATAGAAACCTTGGATTTGGCAAAAAATTCTGGAGTAACAATTCTCACAATGCCTCTGCACACTTCAGCTAAATTTCAGCTATTAGATGTTAAACTGCTAAGTCCGTTTAAAACTTATTATTATGCCGTTTTAGAATTTTGGATGCTTCGTAGCACAGGGAAGCCTGTCACCATTTATCAAGTGGCTGAGTTTGTCGGCCATGCTTATCCTAGAGTGTGAAATTTGTCCATTTAACAGAATCATGTTTAGTGACGAATATTTTTTGCCAAGCAGTGTTACGGACCGTCCTGAACCCAACAATACAACAAATGTGCCAAACTCTGAAACAACTGAAACGCCACAACGTAACGAAAAAAACCAAGCAAGCTTAAGCAAAATCGCAGATGATGTTGTAGACACAGAGAAATCTATTGACCAGCCTTCCCAGTCCACCACCATAGTATTAATAACACCAGAAAAATTTCGACCACCCTTTAAAAGCAGGTCCTCGTGATGAAAAGAGAAAACATAGAAATGTTAGAAAAGTCTTTATAGCAACGGATACATCGGAAAAGGATGCAATAGCTTTAGAACGGGCTAACGCAAAAGCTAAAAAATAAACTGCAAAATGACAGGTTTTTGCAGATTCTGCTAATACAAAAACAAAGCTGCATTGACAAAACCAAATAAGCGTAAAAGAAAATCTGATTCAGACACAAACGAATCTGAAGAATTTATTTCTGATAGCTCTTCTGATGATGATTGTTACGAAAAAACTAAGTTATGATGATGACTTAAAAATTTTGGATGAAAACTTTGCTCCTCTTTCACGAAATCCTAAAGAAGATGCTTCGTATCATTTTTAAGATTAAAAGCAAGAGAAAAACAAAAGTTTACATTTCCCATTTAACCCAATAAAACTAAGAAGTAAAAGACTAAACGGTCGTTTCGACCGCGCGCGACTAATAATTTTCAAAAATTCCTAGCAACTACTGAAGGGTTAAAATTAAAAATACGCTTTAAAACAATAATTTAGAAACTCTATTCTGTAGTCCATCTTCCCCTATATGGTGTAGGTATTGTTGTTTAGACTTTTTTACCACTGGTGGCGTAATTCTGAGAGGCGGTTCTGCAGAGGACAAAGTATTTATTTAATATATTTAATATTTGATAAAAAAATCGTCATTTTGTTTTTAAGTAAATATGTAAATTCATATTTAACAATGTTTAACTAATCGAAGGCAGAGTGGTAAAGGTTACACTTAAATTTTAACCCAGAATTATGTATCCAGATCTATACCAATCAAGCTGTAAATATCATTTGCTGTTTATCAGTACCAGTTTTTTTCATATACCATGTATTTCAGTACGGTATTTATCATCATAGCTATCTTACTGACGACGGTGGATGGACGAAATACGAAGGAAAATAAATAACAAAAAAGAAAAATAGAAGAGATATCTAAGTACAAAGCGCCCTAAAGATTATGAGGTATATAAAGAAAAAAGAAAATAGGTTAAAATAGCTGTGAAAGTAGAAACAGAAAGGTCATGGAAAAAGTTTGGACTAAAAATGACAAATAATTATAGGGAAAATCAAAAATTCTTCTATGGCGCAATTAAACAGCTCAGACAAAAAAAAGAACACATGATGCCGAATACAAAAGACAAGAATGGAAAGGTAATAACAGAAGAAAACTAAATAATGGAAAGATGGAGAGAACATTTTAAAGAGCTAACTTATACAGACGTACACAACATAGAGGACATACAAGAAATAAATGAAGAACAAAAAGCAGAACCCATAACAACAGAGGAACTAGAAAAGGCAACTGAAAGAGTTACATTAGGCAAAGCACCAGACAAGGAGCATATTACCCCGGAATTGATAAAATTCATGGAAATAGAGGAAGTGGACAGCATAAAAGAACTAATAAATGATATTATAAAGAGAGCAGAAATACCACAGGACTGGATACTAAACAAGATATTAAACTACCAATATACAAAAAGGGCGACAAGAGAAACTGTAATAATTACCGAGGTATTACTCTATAAAGTATTCCTGGGAAAGTATTCGCAAGAATAATAGAAACAGGAATAGAAACCCAAATAGAAACAACTATGGAAGATACACAATGTGGATTCAGGAAGGTTAGAAGCACGCATGACCACATATTCACAATAAGACAAGTAAGTGAGAAAGTAAATAATAAAAATAGAAAAATAAATATATGCTTTATTGATCTGGAAAAGGCGTTTGACATAATCCAAAGAAATGACGTATGGAAGACATTAAAGGAAAGAGAAGTTGACAAGATAACAATTGATGTAATAAAGGATATGTACAATAATAATGCAAATACGGTGAAAACCAATACCGAGGAATCCGAAGAATTTACTACAAGTCAAGGTGTCAAACAGGGATGCGTGTTGAGCCCACTGCTGTTTTAAGTGGTACTGGATGAAGCAATAAAGAAAGCCAAGAGAAGAATGAAAAAACTAACATTAGGATACTGGCAAATGAAACAGACTCAACTATCAGAGCTTATATTTGCAGACGACATGGTTTTGATAGCAGAAAACAGAGATGACCTACAGAACTACCTCGAAATTCTAAGAAGAACTGTCATACATAAATGTGAAGATAAATACAGAGAAAACAAAAACAATGATAATTTCAAATAAGAGAAAGACACACGCAATACAATTAAAAGGAAACAACTTGAACAAGTGGGACATTTTAAATACCTAGGAGTAATAATTAAATCAAAATGTAAACAAGGCATGGAAATAAATGAGAGAATGGGACGAACAAGAAGCTTATTTAACACAATGAAAACAACATTTTTGGGAAAAAAAGAAATACCGGAGAAGGTAAAAACGGCAGTCGTTAATTCAGTAGTTAAATCTACAATCATGTATAATAGCGAGTCATGGACATTGACTGAGAGACAAAAATCTCGAGTCAATGCTATGTATATAAGGTTTATGAGAAAAATAGCAAACAGAAAGAGAAAATAAGAAACGAAACAATCAGACAAAACCTAAAACTAGTATCAATAAACAAAAAAATAGTAGAGGGGCAACTAAGATGGTTCGGGCACGTGTGTAGAATGTCGAATAAAAGATTAACAAAACGAGTGATTGAAACAAGAGTGCAAGGGAAAAACAAACGAGGAAGACCAAGAGTTAGGTGGGTAGACGAAATCAGAAAAGAAGTTGAGAAGAAAGGATTGACATGGGAAAGTGCCCGAAATCTAACACAAGATTAAGAAGCATGGAGAAAACAGTGCAAAACTTAACTTCACCAGCCTTACACCTAACGGTAGAAAGGCTTAGGACTAAGTAAGTAAGTAAGCTATCTTACTTTTATTCACTGTTACCTTAAATAGCATGCTTGTAACAATACCATACTAATCTCGCCAGTTCGTCATCTCAGTTCTTCCTTCTGCACTGCGTTTGCCTCCTATTTTTACTCGCATATTATTTTGTATACCATCGGCACTGATATATTTGTGGACTACAAGATAGTATTCTACACCATAAGCCATTAGAAAATGTTAAAAGTAGTGACTGAATGCCGAATAGGCCAGTTAGCGTGAGCCTCTCTGAACAAGAAATAAATAAATTCTTTATACAGCGAGAAGTAGGGCAAGGAGACACCGTCTCTCCAAAGATTTTCACGATGCTTTAAAAGCATACTTGTAAGAGGGCAGATATGAACGAGTAATAACATGGTATTAACATATATATATATATATATATATATATATATATATATATATATATATATATATATATATAACATATATATATATATATATATATATATATATATATATATATATATATATATATATATATATATATAACAAGCGAGTCTTCTACAGCTGGCGCCGCTTCTCGCATCCTAATTTCCAGCGTTTTCTGTCGAAGCAATCTTCAGTTGTTAGATCTCTGGCGGTCATTGCATCGTCGACATCGTCTCTCCAGGATCGTCTTGGTCTACCTCGTTTTCTTCTAGTTGGCGGAGTCCATTGTTCTATTTTTTTTGGCCATCTATTTTCCGGTATTCTCTGAAGGTGTCCATACCAGTTAAGTCTTTTGGCTTCGATTGTGTCTATTATATCTACATCGATTTCCATTTCTCTCCGAATATCTTCGTTTCTCACCCTATCAAGTCTAGTGAGCTGGCAACATCGTCTCCAGTAGTTCATTTCCATGGCCTTAATTTTTGATTTGTTTCTTTGGTTTATTTCCCAGAGTTCGGCGCCATACAGTCCAATACTTTCTATTATTGTTTTATAAATTCTTCTTTTATTTTCTTTTGTTATTTTTTTATTCCATAATAGTCCGTGTAGCTGTCTGGTGGCTGATCTTGCTTGGCCAATCCTGGAATGTATTTCTTCGCTACTTCCTGCTTTTGATGTTATTTGGACTCCCAAGTACTTAAAATTGTCTGTTGGTTTTATAGTTCCCATTTCTATTTGTAGGCTTTCTGGTTGTTCTCCTACAACTAAGTACTCAGTTTTTTGTATATTAATTGTGAGGCCCCATTTGGTGTACTCATTTTCCAGTTTTCTAAGCATGTAGCTTATATCACTCTCGTCTTCAGCTAGAATGGCTTGGTCATCAGCGAAATGTATCGTGCACAATCTATCATCTCCGATTGGGATGGCCATATTGCAGCACTTTCTTCTCCACAGTGAGAGTGCCTCATTTAGATATATTTTGAAGAGTGTAGGTGCTATGCAGCAGCCTTGCTTTAGGCCCTTACTAATAGGAATTTCTCTAGTTAATCTATTTCCAGTTTTAATGTTTGCCGTCATATTTTTGTAGAGCTGTTGTACTGCTTGTATATTTTTTTTGCTTATTCCTTGTTTTTCCATTGCTACCCAAAGCATTGAAAGTGGTACACTATCGTATGCCTTTGTCAAATCTATAAAGACTATATGAGTTGAAAGGTTGTGGGCTAATCTTTTTTCGATAACTTGCTTTAGAGAGAATATACTGTCCATGCAGGATCTGCCTGCCCGAAAGCCATTCTGTTCTTCTACATCTGTCATCTCTTTTTCAATTTTATTTTTTATTATTTTTCCATACAGTCTTGAGAGTGAATTTATGACACTTAGCCCCCTATAGTTTGAACAATTCTTTCTATCTCCTTTTTTGTATATGTTGTTAATATGTGCTTTTGTCCACTCCGGTGGTAAGTCGTGTCCATTATAGAATAAGGTGAAGACATACGCCAGTAATTCCCGTAATACTTGTGGGCTATGTTTTAATAATTCATTTGGTATACCTTGTGGTCCGCATGACTTCCCATTTTTTAGAGTTTGTATTGCATTCTCGACTTCCTGTACTGTTATTTCATCGTCTTCACTGAATTCCAGTTCATATGTTGTTGTACTGATGTTCGTGAATTGAGGTCTTGTTTCAGTTAAAAGTTGTGAGTAGTGTTTGATCCAAGATTTTTCTTCTATTAAATCTATTCTACTCGTTTCTTTTCTGTTTGTTCTCAGATTTTTTACCGTTTTCCATGCTTCTCTTGATCTTGTTGACCCTATATATTTGTTGAGTTCTTCGCATTTACTTTCCCAGGAAATATTTTTTGCTTTAGTTACTAAGTTTTTTACTTCTCTGTTTAATCTTGCATATGTTCGTCTATCATCTGGATCATTTGTTTGCAGCCACTTTTGATATGCTTGTTTCTTGTTGTGTACTGCATTGGCGATGTCATTTGTCCACCACAATGGAGTACTCTTTTTGTTCTTTTGGATTGTGCCGAGCGCTTCGTAAGCTGCTTCATTGATTTTATTGATTATCTCTTTATAGGTATTCTGGGCTGAGGAGTAGATCAGGTTTGCCAATTTTAGGCTAAGTCGCAGCTTATATAAGAATGATGTCGAGTCGTTTTGCAGTGCATCAATATTGTATTTAGGTAGATTCGATTCCAGGGGTTTTGATTGAGCTAGTTGGTTGTCATTTTGATGTAGTAGCCGAGGTCGATACTGTAGGTAACATTTTGATCTTACCATATAGTGGTCAGTTCCGCACTCCGGTCCTCTTAGTACTCTTACGTCTTCAACTTGTATGTGTGTTTCTTGTTTTGTGATGACATAATCTATAATTGACTTTGTGTTTCTCGTTGGTTGAACCCAGGTGTACTTATGTACGTTTTTATGTTGGTAGAATCCGTTTAGGATTTTTAGAGAGTGCTGTTCACAGAATTCGATTAAGTGTTCCCCATTTTCATTTGTTTTAGCGTCACCATATTTTCCTACGACTTTGTCATTTATTTTTGTTCCTGTCCAAGCGTTAAAATCTCCCAACAGCACAATTTCTTTGCGGCTATTTATATTTTCAATGAGTTCCGATAAAGTTTCATAGAATATTTGTTTAGCTGCTTTTGGTGCATTTTCTGACGGAGCATATATTCCAATGATCTCGAGGTCGTGCCCTTTCCACGTAATAGATACTCTAATAATTCTCTCATTGATCTGCTCCCAGCTTTTCAGGTTTCCTTTCAAGTCTTTTTTAATCAATATTGATACCCCTGCTTGTGCTCTTTTGTCTTTCTCTACTCCACTATAAATATGTATAAAACCTCCTATGTCTTCACTACCTTGGCCTTTTTTCTTTGTTTCGGTAAGAATCGTGATATCTGATTTTATTTTCTTTACTTCTGCCATGACTTCGTCTGACTTGGTTCTCCACCCTTGGATATTCCATGTATTTATATTCAAAGTCCTTGTTCGTTTGCTACGTCGTTTTCGTTTTTTCCCGTCCATATTCCGAGGCTGGAATTTAGAATTTTTTGCAGTAAGTTTTTTACGGGTGTAGAGGAGCAGGCTCTACGTCCCAACCCCCTACCAGGAGGACCAGGATTTTCTGTTAGGGTTTACTCCCTTAGTCGAGAGAAGAGTAGTAGAGTGTAGTAGACAGAATTATAGTGACCCGTCCGCCCTCGGATTACCCTAATAGCCACTCGGGGTCGGAAAAACAAGAGTTTGCCAAGAGAGGCTGATAGAAAAGATTAAAGACATTTCACTCCAGACAAGTTGAAAAAGAACAAAATGTGAAGGCCCTTATGATCCGCCAGATACGTTTCATAAGCGTATGAGTATTGGTACATTTTGTATTCCCGCTCATACCTCGGGGTGTCGACTACAGACTGTATGGCTCGTCCAGCATGCCATAGCGTGGAGGATAGGGTGCGTGTCATTTTTACAATGTAGACCCCTAAACTCCACGGCCTGACAAAAGGTATTAACATAAATGGACAAAAGCTCAGTTATTTAAGATTTGTAGAGGACATTGTCCTTATTGTCGATCGTATGCATGATGCAATAATATTGTTGAAATTATATCACGTTCCTTAGAGATCGGACTAAAGACTAACATAAACACGACGCAAATAATGAGTAATCTGGCTCTAAATCAAAATATTGCTCTTGCTAAAAGGGATATTGTGCAGACTACATCGTGTAAGTACTTAGGATGAAAAATTAGGTTAGGCAGAGATAACCAGACATGTGAGCTCTAACGTCGCGTAGAATTATCCTGGGCAACCTTTGCCTCAAAAAGAAAAGCTTTGACAAATGTGTGTTACCTGTACTTACTTATGGGGCGGAACCATTAACAATCAGAAAAAAGTTAGTGAATAAGATTCGCGTGACTCAGAGGGGTATGGTGCGCTAGATGTTGGTGTCTCTCTAAGACAATGAATCTCAAACATACGATGGAATACGTCGTAGAATAGAGCAACAGACGACTTTGAAAAAATCACGTAGCTAAAATGGAATTGGGCAAGACACGTCACCAGATTATCAGACAACCGATGGACAAAACGTATTGTCGAGTGAAGACCAAGACAAAAAGCACTACGGAGCAGACAATGCCCAGCAACTAGATGAATTGACGACCTGAAGTATATTATAAAAAACTAGATGCAAGCCACACAAGGCAGAGACAGATGGAACGAGCTGAGGGAGACCATCAGCATGTCTACCAGAAAAATGTAAACTTTTATTAAATACCTTTATATTTCACAAACTTAAATTCGTTATTTTAATAGTATTTGTTTTAATATATTTTTTTATATAGAGCGTTTAAGATTATGTCAAAGTATCAAGACTTATGTATGTTATTGAATAGCATCACTGCTCTTGTGATGATTATCGGAGCTATATTTTTTATCTCTCAGGTAAGTCCTTTCATACATATACACACACCTATAATATAAATTTATTATCATATATATATATATATATATATATATATATATATATATATATATATATATATACATATATATATATATATATATATATATATATATATATACATATATATATATATATATATATATATATATATATATATATATATGTAATTATTATAATATTATTTTTTTAATTGGAATTCACTTTATAAAATATTGCGGTTACAATAACTTCCAAATAAATTAAAATCAAAAATGTCATTTAAGTAGATATGTTATCAAAATTTAAATTTTTAATCTTATAGTTGTAAATATTGAAATATTTATTTTGTTTACATATAATAATTATAATAAATTTACAGTTTTCTCCTGAAGAAGTCACAGAATCGTGACGAAATATTTAGACAGAACAAATAGACAGAACAAAGAGTTTTATTTCCCACAGACCAATAATTGCTGAGACTATAAATCAATATTTAATAAATTACGGTCAAAAATAATTTGAAAAATAATATATATATATATATATATATATATATATATATATATATATATATATATATATATATATATATATCAATATAAGGTTGAATGTTCGAATAAATGAACTTTGATGGTACACAAGGCAAATATCGAACACAGTATTTAATCAAATCTTGCCCAAGTACTTTCGATCACAAGATCATCCTCAGGGGCATTTCGTCAATTGTGGCCTATCCAGCAGTAACAGAATGTCATAAATGTAAATTGGGACATAACAAATACACTAAACAAAGACAAACAAACACTTTAAAATTTAAAATTGGAGAAGCTACATTTTATATAGAAGCCGGAGACAGAATGATCTCCGGCTGATCATTCTGTGTGATCTTCATCATACAATAGGCCGTTAAGATGTTTCAATAACGTTTGATATATTTTTGAAATATTTTCTTACTGCCCGCATCTTCAAATAATACTTACAAAATAATTCTAACTAATTGGATGATTTTTAGGATATCGACAAATCGAGTAACTATCGAATGTATATGGCATTGATGTTAATGGTAACCATTTCAAGCAGTTTAAGTATCAGGTCACAAAAATTGACAGATTCGGTATAGTAAATTTACTTATTTTAGCTTATAATTGAATTTATCTTCTCATTGGTCATTAAGGCCGATCCTCGCGATTCTGGGCATAGCTAAATTACAATGTAAAAGTTTATATCAAATAACGCAAAAACTATGGCAGATATTGACATGATTCTTTTTTTATATGAAAGGTCTTAAAAAGTTCTAGTGCACTATTTGGTTGTAAAGTAATTAATTGTTTAAACAATTTTTTTTTCAAATATTTTTGTTTAAAATAAACGTAAAAATGTTTTTTTTTTAATAGGGCACTACAGAATTTGACCCACTTTCCGAATCTGTTTTTATTTTTAACATAAAGTGTAACACAAAGCAGCAGCCATTTGGTATAAACTTTTAAAAAAAGTTCTGCTAAATGTAATTCTCTCTCCGTCAGTACAAGCTGTCCTTGTCCGTAGCTTCTGGATTCTCGCCGTACATTTTTTTGTTGTATTTCAGTTAGAATTATTATTATTATTTTTTCTTTTTTACATGAGCTCAGAGTAATAACCAAATATTTTGCAGTATTTGAATATGAAATTTAATTATTTATATTTATTGGTTAGCAATCTACCAATCGTAAAAACAGATACTGCTTAAAGAAACAATGTACAACCTCGCAACCGGATTGATACTATGAAGACGACTACGGCAATAAATAAGGACAAGCAAAAAACATTCAAAACCCAGATGAGAATTACTACTTGGAATATCCGATCACTCACCTCAAGGGACCAAGAAATAACCCAAGTGCTGAAAGAGAAAGAAATAGACATTTGTGCTTTACATGAAACAAAAAATAAAGGAAAAGTTTAATCAAAATTAAATACATACTAATCTACAGTGGAGTAGCAAAAGAAAACAGGGCCAAAGAAGGTGTAGCCTTACTAATTCACCAAAGGTGTCAAAATTACATCAAAGAGTGTCAATACATATCAGAAAGAAGAGTAACAGCAAAGATAAGAATGGAGAAGGAAAACCTGAACATTTTTGGAGTATACGGCCCAGAAAATAATAAACCTCAAACAACAAGGAAAGCGTTTTACGACCAATTACAACAAGTAGTTGATCAAGTCAGAGAAAAGATGATTATTCACAGCTAATTTGATTAAAATAATTAAAAAAACTCATTGATGCCATGTTAAGGAATGAAATTTGTATTTTTTGTTAAAAAATTTGCACTAACATTGTACCTTTACAGGACCCTCTACGAATTTTCAAAAATGTAGTTCAAATTATGACTAGGAAGAATATACAAATCCATTATGTGATCCATACCGAACAAGCAATTTCAAACTAATAAAATGTTATATATCTCCGGATCTAATCTTTTTTTAATTTGGATGTTATTTCTACGTAAATTACAAATATGTAATTTGTTTACATATTAATTAATTAATAAATAGTCTAGTTTGTTTAAACAATTAGTACACAATTAATTTTCTTCCAAAAATCTATTTTTTATTACTAGTATTAATAATCATAGAACAAATCGCGTTTTTTGAATTAAATTGTTAATAATTATAAAACAGCTCCAAATTCAAGGCAGGAAACAAGTAGGTTTTCTTCCTATAATTCTACAATAACTAAAAAAATTGTCAGAGACCTGGATCTTGAGTGTCACGAACATGGTCTCCCTGGAGTATATATTTGATTAACATCTGTGTAATTTCTTTGTCGCTTCCTCGCTGGTTTTGCATATTGCTATGATAGCAGTATCATCGGAAAATGTTGCAATTGTATTATTTTCTAGGACAATAATATAACACTGTAATTTCTTTCAGTTCCGTGTATGTTTCTTCCTGTTTAATTCTGAAATATCTTTCCAAGATGCAGGAGTCAATTATTTGAGAGTATCTTTTTGGTAAATGTAGTCTTAGTTTATAGTTATGGCGTCTTTGCCATACTTTATCATATACCTGAGTCACATCCTAAAGTGTACATCATATTATCCTTCATGATCCATGTTTCACATTAATATAAATAGTAATACAGTACATTTCATCATCATCATCTTCATCAATGGCGCTACAACTCTTCGTGAGTCTTTGACGCGGTTATTATAAGGTTTGTTCCTACAGAAGTTTCAAACTGTCGCCGACTGTCAGACGCATGCGCAATAATAATTTCGCCGTTCCAACAAGATTTTCTCTGATACCTTGTCAACAAAGTACACTGTTCCATGAAATATAAAACCAGTTTGAAATTAGTTCCTGACAGTTTGAAAAGTTTCCGAACTTTTTGCAAACTGGTAATCACAGACATGCGCAATTAGTCGAATTTTGATTTACTCACACCTACACTGTTTATTTTTAATTTTAAATAGGTACCTTTGTTTTGGTAATTTTGTTGTTTTAAGTACATACATAATATTGTATTTTAGTGTTTTATACTTTTGATATTATAATTTATAAAACAATGAGTGACAGTGAATATTCGTCATTATCCTCTATGAGCGACTCCAGTGATGACTTGGAAGAAATTGTATTGGAAGATAGAATTCGCCCTAAAAATAGAAACTATTTTGAAACAACTGTTTCCCAATACAATGAAACAGAGTTTAAGGAGCATTTTCGAATAAGTCGGCATGTTACTGAGTCCATAGCTGAACAGTTTCAAAATAGTGACTACTATAAAATACATGCAGGACCATATGGTAAATTGTCAGCAATGCAACAAGTTTTAATTTTTTCATGGTATATAGGCCATCAAACGGCTAGTTTTAGAGATGTTGCAGACCGCTTCAACATTACAATAAGTTCTTTGTCTAGAGTGATACGAAAAGTGACTTACTTTTTGAGCTACTGCTCAAGTCATATAATAAAATGGCCAACCGATGAAGAAAAAGTTAAAATTGAGAATGTCTTTCGTACGAATGGTTTCTTAGGTGTAATTGGGATAATTGATGGTACACATATCAAGATTGACAAACCAAAGGATGATCCAGATTCTTACATAAATAGAAAAGGATTTTATTCGATTCAGGTAATTTTCTTTACTGTACAGTAATAAAATGTATTTATTCTATGTTATGTTTTAGTTACAATTGGTATGTGACCATGAATTACAAATCAGAGACATATTTATTGGTTACCCGGGCTCTGTACATGATAGTCGAGTATTCCGCAGTTCTCCATTGTCTCAGACACTACAAGAAAAATGTGGAAATTATTATATATTAGGAGACAGTGGATATCCTGTATTGCCCAATTTATTAACACCCTTTAGAGACCGGGGGCAGTTAAGTAGGGCCCAAATAAATTATAATTCAAAACTGTGTGCTAACCGGTACTTAGTAGAGCATTGCATAGGAGTCCTCAAACAAAAATTTAGGCAGTTATACCATCTTAAATTACGCTCTATAGCTGATTGTGTACATTTAATAAGAGCAAGTTGTGTTTTGCATAATATTTCATTAAATGATGAATTTTTATATGAAAACAATCCTGCAGGCAATAATGAAGCAGCACCTGATTTACAGTTGGACAATAATGATCCTGATGATGAACCTGATGACAGAAATGGTGCTGCAGTTCGAAATCAAATTTTAAATTTGTTAGAACAATAAAAATTTTAAAATACTTTATTTTTTAATTATTATGATTTTTACAGTTAAAGTAACAAAATATTTATTCAGAAAAACAATACTATACATATAAATTAATCTTATGGATTTTCCCTAAGTTTGTTTTGCTTTTCAAGTAGTTGGTTCTGCTTCTCAAGTAATTGGTTTTGCTTCTCAAGTAATAGATTTCGCCTTTTTATCTCTTCTAGTTTTTCTCTATGAACCACTAGCTTATCCCTTTCAATACTGAGCCTTTCCTTATAATATTCTGCTCTCTCTATTCTCATATTTTCCAATATTCTATTTCTATTTAGAATTGGATGCTTTGTATTGGTATTAGGTGCAGATGTAGCGGTGTGGGTAACTGGAACTGGGCTGTCAGTATTCTCTACTTCTTGAGTTTCAGTCTCCTTTAGAACTACATCTGAAGTCAACGACACATTTTCAATAACTTTTGTAGCAGATAGAAGTATCTCGGGATGAATATTTCGTTTTTTTTTTGAATATACTGTCCATTTCATCTTTGAATTCAAAAAATTTTCGTCCTCTACCTGTTTTATTCTGATTATCTACGAACTTTTTGTATCCCCTTTCCAATACACGCCATTTATTTTCACAATGCGACGGGGACACATTTATATGTAAATTTTTATTTATTTCCTTGGCTATAATCTCCCATAATTTTTTTAAATTTCTTATTTGGAGAGTTCCAACCTTAGGTTTATATTTCTTATATAAATCTATTAATACTTTAGACTGATTGGTGGTCCAGACCACATAGTCTACAGTTTTAACACTACTATCTTCAACATGGTTTTCATGGTAAATAATAATTTCTTCCATATCTAAAACAAATTAGTATTTATTATAGGTAACTGCATAATAATAATAATTATAAAGATTTACCTTCCTCATTGTTTTCCATTTTAAAGAAGAAACAATTTACTTTGTTACAGCGAATAAAATAACACAAAATTTGTTTATTTAATATAGGCAACTTGCCAGCTCGATAGGATATTGTTCCAACAAAAATCACAAACTAGTTCGCGGCTGGTTAAATTCGCACATGCGTATTGTGCAGCAGTCAGAAACTGCCCTGAACTAGTTTCTGATTCTTTGTAGGAACAAACCTATTACCTCCCATGTTTGTCGGTCCTGTGCCAGTAATTCCCATTGTCGCACTCCCATTTTCTCTAGATCTAGGAGTATATTTACATATAACAAATTAAATCCTTAGTTGTAAATTTTTGAAATAAGTACTCAGTATACATCTTAGTTTCATAAATGCTCCTCATAAATCTCATAAATCTAAACTTTTGTAATCCGTTCTTTGTTGACAATTAGTTTCATAGGGCCGACATTTACTAACCACAAGTAAATTATCTTATTTCTTTCGTTTGACAATAATAATTGTCCGTTAGATTAGTATTGTAATAAATAAATTAGTCTCTTACTGAATGATAATAAACAACTTCTTCTTCTTCTGGTTCCTATCAGTTTCGGATGTTGGAAATCATATTGGCAATCATAACCTTGCTCGCTGCGGCTCGAAACAGCTCGGTTGAGGTTTTATTAAACCATGTTCTTAAATTCCGCAGCCATGATATTCTCCTTCTACCGGGTTCTCGCTTGCCTTTGACTTTACCTTGTAATATAGACTGTAGCAGGGAGTAACGGTGCTGATTGCTCATAATGTGTCCCAGATATTGCAATTTTATGCGTTTGTTTGTTAATAAACAACACATCAAACTTATTCTGAAACTATTTCTTGTGTCATGTTACATATTATTAAATTTTGGTGTAATAAACCACAACCTATCAAATTCAATATCAAAAATCAAAATTGGAAATGATAGCGTGACTAAATTATTCCTTCCTTTAGGAAATTTTAAAAAGAAAGGATTCCTATTACTATTCAGTACAAGGACAGTGATTTTGTTATTTATATCGAATAGAGAATACTGTTAGTTTGCGGTTTGGACCCCAAAAAATATTTTATTCGAAAAGATTGATTAAGATATGGAACTGTGGGAAATAGTGTTGCCCAAATGCAAGAACAAGACAAGACTTCGAGAGTCTTGGTCTTGGTCTTGCACCAATACACCTAGTCTTGGTCTTGGTCTTGGTATTGCTCTCCTAGTCTTGGTCTTGGTCTTGCAGCAAGAGTCTTGCAAGTCTTGCAGTTACCCATTCGGCTATTGCTATTTATTAAATTTTACTTTGGATCTTAGAACAACGTAACAGAGTAAGTACATTTTAAGCTTTAAATTAACATAGCCATAATAAAGACCAACCAAATTAATAAATGTCTGAACTACTGACACCCGGTGGGGTTTGAAGCCACGATCTAAGCGATCCGTGCCTATGCTCTAACTAACTCAGCTATCTACTATTCCCTATGAAAGTCAATCTGTTTCTTAATAAACGTTTGCGTTTGCATAAGCTTGCACGTGCTAAAACATGGTTAAAACACAGACAACTCAAATTAATGACATAAACTGTATTTTAAAGAAAATTAACTTTCTAGAAAGGAATTGTTGGATCTCCCAATATATATGAAATGGAAATCTTAAAAAAGATTAGTATGTGGCAAAAAATTCACATGTATCAAGGACACAGATTCTTAAGGTGATCAGATAACAAACTATAATCCACTTATTAAGGCAAAATAAATGTTGTTAAAAATCTTAGCTCTACTTTTATATAAAATACTAACTTAAAAAGTAAGGAATAGGTAAAAAAGCAATGATAATCAAAAGAATTATTTTAAATTAAGGAGATACCTACTTAAATAAAGTAGTAGGTACATAATATATGTGATTGGTAATAAGGTAATAAGTATATTTTTTTAACATGTCCACTTTTTCCAGCGGTTATTAAAAAGATTGTGATATATCCACCGAATTTTGGATTTTCAGGAAGAAATTCTGTAATTACTTTTTGTGAAAAGATATTAGATGCATAACATAAGAGTAATCGCAAAACATATTATGTTACCTTTTCGGTACACTATCTGTGATAAAAGGAATTTAAAAATTTCTTTAATTAATTGCCGAACTGACAACATAGAAAATTCACAGTTTTAAATAACATACTTTCGTATTTTACCATTAAAGATAAAGCCTCTAGTTTGGTGCAATTTTATTTATTTAAATGAATATTTAAACATTTAAATAAAATTTTAATATAAGTGTAATAATAAATTTTTCATGTTTTATCAAAATCTGGACAATTAATTACAAAGCGAAGAAGTCGTCTGCTGGGAAAGAATATACAAAATATTTTATTTTAACATTGTAA
Source organism: Diabrotica balteata (assembly GCA_918026665.1). Lineage (NCBI taxonomy): Eukaryota > Metazoa > Arthropoda > Insecta > Coleoptera > Chrysomelidae > Diabrotica > Diabrotica balteata. The sequence goes on along the minus strand of OU898279.1, from coordinate 38,272,053 downwards.
TTATGATCTCTGAGTACGCGTCAAATGTGTTTTTCTAATGAATATTTTGATTCGGTATGTATTGTTCGTCCAGTATTTTTAAATTTTTATTACATATTTTTGTGCGTCTTATAGAGTCTTTAAGCCTATATCCGAACTACTATATTCGCTAAAACTGCACTCAATCCTAACTGCAAGAAGCAAGAGTCTCGCAGGCTTAGTCTTGTTCTTGCTTAAGTCTTGCAAGGTCAGTCTTGGTTTTGGTCTTGCTAAAATTAGGCGGTCTTGGTCTTGGTCTTGCAAAAACGCAAGAACAAGACCAAGACCGATTTTGGGCAACACTAGTGGGAAAATATGCTACAAAAATTGCAAGATTTTTATTATAATTTTTATATGAAACACCTTCTGAAGAAACATTAGATATAATTTTATATTTATATGGTTTCATTTTATCAATTTTAATGATCGTGATACTAATCAAATTTTTATGATATATAATCATAATCTTTTTTTTTCCGTAAACCTTAGTCTACGTTAAAATTTAGACAGCCAATTGTTCCGTAAAAAAGTAACAAATAAATTATGTATGTACCTTTGTTACATTGTAAATTTATGAATAGATTATATTACTTTGATCTGTTATAATATTTACTCAAAACACCACTAAAGAGAAATGTATTTTATTGTAAGCCCCAAACCTGTCACTTCAGGGGTTGTCCCGATTGTATAATCGGCTCCAGTTAAAAATTAACGCATTTTTGACCTGGGCTTGAGAGAGATATCTGAACGAAATTTAGAATATTACTTCATGAACAGATTTTGTTCTCGTAAAGAAAGAAATTTTTGAACTAGAGATAGCCCACTGAAATTTACCGTTAGGATTTTCGAGGATGAGCCTTAAAATTAAGCAAGATCTTGTTTTAGACAGAAGAACTAAGTGTTTTACTTTATGATTGTCCATGGACAAATTGGAGTACTGAAAATAAAAAATTGTTGTTGATAATATTACCCTGTATTAAAGAGCCGTTGGAGGTCTGTATGTATGGTATTTATCCTTTGAATCTTAAATTTATTTCAAAGGTAAGTTTTATATGCTAAAATATAGTTGCTTAAATATACTTGAACAATTTTCTGGATCATTATCCTTATCATTATTTGGTCAAAACAGTCGAATACTATCATAATTCACAAGGACTCTACGTTCCTGTAGTTGGCTGTACACCATATATTAAAAAAATTTATTAAAATCCTTTGTAAAACGTATATATTTATAATATAATAATTTTTTTTTAATATATAGTATACAGCCAACTACAGGAACGTAGATTCCTTGTGGATTTTTATTTGACGGTATGGTCAACTTGGCTCCTCAGTACATATGCTTAGCCACTAAAAGATGCACTTTGAAGCTGCATATTTGGTTATCTCCCAATGCATAAATAACCAGGTCTTCCTTACTTTTTGTAAGATTAAAACTCCAGGAAATGTTCCAGTCAACTTAAAGAACAAATTCCAACTGAAAATCTTGAAAAGGGAGATTTGTAACCATTATGGAAAGCTAAATTACATAGATTGTAAATAAATATATACCTTTTACAAAGGATTTTAATAAATTTTTTTAACATCATAATTATTAGTAACAGTTTTTATAAAAATTTCAAAAATTTGTTTACACAATTAAACTTATTGGCTATGTTACATGTTTCTACCTCTATATTCATTTTACAGTACGTACGAATTGTCGTAATTGTCACATTGACATTAAAAATTTCAAACAAAGTTCTGAAAGAATAAACAAATCATTAATAAAATGCCTATTACGTTGTATATCGCCCAATAAAAAGTGCAAATTGTAACATGGTACTTTCAGGGTCATTCGATACGCGAAGTAATTGATTTATTTATTGTTGCCTTTGAAAACAGACCCCACAAAGTGTTACAATAGTTAAAAATACCATTAACTATTTTCAAACTTCAGGATGTGTAAACAGCTGTAAAAAGTGTCATGAAGGTAATGAACCACGTATTAGACCTGTTGATGAAAAGCGTCAAAACAGATATATTGATATTTGTACTTTTGTGAAAGCTAGTAAACCCTGCAATAGTGTACAAATTGCTAGGGAAGTTAACGAAAATGCTCGAACTGTCCAGCGAGTTCTCAAAAGGAATGAGTATCACTGTTTTATGATACAACTAACACAAGAACTGTTTCCGGAAGATAGCTTTAGGTGGATAGAGTTTTCTGAATTTATGTTAGATAAACAGAATGAAAATGTACACTTTTTAAAAAAAAATTTTTTTCTGACAAATCTTCATTTTCATTACATAAAAAATACAATCCATTCGTTGCAAGGTATTTTCGGAAAAATAAGCACCTCAGTGTTGCAGTGCAAATGCAGCATCAGCAAAATTTAATCCGATAATGCTTGTCAATTTTTATATGTAATTTTTATATCATCGTAGGATACCGTAGCATAACGAAGATTTTTCGAATAATGGGCAGATGGTCTGGTATTCTCTTTTAGAAACAGTAAGTGAGGACCACTATCGGTGTACTTCATAATTTTTGAACGCCCTCTCTCGCTTGTTTTGGTAGATCGTCTTCTTTTAAATCCCACCGATAAATTTGCAATACTATCCATCTCAAAATAACACGCAAAACACAAAAACAACGTTGACATACAACGAATTCACAACATCCCGTCTCATCGAACGGAAAAGTACTGAAATAATCTCATACAGCACAGTGTAGCATGGCGTGGCTAAGCTACACACTGTCATTGCAACCCGTGAGTAGTTTTAGAACTAACGAATATTATAGTTTGTTTCTAGAGGATGCTTTTAAAACCAAACAAAAATAGTAGAGGGATACTTTTGCAGACCGGAGGATCTATGCAGTTTTGTGAAACAAAAACTAATTTTAATGGTTAGCTAAAGAAGGAGATGTTAAGTTTTGTATACCTAAAAAAGAGTGAACATGGAGTCTAGATCTTTGTGAGGAATATTTAAGTTTTGTGGAAGAAACGTGATTGTTTCAGTGAGGCTCATTTTAAATGGGAAATATTAACTTTTAACACATGAGACTTATACACAAGATCTGAGGCAGACCAAACTCTTGAAATTCAATAAAAAATGTATTTTAGACGGAAATGAATTTACGCAGTTTTGTAAAAAAGCTCGTTATTTCTTTCAATAATTTTAGATTGTTAGTAATAATGAAAGGTATACCAAAAAATTTGATAATTTTGCATGTCGGTGTCAGTACTAACTATAATATATTATAAATATATCAACATTTTTTAAATATAATTAATGTTTTAATTTGATATTATTTTAGGGAGCAAGAATAGTATATAGTTTAGCGACTGCGTTTATAAATCTACGTTTATAAAACTTGGGATAATAAGGATTATATAAGATATACCGCAAAATCAGTTTTTCGCCTTTTAAGCAACTACCTAACTTAAAGTAAACGTTGGTTTCAAACTTCTCTCTATATTATATTTGTTAATGTTATAAGTGTAAAAATTAAAATATAAAAATATAAAATTTGTCTGGATTCCACCTTATGTAGTTTTAATAGGTAATAAAAAAGCTGATCGGGAAGCTAAAAACCTGCTATATAAACAGGACGGATCACAAATTTCTTAAAATTCCACATTCCGACAATAAAAATATCAATATTGAATTTTTAACGGAAATGTCGCTCGAAAAAAGGAAAAACTTGACGACAATAAGCTATAACGCATCAACCCAAATTTATCACCATAAGGAACAATTCCAATAAAAACGGCGGGATAAAGTCATACTAAATCACATCATATTATTATTAAGAAGTGCAAATATCAAGAAAAATATACTTACAGTATTTCACTGTTGGTAAAATTCTTCACCGACTTGTTTTTCGTTTTCGTAATAAGTATTCAACTTCGTGCCATAGACCCATAGCACCAGCTCTTAACAGACCTGAAAAAAATTAACATTAAATTAAATTAAATTAACAAATTTTTCATTTCCACGTCATTTAAGATTTACGACGTAAGAACCCCACAGCGTTGCCAAAACATCAGAATAGTTAGTAAGTAAGGAATTTTTAAAATGTCAACTATTTGTCAAACTGTTATATCAACAGTAAATACACTTAGTTTTAAGGCTACTACAACACACTAAAATACATAATAAAACATTTTAATACAAAATTATATATTCTAAGTTTTAAACTTACCTCTTTTAGAGCATTAATAGTAAAAACGTCCCGCCATTATTTCTTGTTCAAAATAATCTATCTTAGGAGAGATCCTTATACTTTGGAACGGTTTTTAAATAAATAAAAGCCGGTTTTAGTAGTTTTTTGGAACATAAGTATGTGTACTTTGAAACGCTTATTTATTGGACGTTAAATGCAGATAAATCAGTGCCCACCACTACTGAAGAGGCTCCTAGTTTCATCATCATATCTTTGTCAGGCAAGTCATAGACAGTGTCATTTTCGAAAAGAAATTTAGCGGCAAAGTTACTTCTTTTTGGTATCTAACTTTAAAACCATCATTATTTACTTCAATTTTATTAGCAACAAAATATCGTTTTGTGTTTTTTGTTGCAATTTGTGCTAAAGCAAAATCTCCCATGCAGGGCTTGTTGCCAGACTCAAGAAACTCTTTATCTTCCTCTTCTGCATTGGCAAAATCCACGTCATCTAGTGAGTCATCGCACGTTATTTTACTTTCTTTTATTACATCTTGATCAGAACTACTATCAACAACCTTTTTGGTTTCTTTTTGTTTTTTTGAAACAAAATTCTTCGTGGTTTTAAGGATCGCCTCGCAGCTGCAATGGGAAACGGGCGAATTTGTTCGGAGCTTTTATGTTGATTTAATTCATTGGATACTAAGGAAAAACTAGAATCAATAAACATACTAGTTGTTCCTGAAGGCATTCCTAGACCCTCTACAGAAATATTCAAGGAACTATTAGTTTCAGAGGTATTTTGATTATTTCTTGACTCTCATGAACTGAGAAATTCGTGCTCCACGAAAATGTTTCTGTTGAATGAAAAAATTCCAGAAACGGTAAAACCAGACTGGATATTTTTTTGTGTAAATTCCTGCGGATATGCTTTCCCAACACACTCAGCAATATCATAGATTGTCATCGTTTTTGTTGGATTTGCAATTAACCAGTCAGAACAAGCTGTATTATAATATTTCTTTAGAGGCCCGAAAACTGACCTATCTAACGGTTGTAACCTGTGGCTGGTGTGGAGTGGAAAGGTAAGAATGACGACTCCCGATGATTTTGCCAAATTAAAATTGTCCACGGAAATGTGGCTCTCATGATTGTCTCCAAAACATGCATCCATCCACCCATGGCTTTAAACGTGAATTGTAACATTATCAAAAATGTCGAGAAATTTCGATATCTAGGATGCTGGATAACGAAAGATATAGATCCAGACATAGAAATAAAATCGCGAATTGAACAAGCAAGAAATGTCTTTTTAAAAATGAAACAAATGTTTACGTCCCAAACACTGAATCTCAAAATCCGATACCGAATGCTGAAATGTTACGTTTACAGCACCTTACTATATGGAATGGAGGTCTGGACCTTCAAAATCAACTCACTCAGGCGTTTGAAAAGTTTTGACATGTGGTTATTTCGAAGGATGCTGAAAGTCCCCTGGACAGCGCATATGAGCAACGAGCCGGTCCTACACAAGATGAGAACTCTTAAAAATAATTAAAACACGGAAAACCTCATATTTGGGACACATATACAGAAATGAGAAATACCAGCTACTGCAGCTTCTTATAGAGGGGAAGGTAGAAGGAAAACGTGGTCCTGGTAGACGGCAGGCGTCCTGGTTGAAGAACATTCGTGAGTGGACTGGTTTGGATTCTCAATCTTTAATAAGAAAAGCCAGGGACAGAAATGATTTTGCTGAGGTTATCGCCAACCTTTATTGAAGACGGCACCCAAAGAAGAAGATGATTGTCGACAATCACTAATGATTTGTTGTCAGTACTTAAATTTGTATGTTTTATATAGTGGTTAAAATACTCGTGGTTGAAGACCCTTTCAGCACGTTTTCCTTAAAAAACATACGCGGAAATACGAATGAAGGAGGTGAACAATTACCAATAGCATTGATACAACAAATTAGGGTCACATTTACACCTCTTTCAGCCAATGTGATGCTGCCGACTTGTTTAACTCCTTTAGTTGCAATAACACAAACCTGGGTATCCACCGTGGTTAGTCCGGTTTCGTCTAAATTATAAATTCTGTCCGGACTAAATGTGTATCTTACCATAAGATCCAGTTTATCAAAAAATAAATTAACATTTGTTTTATTAAATGCTGTCGATCTGGCTAGGCTTGTTGCTTGTGGTTTACATAATTATACAGACGGATGTACCCCTTCTTTCCTGATTTTCGGTTTGTATTCCAGGAAGAGGGACAATCAATATTATTTACACGTGCGTAATTATATGTTAACTTTTTTAATTCGATAGTTGAGAGACCGTAATGCATCTTGGCAGAAATGGTAACATACTTTAGTAGCTCTTCCTCTTGCTGTTTCGTAAAGACTAACTTAACGTCTTATGATGTACTATATACAAAATGTTCTTCTCCAGATTCTCTGCGTTTCTTAAGATGTCTGCATAAGGTTGCTTTAGATACTTTAAAGTCTTCGCTGGTTTGTCTTAGACTGAGCTGTTTTTGCAATACAGCATTAGCAGCATTTTCGACGCTTTTGGCTACAGGTTTTATTTTTTTAACCTCTGTTTTGTTTTTCGTCATCTGTAAACCAAAAAAAAGCGTTTAAATTTTTATAACCGTCTACAGTCTACACAACTTGTATTTTGGACCACGTCCGTGTACAATACAATACTTTGGAACATGGTCCAAAGTACAATTCAGACGACGTTTCAAAGTACACGATAATCACATGTTTAAAATATTTGCTTTTTATTACTCAAAATAAACACAATTCTCTGCAAAAACTAAGAAAATATATTGCTTAAAACTTCTATATTGGTGTAAACATAGACAAAATATTGTAATTTTAATATACTTACAGTTATTTTATTCGTTGGCAAAGTCTACGAAATACAACAATGGTCACGCCACAAACAAATTTAACTGTCGAGTTTTTAGACCGATCTGCTTCATATTACGTGTTCTGCCCTCTGTGAGCATATAGGAACGTTAATAACTAGTTAATGCACCCGAACCGATAGTATGCTGTAAAAGTCCGAACGTTTCAAAGTACAATCGGTCTCAAAGTACATGGATCTCTCCTATATAAAAGCTTATCGGCTTTCTACAGAGTATTTAGTTGTTTTGGCAGAGCACAATCACAATTCAGAACAATAATTAGTTTTTAAAGCTTTTTCTTCTTCTCGTGCCATATCAGAACTGTCAGACGTTGGCGATCACCATTGCGAAGGCTTCTCGATCTTCTGCAATATGGAATAATTGCCCTGCATTTGATATCTGAGTCCATTTACGAATGTTTTTTAACCAAGAAACTTGTGTTCTTTCTACACCCCTACGTCCCTCTATTTTGCCTTTAAGGATCAGTTGTAATACTTTATATCAAAACATGATCATGAATTTGTTGCTTATGTGAGTCCATTTCAAATAGGTAAAGAAATAATAAATCAGACTTACTCACAATCAATTTAATTTAACTATCCGACGACCGGTTTCGATTTCTACAATATGCAAAGCATCTTCAGATCTCGGTACAAAGTTAAACAAATGCTGAAATGATAAAACCCATATTAGGGTGTTGTCTAATAAAGATAAAAAATTAGATGTTATAAATTACAATAATTATGCCAATATTACCTGTCTGTGGTTTTATTTAAATGATTTGAGTTGAAAAAGGTATAAATATTTTTAAAAAAGTTAAAAGGACAAGGTAAGGCCCACAAGTTGTCATAAAATCTCTTCTATTGGAATAAATTAATGAATGAGCAAATAAATAAATGAAATAAAATAAAATTACTTACATGCCGGTACTCTATTAATAGATGGATGGTAGAACATGTTTGAAACTACTGTATATTGTTGAATGGAGAACTCAATACTATTATTGCAGTTGTTTGACAGTAAACGGGGAGTTCTTGAGGAGGTAGATTTGATCCAATGAATTTGAGATGTGTGTGAGATTGTTTGTTAAATGTAAGTGGTGTAATATATTATTGTGTTATTGAAAGTTATTTATATTTATTCCAGAGATATATTTTTGAAATGTGTGTTATTTATTGAGTAATTGTTTTATGAAGGTGACATTTATGACAATGAATAAGTGTAGATGTAAAATTGTGTGGGTGTGCAATTATTTCCAAACTTGTAGTTATCAAATTACTTTGATAAAGTTCTATTGGCAATGTGTTAATTATTGAAATGGTCAAGTGAATAAAATGAATAAAATGGTAAAATACAAACACTTAAGGATAATTTAAACACACTAAAAACAGAAAACACTTAGAAGGGACGAAACAAACATTGAATTTAAAAGGGGAAGGACTTTAAATCACTACATCATAGTATTTGGCACAATGAGTTTTTTGTTGTTGTATCATTAGATTTTAGTGGTAAATTTTGACAGATGTAGGTTAGCATGTGACAGTTCTTCTTCTGTTTCTCAATACTGTAAGTTAAGTTCTCTAGTTTCATAAAATATGCTGTTATTAATAATGAATGTCTATGAGCCTGTTTCAATTTAGATATATCAAAAGTAAATTGATGTGTTTAATATTGGCATATTTTAACAATCTTTAATTAATCAAATTTAGTGTAAAAATATGGTTAATTGAAATTGAAATACATCCTACAAAATACCTAACTAAGTCTAATGTTTAACTTAATGATCCATTTAAAATAAATTCTCTGGCAACTGAACATGTACATTTAATAATCAAATGTATAATAAGTTTGCAAGGTTTTATTTTTAATTTGAAATTGATATAGGTATGAGTTATCTGTCCGGGTATTTTTTAATTATTAAGAGATATTTTTCAAAATCTGATATATTAATATCTAATATACATCCAAAGCAACAAATGGATAATTATTGTTGGTAAATAATTTGTGAGTGAGTTCAAGAAATTGACTGAATTATAAAGCATTCAATAATTAGTTGGCAGTACTAATATCCGACAGTTGGGACCGGAAATTGTTATACGAACAGGTAGAATGATCGTGTATCCTTCAACATTAGACTAAGAGAACATCTTAGATATATAGAACGCCCAACATCAGGTCAATCACATTTCTCCCAACATATCCATCGAACAAACCATGTCTTTGATCCACAAACAGATTTCAAAATCCTCCATACTTGCAATAAAGGCTCCTTACTAAATAACCTAGAACATTTAGAAATTCTAAAATCATTAAAAAATCATACAGAGGTTACACTAAATGCACAATTAGAATTAGAATACACACCAGTATACTCTGTATTAATATAAATAAATTTATATGCATATCATTACCTGACACCACTCCATTTCTTGTTTCCCACAGTAAACTTATAGAATTGTTGCCACAAACTTCAACTCTCATATTAGTTCCCATATATTATACTAATCATTGCATATTTTCAGAAGTAACTTCAATATTATGGTCAAAACAACATTTATTTCAGAATTCCATATATAATGAGATGCATTTGATACACCTCTTAGATCAATCCAATCTTCTAATTTAAAATAAAAGTTAGGCCTCTTGGATCTAGTTCTTAGTTCAAAGAATTTCTTGAACATTTTAACATACTACCGAAACAATTTCCTAAAACTACATTAAATATCAATATTGAACTGGTATGGTACCTCAACTTATTTAACCCACAATTATTATTACATTCCATCTGGTTCCGAAATATACTCATCTAACAAAAATATGATTTCAAACTCAACACGTGTTTTGAGTATCATCAAAAATAATATGTTAATCATTCAGACTAGCTATATTAATTGAATACATCTTTACTAATTACAATTATACACAAATTTACATTTCAAATATAAATATTAATTTTCACAAACAGCTATTAATGAAAAAAATTTTCTAAAGTGTTACTTAAAACAATTGTACAAACTCACCATTGTCCATGTAGGTGTGAGGTATATCTGTTCGTAGGACACCGAAAATTGAAATAAGAATAAATTTACCTGATACCGGTTTAAATACACGATCATTCTACCTGTTCGTATAACAATTTCCGGTCCCAACTGTCGGATATTAGTACTGCCAACTAATTATTGAATGCTTTATAATTCAGTCAATTTCTTGAACTCACTCACAAATTATTTACCAACAATAATTATCCATTTGTTGCTTTGGATGTATATTAGATATTAATATATCAGATTTTGAAAAATATCTCTTAATAATTAAAAAATACCCGGACAGATAACTCATACTTATATCAATTTCAAATTAAAAATAAAACCTTGCAAACTTGTTATACATTTGATTATTAAATGTACATGTTCAGTTGCCAGAGAATTTATTTTAAATGGATCATTAAGTTAAACATTAGACTTAGTTAGGTATTTTGTAGGATGTATTTCAATTTCAATTAACCATATTTTTACACTAAATTTGATTAATTAAAGATTGTTAAAATATGCCAATATTAAACACATCAATTTACTTTTGATATATCTAAATTGAAACAGGCTCATAGACATTCATTATTAATAACAGCATATTTTATGAAACTAGAGAACTTAACTTACAGTATTGAGAAACAGAAGAAGAACTGTCACATGCTAACCTACATCTGTCAAAATTTACCACTAAAATCTAATGATACAACAACAAAAAACTCATTGTGCCAAATACTATGATGTAGTGATTTAAAGTCCTTCCCCTTTTAAATTCAATGTTTGTTTCGTCCCTTCTAAGTGTTTTCTGTTTTTAGTGTGTTTAAATTATCCTTAAGTGTTTGTATTTTACCATTTTATTCATTTTATTCACTTGACCATTTCAATAATTAACACATTGCCAATAGAACTTTATCACAGTAATTTGATAACTACAAGTTTGGAAATAATTGCACACCCACACAATTTTACATCTACACTTATTCATTGTCATAAATGTCACCTTTATAAAACAATTACTCAATAAATAACACACATTTCAAAAATATATCTCTGGAATAAATATAAATAACTTTCAATAACACAATAATATATTACACCACTTACATTTAACAAACAATCTCACACACATCTCAAATTCATTGGATCAAATCTACCTCCTCAAGAACTCCCCGTTTACTGTCAAACAACTGCAATAATAGTATTGAGTTCTCCATTCAACAATATACAGTAGTTTCAAACATGTTCTACCATCCATCTATTAATAGAGTACTGGCATGTAAGTAATTTTATTTTATTTCATTTATTTATTTGCTCATTCATTAATTTATTCCAATAGAAGAGATTTTATGACAACTTGTGGGCCTTACCTTGTCCTTTTAACTTTTTTAAAAATATTTATACCTTTTTCAACTCAATCATTTAAATAAAACCACAGACAGGTAATATTGGCATAATTATTGTAATTTATAACATCTAATTTTTTATCTTTATTAGACAACACCCTAATATGGGTTTTATCATTTCAGCATTTGTTTAACTTTATACCGAGACCTGAAGATGCTTTGCATATTGTAGAAAGCGAAACCGGTCGTCGGATAGTTAAATTAAATTGATTGTGAGTAAGTCTGATTTATTATTTCTTTACCTACTTTATATCAACTTCGTCTTACTATATGTCCCAGGTAAGACATTTTTCGATGTTTAACAGTCTTTAGCAGTTCTCTATCTTTGTTGACGCTCCTTAGTACTTCTTCATTAGTTTTCCTTGCTGTCCAAGGTATCTTTAGCATTCGTCTACGAACCTCCTAGGGTCATTTTGGGGTTAAGCCTTTGCGACATAGTAGCTTTTCGTGTGGTTTAGTATGTGCGTATTCCATGTAAGCCTATGATCAAAGTAGAGTTTTTAAATTTTTTTTTCTCGACAAAAAATTATCACAAAAAATTTATTAAAATCCTTTATAAAAGGTATATAGTTAAAAAGCTCGATATATCCCGATTGGGTTTTTTAATTATATACCTTTTGTAAATAATTTTAATAAACTTTTTTTTCTATTTAAATTCTCGTGGATGGGCGTTTCCACATTGGTCCTAAGATTCTTTTAATATCGTCGCTTTAGTTCATTTAAGGTCTTCATCTTGGTCTCTTCACTTCGTATGGTAGCCAGTTTCCAGCTTGTTTATTCCATCTTCGAGACGTGCGCTGTCTCAAGCTTATTTTCATTTTAATTTTAGCAACTTGCTTTGTTGTTGTACCGTTTGTTTCGAATTGCTTCGTTTGTTTGTCCATCTATAAGTAATATACCAAGCATATGTCGTTCCATGGCCCTCTAAGTTTTTTGAATCTTGTCCACGTTCATTTTTGTGCATGTAAAGGTTTGAGCTCCGTAAGTTAGGAAGGGAAGGATACCAGAGTCGAACACTTTGGTGCAAATATTTTATCGTATATTTTGTCTTTCAAAATTCCGGATATAGTAAATACTTTCAGAATACCGAAGGTATTGCTCGTCGTCTTGGATGCCGTTCTAAACTTTATCCGTTAGCCTCGATACGGAGCCCTTAGCAGGTGCTACGTTTCTGGGCTAAGAAGCTCCTGGAATCTGTGAAGAGCACGGGTTGATTGGCTTTACCTGATAGGATCAAAATATACCCCTGGTATTTTGTTTCTTTTTCTAACGTTTTAAAACCCTGTTTAATATGTTTTGAGGTTAGGATATTAGAGAGTAAATGGGCCAGTGAATATTTGTATTCGTGTTGCCTATTTTAAGTAATCAGTTTTTTTTATCGTGGAATGGTTCATACTGGGAAATATCTTCGTGTTTCATACTGGGACATCTAAAAAAGTGGTTCATACTGGGACGCATGTAAATAGTGCATGTTTTAAGGGTTTTTCTGATGGTTTTTAATAAAAAGTAGGTTTCTGATTACATGTTTTACTTTTTTGGTACTTGTAAAACACATCGATGTTTCCAATTGAATAAAAACAATTAGGTAAGGATGATAATTTTTATATTGTTTAATTTTGGTACAGATTTTTTAACAATGCCTAAGTGGGCAAGGGGAAAGCTACAAGATCATTACGAAGATAGTGCTATACTTCACTTGAAAAAGGTCAAACCAGATGAAGGAAGCAGTTCTACAAGTAATCAGCGGTCAGAAAACCTTGAGAGAAGCAGCAGCAATAAACACTATATCAAAATCGGCTTTACAGCGTCATGTTTCAAAATATAAGGCTCTCTCAGGTGACGAAAAAGAAAAGTATGAGTTTGCACAAAAACATGGGTATAAATCCGTATTTACGGAAGCAGAGGAAGCTATATTGGCACAATATTTACTTGATGCCTCTTTTATGTGCTATGGTTTAACTGAAAAAGAGACTAGAATTTTGGCTTATTCTTTTGCGATCACAAATTCAATTGTTATACCAGACACTTGGAATTTAAATGGTGCCGCTGGGAGTGAGTGGATGAAAAATTTCCGACATCGTAATTCTCGGTTGACGTTACGCACACCGGAAGCTACCAGTTTGTCTCGTGCGACAAGCTTTAACAAACACAATGTTGGTGAGTTTTTTAAAAATCTAACAAGAGTGCTTCAACAGTACAAATTTTGTGCAAGTGATATTTATAATTTAGACTAGACAGGAGTTACGACTGTGCACAAGCCTCCAAAGATATTAGCGCAAAGTGGTTGCAAACAAGTCGGAAAAATCACTTCAGGAGAACGGGGTATTTTAGTAACCCTGTGTTGTGTAATATCTGCAAATGGTACTTTTATTCCCCCATTTATGGTTTTCCCAAGAAAAAAATTTATCCCAAAAATGTTACAACACGCTCCTCCTGGTTCTGGTGGTTCCGCATTTCCTACAGGTTGAATGACTTCGAACACATTTTCAGAATGTTTGGATCATATTATTAAGCATACTAACTGCTCTCCTGCTAAAAAGATATTGATTATATTAGACAATCATGAAAGCCATTATGCAGTTGATGTTTTGAAGAAAACAAAAGATAGTGGCATAGTATTATTGACCTTACCACCCCACTGCAGTAATCGGCTGCAACCTTTGGATATTTCCTGTTTTGGACCCTTTAAGTCATACTACAATAGAGCATCAGATGAATGGATGATTAATCACCCGTGTTCACCTTTAACAATTTATAACATAAGTGAAATTGTTGGTAAAGCATTTCCTTTAGCCTTTACCCCAACCAATATTTTAAAAGGTTTTCAGAAAACTGGAATTTTTCCAACATTTTCACAGACCCAGATTTCATGATGTCCTACATCACAGATCGACCGTCTGAAGTTGCAACTTTACCAAATCCAGAATGTCATAATACAAGTGTAGCAAACACTCCTCCCGGGTCGTCCACTGAAGTTCATATTGTTTCCATAGAGAAAATATCCGTTGATTCAAATGAAATTAATACTGCCTATCTTGAACCTCCTGATTTACCTCCAGTAGCTGGACCTTCTCATTCTAAAGCATCAATATTAATAACACCTGAAGTAATTAGGCCTCATCCAAAATCACCCCCTAGAAAAAATATCACCAAAAGAAAGAAGGGGCAATCACTAGTACTTACAGACACTCCTATAAAAGATAGAATAGAAAAAGAGTATAGACAGAGACAAAATAAGAAACAGTTAAAAGAAAATAAGAAACAGAAAGTAACAAAACAAGTGTTTGGAGCATTACAAAAGATAGAAACTAAAAAAAAATAAAAATATATGTAGTGTCGATTTATTACCCAAAAAAGGTTCAAGAGACAATCAAGCTGTGAAGAGTCCGAAACGGATGATGACATGGAATCAAACGCACTTTGTGATGACGAGGACAATGATTTAGAGGCAGATATTCATATTGGTGATTTTGTTATTGTGAAATGCTACTAAGAAAACTGTTCGTCATTATGCTGGATGTGTTGAAGATGTTATTAACGGTGAATATGTGATTTCCTTCCTTCATAAAACATTGGGTAACACATTTACACATCCCGAAAAAGAAGATATTGATACAATAGAACAAGATAATATTGTAAAGATTTTACCAAAACCTAACGCAATAGGTTCAACGGAACGTTCAGCAAATCAGCTACAGTTCCAGTTCGATTTTTCTCCATAAAATGTTTTACATGCTTTTTGTAATGTTAATTTTAATATAAATAATTTTTTAAATATTTATAATATTGATTTCCCATCAGTACCTACTTATCTCCTGCTTCAACTCTATAGTCCCAGTATGAACCATATGTGTCCCGATATAAACCAATAGGAGTCCCACTATGAACCAATATTGGTCCATACTGGGACAAATGGTTCATACTGGGTCAATGATTATGCAGTCCTTTCTACTAACTTTATCTAAAACTCCAATTGACACATAATCGAAGATATCCAAAGCAGTGATTGTGTACGTTCAAAGATTTAAAAAAATAAGAGATGCACCTGAATGACTGAAATGTTTGAAAGTGTCCCACTATAGACCACTCTCCCCTACATCATATACCCCATATGTGGGGATATGTATATACCCCATATGTGGGGAATCATATACACAACGACTACACTGCTTTATACAAAATCTCAAATTTTAGCACAGTATATACAGGAGAACTATTTGCACTCTACAAAGCACTAGAATATGCACTGAACGGCAACTTAGACAGGTGCCTAATATTAACAGATTTCTTAAGTTCCATGAGTAGCTTAGGCACCAACTCATCCATTGTTACAATTTATTAAGAACCATTTGTACTAACTTCAGGTAAAGAATGCGATTGTAAAATTTATGTGGATTCCGTCACATATAGGGATACAAGGTAATGAAAGAGTAAATGCTGCCGCCAAATCTTCAGTTAACAACTAAGACTTGATAGAACCTACCCATAAGAAAAATTTTCATCACTGGATTAACTCGACATTGAAAGAACGGTGGCTTCAAAAATGGAACCAATCTTAACAAAAACTACGAGACAGTAAAACAACTGTTACAAGATGGAAGAATATGTGTAGCAACAGGAAAGACCAAATTATAATAAACAGACTGAGATTAGGACATACACGTTTAACACATGAATACAATATTACTGGAAGGGTTCATCCAATATGCGGTAAGTGTCTCAACAGTTTAAGTGTCCAACATTGTTTAGTAGAATGCTCTGTATATTCAAATGAGGGACACAAGTGTAACATACCGACAACGCTACGCGAGTGTCTACAAGAAAACTGTGTGTATTCGTCTGTTTTAAGTTTTCTAAAATCAATTGGAATATACAACCAAATTTGAACTTCAGTGCGTGTACAAATAAATGTATAATCTTCTATTAATCAATGTACTTTAACTCAGATTTACGTATGTAAAACTCTATGTATATCTATGTCTATGTCTATGTCTAATTTATGTCTAAAAAAATTAAAAAAAAAATTGTAATACCAAGCGGCGCTAATAACCACTTATGGTTGATGCGCCTTAATTGTAAATAAAAAAAATTAATATTGGCGCCATAAATCAGCTAAAGTTTTTATCTATTTTTACAGACACAATATTATTAGACAAAAAAACTTCAATACCATAATTCAGTTATCTCTATTTTAATAAAAGTTTAGATATTATTCAAATTATGCTATTTAATATAATTACCTTGAAGTTATTGCTTTTTCTAACTTTTGAGTAATTCTAACTTGGATCATAATTTATAATTGAAAAAATACTTTTATTATACTTTTGTCTTTGTTAAATATAGTACTTTATAAAAAAAAATATATTTTATCCAAGGTTGGAACTCTTGGACAGAGTCCATAACAAAAATAAAAAATGAGAGGTAAGATAAATATTACTAATTAATTAGATATGTATATTTATAATTAAGATTTGTATACTGTAATTACTATTACAATAAATGCTCGATATAAGTATGTAAATTGTGACGGATTATTTCAGCAGAATCAAAAATTCGTTGTCGCAATTGAACTTCTATTTCAATTTCATTCTAGTTGTCATATATTAATGATTTTAGATGCCCCAAAAAATAAAAATTTATAACATTGCATTCCGGCATTCTGGACGGCCACAGAACGTGTCCATTTCGAACAATTCAACGAAGAGAAGTGTTAAGAAGAAGAAAAATTAGTGAGGTCGATAAAATTTTTAACGTTTTTTACGGGTTTTCGTTATCTCACACTAGACAATTGTGAAAGTTAAACACACCATTTCTCATAAAACAAGCTTTATATGCACACAATATCATCTAAAAAATCTGAATCTTCGAGATAAATCGCCTTGGTGTAAATCTTTTACTCGTTGGTAATGGTATGGATGTAATAGTTATTCTGTAAATGATTTTTTGTTATTTTCTCTCTCTCTCTCCCTCTCTCTCTCTGGGCCCGTCTAATAAAAAAAACTCCATTATCACTGAAGCTTATTACGGTACAACAACCCCAATGGTCAGTGGTATTGCAGTTCAATAGTCCAGCCGATTAGCAGTTTCGACACATAATGCAGACAGGTCGTCATCAATTAATTTCTTAAAAATACTGTAAATTTTTATTTTAAAGTCAGTTGTAATTATATTAAATAAAGTGCTGTTACTCTGTTAGTTGTACCTACGTTGGTTAGTTAAGGGGGGCCTTTTTAAAAAGTACCTTCGGGAGTGACAACCCTTAAGTGGCGCATTCAGTGGATTAGTGCAAGAGTCTCCAGAAGATCCTCGTCGTTTTCAAACGTTTACCCGCTACCGAACCAAAATCCAGAAAAAACTGCAGCTGTTTAACCCACGTATTCTAGACAAATTGGCACAGAAACACATTTATGAAGACAGCTAAAAAGAAACTTAAAGAAGAAAAGAGAATGGTACCAAAAAGGAATAAATCCAATCATGATCTTATACCTGTAAGAAAATTTTAACCTCCAAAATTCCAACAAAATCATCAAACCACTTCATATGCACAAAATTCTAGGGCTAATCAACCAAATTTTCATAAACCAGTTCCATCTCAATCATATAAGCCAACACCTATGAGCGTATCTACACGCAAAACCGGCTTTAATAGACCACAATCTCAAAGAAACTTCCGCTTTCAACAAACAGCTAGCCCTTGATTCAAGGTAAAAGAACTCTTTAATATCGAACAAGAGGAAAATAATTACGATGAAGGTATAAACAATAACACATACCCAGACTACCCTTATTATGAACAAGAAAGCCAAGAATATGAGGAAGATGTAAATTTTCAAACGTTTCTAGAAGAAAAAAAAGAAACATAGTAGAATTGCATTCCTATGCTAAAAGAGAGCTTCCTTACATTAAAATTCAAAACCCCCCTCTTAAACTTCTTAATGATACAAGAGCCACTAAATCTATATCAGGATTAATATAGCCAATAAATTCTTCAAAAATAATATCAAATATGAACCATTTGTCGTTACATTAATTTTTCAGAATCATTTACAAGATTATTGTGTAGAAATTCAGAGTTTCCTTAATTTAACTTACCTAACCTAACCTTATATCCCGACAACAAAGAAACTTTTTAAGTTTAATAAATGATGTACGTGCTATTTCAATACGTGTGTTAATTTCTTTGGTTTGGTCTACACCTGATGTTATCCATGTTCCTACATATTTATAGTTATTAACATTCTCAATTGCAGTATCTTCAATAGTCAATTGCATATTTGCATGTGCAGATTTAGTCATGATCATGCATTTAGTTTTCTTTAAATTTATCTTCAGTCCGTACTCATGACAGCGTTCATTAAGGCGTTGCATTAGGTTCTGTAAATCATTGTTGTTATTCGTAATTATTACTGTATCGTCTGCAAAACGTAAGTTATTCAAAACTTCTCCATTGATAGATATACCTTCTATTGAGTCTGAGAGCGCTTCTTGAAATACCGCTTCACTGTAGACATTGAAAAGTAGTGGGGACAGCACGCAACCCTGGCGGACTCCTCTCTGTATTTTGATATTTTCGGTGTACTGGGTATCAACTTTTACTTCGGCAGTTTGATTCCAATATAAATTAGATATAATTTTCAGATCACGACTGTCAATATTTTTGCTTTTTAATATATCTACAAGCTTTTTATGTTGAACCTTATCAAATGCCTTTTCAAAGTCTACAAAACATAAGTACATATCTTGATTCATGTCCATGCATCTCTGAGCCAGCACATTCAAGCCGAACAATGCATCTCTTCTACTCATACCATTTCTAAAGCCAAATTGTGTGCCACTAATCTCATATTCAAGAGTTTTAACAATTCTGCTGTGAATTATTTTCAAAAATGTTTTAAGTGTGTGACTCATTAAAGCTATTGTTCTGTGGTCTGAGCAAGTTGTTGAACTTGGTTTTTTGGGAATTGCTACAAAGGTTGATTGCAGCCATTGTCTGGGGATTGTGGCAGTCTGATATATTAGGTTAAAGAGTTCAACCATTACATCAATAACATCTTCATCGATGAGTTTTAATAATTAGATGGGCACCTCATCTGGTCCAGTAGCTTTACCCTCTTTTGTGTTTTTGATGGCATTAATGACTTCTTCTCTTAATATTGGTGATCCAGTATCCTCGGTGATTTCTAATGACAGTTCTTCTCTTTCATCATTAAAGAGTTGTTGAATGTAATTGGTCCAGTGACATAATCTCTCCTTCATATCAGTAATAATATCCCCTTTATCATTTTTAAGGATATTCGTTTTTTAACGCTTTCTAGAACCTGTCATTTCTTTGATTTTTTTGTGTAAATTAAAGCTATCGTACTTTTTATCCAGATCTTCTATTTCCTTGCATCTATCGGAGAGCCACCTCTCTTTTTCCTCTCGAATTTTCTTTCTGATGTTTATCTGAATTTCTTTGTATTTATTCAGGTCTTTTGCTTTATGTTTTCTTCGTCCTTCCATGAGTTCAAGAATTTCTACTGCCATCCAAGGTTTTGTTTTTTCTTTAAGTGGTTTGAGGGTTTCTTTTCCAACTGACACAAGCGCATGTTGAATTTTTCCCCATTTTTGGTCAATAGTTATAGTTTCTGCATTATCTTCTTTGACTTTCCTTAAGCTCTCGTTTATTTTAAATTTGGTTCCCACATTTGTGTTGTCTTGTTAAAGACGTCTTGTATCTATGATTTTCTTGGTGCTAGGGCTGTTGACCTTCTTTAGTTTCACTCTCATCGACAAAACAACCGGGTTGTTGTCGGAGGATATGTCCGCTCCTGGATAAGTTTTAGATGATATTATAAAATTTTTATATCTTCTGTTGACGATAATATAATCTATTTGATTTCTGACTATTTTGTTGTTACTGTCATCTGGTGACCTCCATGTATATAGTCTACGTTTAGGAAGTTTGAACAAGGTATTTGTAATTATGAGTTCCTCATTGACACAGAAATCGACAAGCCTATCGCCACGTTGATTCCTTTCTCCGAGTCCATATCGCCCCACGCAATTCTCCACTTCTCCTTGGCCAACTTTAGCGTTCAAATCGCCCATTATAATATTTATATCTTGTCTCTTAGTTAGTCTTAAGACATTGTCGATTTGTTCATAGAAGGCCTCTATGGTGTCTTCATCCTTTTCTGCAGTGGGTGCATATACTTGGATTATATTTATTCTACGTTTTAAATGAGAGTTTAGAGACAGCATTAATACTCGATCAGAGTAGGGAACAAAGTTACAGACAGCTTTATGAGAATTATTATCAACTATAATGCCAACTCCCCGTTTGTACTTGGAATCGTTGTTTCCAGAATAATACATCGTTCTATTTCTGGTCTTACATTTTCGTGATTCAGGCCATTGTATATCGCTAAGGCCCAGTATATTAATTTTCATTCTGCACATTTCTGACACGGCATTATCCAGTTTGCCTGATTGGTATAAACTTATTACGTTCCATGTTCCGATTTTCAAGGCTATAGAGTTATTTGCTTGACAGGGATTTACCTTGTTGACGACCTGAGAGGCCCTGTCGTCTAAATCTGATTGTCCTCCCCTGCCGGATCTTGGATTTCGAGCTCCATGATCATTAAGTAAATTATCCATTAGTGGGTCCATGATGATTTTTACTAAGGATATCTTTACGGATCTTTAATATGGTAGTCATCAATGCCGTTGACTTATTTAGTTCTTCCGCCTTTGGAGTTAATTTCTATGCTCCAGGGCAATGCAGTGCCCTACCACGTGTCGGTTCTTCCACCCTTAGCTGTTGACCAACAGGTGGGGGATTACTTATACCGGTAATCGTTCTTTTAATTTAGCAGCTCTAGTATTCAATAATATACCGATCCAGGATCATTTCCCTTACGCTCTATCTTGGTACTGATGCTACTGTCTGACAGAGTAGGATATAGGAATGGAAACTTTGGTAATTAGATGGGAGAATGGGTTCAGGACATAATTTCTCCGAGGTACCAGGAGATTGGGAGATAATTATGGCTCACGTGGGCAGGGTCGCATCCCTGAAGTAGATCTATCTTCTACCGGGAACGTAAAAGAGTATCTATTCGCTACCCTCGATAATCATAAACTTCTAAAAGCAAATCTCGATTTTACCCAAGCTAGTCTTACTACACAGCATTCTATTCTACCTATTAATTACTATGTCACAAACACAGCCCAAGTCCAACTAGAGCCCCAAACGATTACCCAAGTCAGATTTCCAGTTAAGGAAGCATCACGTACAATCGTCATCCCAAGACAAGAAGTCGAAGGTGCTATCCTAAGAGAAACTCTTACCGTTGCCTGTAATCAGCTTGCCTGGACCGAGCTAGTCAATAAGACCGATGAATACATCCAAGTAGCATTAACTGATCCCATTAAAAGTAAAACAATAAATCTCGATGCATATCATATACAGGGTGTTTCAAAAAGGTATGTCATAAATTACATCACGTATTCCGGGGACAAAACTAACGCTATAATACCTACATTCTAATACCACGTATGAGTAAATGTGACGTTTTTCAGGAGAGCGAAAAAACTGATTTTTTCCTTTGTGGCATACATTCTAAATAGTTTTATTGCATATTCATTTATAACATATTTGCTTTTTATTGTTTGCAATAATAAAATTCCTAAAGATAAGCTTTGGTGTGTTTTAGGGCACCTACGCGGTATTAAAATTATAATTTGATTTGATACGTGGTATTTTAGGTTTGTTACGCCACATACATGGTACTAGAATTATTCATCCATTTTCATACGTGGTAGCTCTTACTTATATAAGAATTGCTGTAATATGATTTTTAATAAGTATAGCGTATCGAGGAACATCACCCAAAAACTCTGTGTTGTTTTAAAGTTGATCTGACGGGTGGCATGCATCGATATTAATACTGAATATTATGTTATAGAAATTTTACAATAATAAACTTAAAAATAGTAAAAGTAACAAATATTTTTATTCAGATGAATAAAACCATACAGTAACAAATAAATTTAAAATAAATTGAGTTTTATTCGTTCTTTTTTTGATTTTAATTGGTTTGATTCTGATTTTTTCTTCTTATTCTCTTCTAAATGTTTATTTTCCTCAGTGGACTTTTTTGTCTTGCAGTTCTTGCTTAGGTGCGGTAAATGGTCATAGTAACTATGAAAATCTAGGGAAGAACACATTTTAATTCTTGTAAATGTTTTCATTTAGCTAATGGAATTAGAATCGAATTTTCAAGTAGAGCTAGAGGTTCCTCGTCAATCGCCACTTTACCCATTCTTCCCGGTAATATTTAGTATACATTCTCGTAGTTTAATTTATAATTGATAACATTGATGCCATATTTTAGACACACAATGTCTGTGACGATCGGGTCACCTGGTTTTTCACCTGGACGGATGGAATCATAATACTGCAATTTGGTGGCTGTATATATTCTCTAAAGGGGTTATGTGTGAGATATTTTACGTCTTATGTAAATGGAATTTTTCTGGCATCCTTGCAAGCAGTCATATAATCAGCAGGCACATATATATCTTTATTTTTCAATTGCCTCTCAATACAGGCGTGGACAGAATCACAAACCATCTGTTTATGCCCTTTAATTTAAAATGTTTGCTCTATTTCTAAATCCATTTGGATAGCAAAATGTAACAATGCATTTGCAATTGTGACGTTTGGTTTTGATATGTGCATTTGATGTATATATCACAACCGATAATTTTTTTTCAGACAGTGTTCTTTTAATTAGTCTATTAAAAAAAAACAAAAGTGAAAGCTTGTAAGTCACTGTGTGCTTTATTTTACCAAAAGTTCGTGCAGTGTTTGGATACCATATTAAAGACAGTAAAATTGTAACAACACAATTTGGTTTTGTGGTATAATGCTGAAGCTTTTGTTAAAGGTGACAATTTTACTACTTCAACATCAATGGTCAATTCTCTTCGTCTTTGTGACTACTACCTTGAATTATCTTTCAACTTAATTTTGTTAATTGTACCGTATTTATTATCCTTTATTATGTCATCGTTGCTGTATTTCTCACAGTTGCTCACGATAACGCTTTTATCTAACTCATTACGTAGTTGTACCCAGTTTTGGACCATTTATTCATTAAGCCTAGAGGTATTTAAAAACTACTTCTAGCATACTACTTTTTTCTCATCTTGAAGGTTTAAAGTACAGATGTAGGAACAACAGCGACGTGACAAAGTTTCAGGCTCAATACTTTTTAGACCCACAACCATGATACATTCGCTGCGATCATGTATACATATAACTTTACCTTTATAGTTTATTCGTCTTCCGGGTTTGGACCGTGTCATTTGTGAGTGACCCAAAAGTGGGTTCATCTCGACGTTTCGCTACAATTGTATGTAGCTTCTTCAGGAGATCAAAGAAAATCAAACAAAAGACAGGTCCTGTCTTTTGTTTCCTTTTCTTTGATCTCCTGAAAAAGCTACATACAATTGTAGCGAAACTAGAGTCAATATCTAATTCATTTTGTCTAAAAATTATCATACGTGATATTAGAATATAGGTAGCGAATAAATTGATTGAATCCGACTTACCTTAGTACAAAAGTGTACACAAAAAATTTAGAGGCCTTTAAAGTTACAAAATAAAATTTTTTTTTTGGATTATCTCCCAACTACTTGACATTTTGTAATAAAAATGGATACGTTACTTTCTTGTTCTGAAAGCATTCTTCATACAAAAGAAAAAACAAACTCTAAGCGCACATAAAAATTTTAAGTGGGGTGTGCAGCCCTAAATCCCCCCAAACTTTTGAGTACGGTAAATCAAATGAATTTTGTGGCACCATTAATTTAATACATGATTTAAAAAAAAATGCCTCCTATTACTTTTTTTTTAAACAGTTTTTATTGAGTTACGGCCCTTTTCATTAACCTTTAAAAAATTACGTGAAACTAAATAAATGCCTTAAATGAATTAACAAGTACAAAAAATGGCTATAACCTCTATAAATATGATATTACAATAAATGTCAACGATGAACGTCTCCAAGACGGACGATGGAACAATGCCATCGGAAAGTGGCGTCCATACAATGCAAAGAGATCAAGAGGCAGACCACAGATGAGGTGGAAAGATGACATCAGGAAACAAGGAGGTCACACATGGCAGAGAACAGCTCAAGATAGGTAAAGATGCAGAGAACTGAGGGAGACCTGTATCCAACAATGAAAGGATAGAAAATAGGTTCAAAAAAAAGAAAAAAATAAGACCTGGACTTCTGAGTGGCCAAGAAATATGTGCGTCACGACCCATTCCAATTCACCGACCAGGATACTGCCTGCAAAGGTATTCCCGGACTTCATTACTTTAATGCAGTGAAGCGCCATCTTGTAGAAACCACATATTTTGATTTATTGCAATATTCACTTTTTTCAAATACTCTTGTAAATCGTTTGCCAAGAACTGCAAATAATTATCACCATTTAAATTTAAATTGTTAAGAAGAAATACTGGGCCTATTAGATTGTTATCCCCCATTCTTGCTTAAACATTAACGTTTTTTTGGCGTGAGGATTTTCGTCGGCCAAATGTGTTCGGTATGATGGTTTGTTATTCCATTTCTACTGAAGGTAGCTTCGTCGGTAAAAAAATATTTCTAATAAAATTTACATTTCCAGTGTTTTCCATCAACAACAAATCGCAAAATCCAATCCTTTTAGGATAATCTTCAACCAAAAACTCTTGAACCGTTGTTAAGTGATAGGATCATTTAGTGGAGCAGTTATTACCCTTATACTTGTTCCAGGGACTTTTTCAATGATTTTTAAAATGTCTTCATCAGTTGCATCCATGGACGTATAAACACAGATTGATTTTTACTCGCGGGGATAATTATTTAGACTTTAAAAATTGGAAGTAGTAATAATGTATAAAAACACGTTCAAAGAATTAAAAAAAAACGAGAGGTTAACTATTAACAAATCACGTCTTTATAGAAAAATTAAAATAAAATTTTATTTGCTTTAAAATTAATAAAATAAAATATAGTTGAATTCAAGTTAATTTCTCAATAGGTATCAAAATAATGCTACATTAAAAAATCTTTATGTATTCTCCTAAATTAGCTACCCAAATAGTTCGATCGTCAATATTATTATTTGGAAACCTACATAGAAAAATAAATGAGTTTTATTCATTTCAGTAATTTATTTGTATCTATGCAAAAAATTAAATTAAAAAAGTACTAAACAAATCTTTTTTTTTTAAAGATAAAAATACGTTTATTGACGTTTCAATTTCCACTTCGGAAATCGTTCTCAAAATACAAACAGTAAATAAAACAAATTTTGTTTTTTGTTACATAGTGAAAAATTCCTCTAATAATTTAATTTTATCTGACTCATTTATATTGACAATTCAGACATACATTATGCATTTTAAAGTAGACGACTTTAAAATGATATTGCCAATATTGTTGAGTTGCGCTCCTGGGACGACTTTACTTATAAGATAGTTCATTCGATTATATGAAATCAACTTTAATTTGAGAATATCCGTCAGAAAAAAATCATAGCATGTAATCCGTCTTTAAAAAGACAAACACATGACATGATGACAGTAAAATTCTCCTGTTAGTGATTACATAGTAAATTATGAGGGAAAAACCAGGAAAAAAACCTCATAATACTATCCCGACATTGTAAGTATTTGTTCGTGAATTTAGTTTACCTTCAACAAACATCAAAATTCTGATTTATATGGTACGTTATTTAAAAAACATAAATGATCTATCCTCTATATGTTACTGACTTACTACTACTGGTATTTTCTTATTAATAACTTCCTCTTTCAATATTGGTAACCAGATCCTACTACATTCTGCCGAGCAATTTGCGAGACAATTGGCCTCATTTAGCATAATTAGAGCCGCTTCTTTGATTTTTCTTTTCTTACCATCCGTTTCTTTTAGGACTACATTTGAATTATTTCATTGAACCCTATGTTCATTATCCCATACGTGTTTACATATTTGAGATCTATCAAATTCTCTATTTTTAATATAAGATTGATGTTCACTTATTCTAACATTTAATGGCCTTGATGATTCACCTAAATAAAACTGATCGCATTCACAAGGTATTTTATAAATGCAATACTTTGTCCTTTCTTGTTCATTGTTAGGTTTGGTTTTGGACAAAATAGATCTCAACGTGTTTGTTGTTTTGAATGTTGTTAAAATGTTGAATTTATTTCCTATCCTTTTAAGTTTTTCTGATAATCCTTATATGTACGGTATTGTTATTTTCCTCATATTATTCCTTGTGTATGCTGTAGGATCTCGTTCTAAGTTGTTCTGTTCTATTCGATCGATTGTTGAAAATTCCTTATTTATAAACGATAAAGGATAATCATTTTTTAATAAAACAGATGTTAACAAATGTTTCTCCTCCAAGAACGATTTTTCGTTAGAACAAGTAATTTTGGCTCTATCGTATAAGGATTTAATTATTTCCTTTTTTACATTAATATTGTGATTTGATTTGAAATTTAAATATCTATTGGTGTGTGTTGGTTTTCTATACACCTGACTCTCATATCCAGTATCGTCTTAGAGATTAAAACATCCAGGAAAGGTAGCGTGTTATTATATTCCTTTTCCATGCTAAATTTTATTGTCTTTCTTTATCGTTTATATCATTTAGGAATATGAATATCGTTTATATCATTTATATTTAATAAACGTATTTTTATCTTAAAAAAAAAAGATCTTTTTTAATCAGATGATGTTTAGTTTCAATTTAAAAATGTCTACTAATTTCATAAACTCATATCTTATTCAACACATTAATGGGCATGAGTAAACCCAATGTTACGCCTATAAAAAACATGTTTTAAAATGTAAACAAACACACTTCCTCAGTTCTTCATCTTAAATAATATAAATAGACAGTACTTACAAATGAAATGAGAGATCGGAATGTAAATATTTCTTTTTTTTGCAAATGCAACACTGTAGCACCATTATTATAATATGTTTATTTCACTTTTCACAAATATCACTCAAAATACAGCCAAAATATCAAAAAACAACTTTTCCTCATCAACGTGTTCTTTTTTTTTTATTACAAAATGTCAAGTAGTTTAGGAGATAATGCAAAAAAACAATTTTTATTTTGCAACTTCAAAGAGCTATAACTTTTTTTGTGTACACTTTTGTACTTAGGTAAGTTGGATTCAATCACTTTATTTTCGTCCCAGGAATGTGTGATTTAATTTATGACATACCTTTTTGAAACACCCCCTCATACGACGTCAGATGTCATAGCAACCGAAGACAGTAATATAAGAGACGTCGATACCCTACTTAGAAATGATCATCTTAATACAAAAGAAGAATCCCATCTAGGACGACTGTGCCCGAAGTTTTCAGAGATATTTTACCATCCTGATGATCCTTAAACATTTACTAACCAAATAAAGCACCATATACGAACCAAAAACGAAGTTCCAGTTTATACTAAGTCATATCGGTATCCTCACATCCATAAAGGAGAGGTACGTAAGCAGATCACTTCAATGCTCGATCAAGGAATCATCAGACCGAGCCAATCACCCTGGTCATCCCCAATCTGGGTCGTCTCAAAGAAACCAGATGCCTCAGGAAAAATAAATGGCGAATAGTTGTCAACTACAGAAAGGTGAACAAGAAAACCATCGCTTACCGGTATCCAATTCCAAATATAATAGACATTCTGGACAAACTAGGACACTGCCAATACTTTTTAACCCTAGATCTAGCCAGCGGATTCCATCAAATTGAAATGGCCGAAGAAGATGTTCCGAAGAATGCATTTCAGACATGCAATGCATTCCCGAAGACATGAAAAAATTCACCATCAACATTTCAGAAAGTAATGGAGAACGTACTATAATGACTTATCGGAGAAATATGTCTGGTCTACATATACGATATTATTGTATTTTCAACCTCTCTTCTAGAACACATGGTAAATCTTGAGAAGATTTTAAAAGATTAAGGAAAATAATATTTAAGGTACAAGTTGAAAAATGTGAATTCCTTAAGAAATAAGTCGATTTTCTAGGACACGTCGTAACATGCGAGGGCATTAAACCAAACCCGACTAAGATTAGAGCGATCATAGATTATCCTATACCAAAAACAGCGAAAGAAATTCGACGATTTTTACGATTACTAGGTTACTATAGAAAATTCATAAACGACTTTGCCAAAATTACAAAACCACTTACATATGTCTTAAAAAGAACGCAAAAATTAAACACACCGAAGAATTCTTAAACTGTATCAAAACTTGTAAAAGCTTATTGATTAATAAACCACTTTTGCAATATCCAGACTTCACTAAACCCTTCAACCTTACGACTGACGAAAACAACTTCGCTATAGGAGCTATCCTATCACAAGGCCCAATAGGAAACGATAAACCCATCGCCTATGCATCCAGAACTTTAAATGAAACTGAACTGGAATATTCGACTATTAAAAGAAGCTGTTAGCAATTGTGTGGGCTGCTAAATACTTTCGCCCATACCTTTTCGGGCGAAAATTTAAAATTTTATACGACCATTCGGTAGAAATGACATTAGATTTATTGGTCTTAAAGACTTCTTGTCTTCGGTTTAGGGATGAAAGTTACTCTAATCTTTCTACATGCTTTAGATATGTACCCAAAGATAGGCTACACTACTTCTTAGTATATTGTAGATTATTCCGCAGTTCAAAAGTTCCGGTTTCTTTTGTAATAACACTGTATATATACCATCCATTCCCCAAGATTTATAGGGCTCGCGTGGCTTTATTACCCATGTTAATTTTTTATAGTTTACAGTATTTTTAAGTGTGTGCCACTTGGATCTTAAGGACTTCTGCAGAGGATCCTGTACCACTACTTCTCATTTAATTGGTGACTTAACTATTTGTGATCCAAGGAAATGTACCGTGAATTTAGGAGTGAGTTAATTAGTTGTGTTTTCTTCTTTGAGAATACCTTTGGAATTTAAGCACAATCATAAATGCTTTTAATTTCCTCACCATGCTTTCTCCATGTGTTTCTCTTCTTCTTCGCGTGCTATATCAGAATTATTTGACGTTGGCGATCAACATTGCAAAGGTTTCTCGATCTTCTGCAATATGGAATAATTGTCCTGCATTTAATATCTTAGTCCATTCACGAATGTTTTTTAACCAAGATACTTGTGTTTTTCCTACACCTCTTCTTCTTCTTCTTTTGACATCATAGCTCTGGATGGGTCTTTGCCTGGTCATTCATTGTTTTCAGGTCGTTTTCCACGTCATCCAACCATCTCGTTCTGGGCCTTCCTTTTTTTCGCCTTCCTATCGGCTTCCATTGTAACATTTTCTTTGTTGTTTTTGCATCGTTCAGTCTCTGCACATGTCCCAGCCATGACAGTGTTTGACTTTTCACAAATCATACAATGTCATAACCTTCATTTAACTCATTAACCTCGTCGTTTCTCCTGATTCTCCATGTGCAATCTTCCTCTTGTACCGGGCCATATACTTTCCTCGGTATTTTTCTCTCGAATGTCCTGAGTTGGGCTTCATCTTTTTTCGTTATTACCCAAGTTTCACATCCATAGGTTACTACGGGTCTAATCAGTGTTCTGTAGATAGTCATTTTGGTTCTTTTGTCTAATAATTTCGATGTCATCAATCTTTTATTAGCATAGTATGTACAATTCCCGCTGGAAATACGTGCATTAATTTCGCTACTTACGGAGTTCTTCTGATTGATGTCTGTGCCGAGATATGTTAAGGCATCCACTCGTTCGATAGTATAGTTGTCTATTGTGATAATATTTTCATTGTCAGTTATTCTTTTGACTGTCATATACTTCGTTTTTCTTCGTTTATTTTGAGACCTCTTTTTCTTGCTTTAGATCAATTTGTTTGAACACTTCCATTAGTCGTGGCTTATTCCTACTAATGATGGCTACATCGTCTGCATATGCAGTAATTTGTACTGATTTTGTGTTTATATGGCCGGTTATATTGGTTTTTCTGATGACTGCCTCAAGAACTAGATTGAATAGCATGGTTGATAGGGCATCTCCCTGTCTTACTCCCATGTTGATGTTAAACAGGGGAGTCAGTTCTCCATCTACTCTAACTGCGGCTTTTGAAACCTGCAACGTCATTTTTATGAGGCTGATGTATTTCTTAGGTATACCTAGATTACAAAGGTCTTTCAGCATTCTGTCTCTTTTCACACTATCAAAAGCTTGTTTAAAGTCTATATACATATTATATAGGTCTATGTTGTATTCATAAGCTTTTTCTTGTTTCGTTTTTAGTATGAATATGTTATCTGTAGTGGCTCTATTTGGTCTGAATCCATTTTGATAATCACCAATTATATTTTCGGAGTATTCTAATAATTTATTGTAGATTATACCAGAAAGAATTTTGTATATTACATTTAGCAATGTAATTGGCCTATAATTCTGGCATTCCCTCTTATCTCCTTTTTTATATATTGGCTGTATGAGGCAAACTGTTCATTCCTCTGGCATTTGCTCCTTGGTCCATATTAATGTTATTAGGTAATGGATTCTTTCCCAGAGTTCGGATCCTCCATGCTTTAATAATTCTGCCGAAATTCCGTCCATTCCTGGTGCTTTAATGTTTTTTAGTTTATTTATTATCTGAACTACTTCTTCATAACTCGGATTTTCGATGTGCAGCTCCGCCGTATAATATATTGTCTCGTTCTGATCATTTTCGTTGTCTGCAGTTAGATTTTCTTCGAAATATTGTTTCCATCGTATTATAATTATTTGCTTTTCTGTTAGTAGTTATCCGTCCTTGTCTTTGCATGTCGTTAGTTTTGGTCTAAATGACTATGTGCTTTCTTTTATGCATTTATAGAATTTTTTGCTTTCGCGTCTGTTGTTATGCTTTACGATTTCTTGTACTTGTTTTTTCATAGCCTCTTTTTTTCCTTTCTTCTGCATATTCTAGTCGCTTGTATTCTTTTTTCGTTATAAATCTCACTGCTATTTCTTGTTTGAAGTTGGTTAAGCCCAGCTTGCCTTTTTTCCTCCACTGCAGTTCTGCATTCATCATCATACCATTCCGCATTTCTTTGCCTTTTGGCTTTTCCGACAGTTTCCTCTGATGACTCCGTTATAATTGTTTTTAATTGTCTCCATTCCTCCTCTGCACTATCTTCCTCTCTAGTTTGGTTGAGTTTTATTTGGAGAGCATTTCTGTAATCATGTCTCTTTGTTGCGCTTTTGAATCCTTCGACATTCCATTTTTTGATTTGAGTAGTTTTCCCTTTTGCTACTGTCGCTATTTCCTGCCCCAATTTTGCCCCTACAAGATAGTGATCTGAGTCAGAGTTCGCCCCGCGATACGTTCTGACATTAGTTATGTCTGTTGCCCACCTTTTTGAGATAAGTATACGGTCAATTTGATTTGCTTCGTTAGTTCCTGGTATTTTCCATGTTCCTTTATGGATATCTTTTCTCTGGTTAGTACTGGGGAAGTACTTTCTCTAGTACTCTGGAAGTTAGTACTGAGAACTACGTAATTATTTGCTGATGCGAACTGTGCCACTCTGAGTCCATTTTGACTGGTTTCAGTGTGCAAACTGTGTTTCCTAAATATATTTGCAAACGTTTCTTTTTTCCCCAGTTTAGCATTAAAATCGTCTAACGTTATAACAGCATCGTGTCTTTGGATTTTATCACATACATCCTATAGTTCTCCGTAGAATCTTTCAACGTCTTCTTGATCAGCCTCTTCCGTCGGTGTATATGCATTAACCATTGTCACGTTATGAAATTTACCTTTAAATCTTATGGTGCAAATTCTATCTGATATTGGTGTAAATGCGATAATGGCTTTCCGCAGTTTTTAGGTTACCATAAACCCTACTCCTCTTTCAAACCTACACCTATACATCCCTCTATTTTGCCTTTAAGGATCAGTTGTAGCACTTTATATCGACTTCTTCTTACTATATGTCCCAGATAAGACATTTTTGATGTTTAACAGTCTTTAGCAGTACTCTATCTTTGTTGACGCTCTTTGGTACTTCTTTATTAGTTTCCTTGCTGTCCAAGGTATCTTCAGAATTCTTTTATGAAACCAGATTTCCAATGCTTTAATTTTGTTTATGATCAATACTTTTAGCATTTACACTTTTAAATTGTACAAAAGTACGGAGCACACATAACACTTAACCATTCTTTGTCTTAGTTCTAAACTGAGATAATTATTGCAAAGAAATAGCTTTACTTTTATAAAAGTCGTTTTAGTCATTGCTATTCTACGTTTTATTTCTATATCTGAATTTAGTTGGTACGTTATCTCAGTTCCCAAATATGTCATTATTTTATCAGTTTTCCAATAATCTTACGTTCTGTTGGTTTTTCATGTCCCTATGTATAAGAGTAGCTCAAGAAATTTATATTATTCTTCGGTAATGAGTGGTTTCCAATTTGTGACTCCGAATCTTTCTGCAACACCCAATAGAAATAACTGTTCAGGAAACAAATTCATTTCTGTCACTATCAGCTCAAAAAAAGTTTCATCCGCTGTAAGAAGAAAGTAATTAAACGATGTCTTACTTTGTGGTGGCTTTACCAACAAGTTGCAACATCTAATAAACTTAAATTGTTTAATTCCATCATGATTATTTTGTGATTTATGTGTATTTGAATTTAAATTTTCATTGAGTTCTTCCCCATAACGTGCATTTGGATTTAAATTGTCCAAGTTGGTTTTCAAATTACCCAACTCATCTTCATCCTCGTCGTCTGTAGAATATATTCGTCTTCCGATGTAATACATTCATTTTCACTATCTGACTGTGGTAAAAAGTATTAAAGTTCTTTTTCTGTTAACTTTTTTGGGATTTTTATGGATATTTTGTACTTTTTGGCTCAGAGCAACCTGGCTCTGCATTCTCCATCATTTCAATAGTCAAACACGTGTCAGAATAAAAAAAACAACAAAAGTGACAACTGTGACGTAACTTCCGTTACCTGATGCTACTCTTAGATGCTGATGTAGCAAATAAACGCACAACTCTCGTGCTAATAAAATATCATACTATAAATATACTCTATTCCACGAATATACGACTGTTTTAAATTCGCTTTAAGGTCTCGACTTGTAACGAAAATATTTTGCCTACCACAGGGGGCCATTAATACAAGGGGGTAGAAAATTGGGGGAAGAAACAAAAGGGGTTGAGATAAGGCAAGCAAAATAATCGCTACTTGTGCGAACGGACACTCAGGGTTTCGTAGGAGAGCTGGGGTCGTGGATAAGTAAAAGATAGGGGCATTGGAATGGGGCAACTACAAAAAAATGAAATAAAGGGCTCTTGGGATAAACAAAATCAAAATAAACAAGAAACACCTCAAGGAATTTAATATAGGGCGCCACTTGAGGTGCCTAATTATGCCTATTACAACCACTAGTTGTAACTAGGGAAATAATTAGTAAACAAATCAAAACATAAAAAACATATCTTTTTCAAATAAACTCAAAAAGGGTTACTCAAAAAAATTAAACAAAAAGTTAAGACAACAAAATTTTACCTTTAATTATGTGTACCACAA
Organism: Diabrotica balteata; assembly: GCA_918026665.1. Lineage (NCBI taxonomy): Eukaryota > Metazoa > Arthropoda > Insecta > Coleoptera > Chrysomelidae > Diabrotica > Diabrotica balteata. The sequence goes on along the minus strand of OU898279.1, from coordinate 38,237,893 downwards.
ACAGTTACAGAACAAATGATAATTACAAAAAACAAAATTGAAATCATATAGATCTTTCAATGCAGTTTACATTAAGGTCAACTTAAAAAAAACAAAACAAATTCAAAACTTATGGTTAGTTATGTGTATAAGAATAATTATTATGACAGTTAGCCAAATCCTAATTTTTATAATTTTACTTATTACAAATTTTTCAACTTGTCATGAAAGCAATTATTAATGATAAATGTCTATTTTTCACTTTAAAAAAAATTTAACAAAAAAAAAAAGTACCTGACTTCACCAAATATTAGTTTTGGGGCTGGAACTGGTTTTCTAAACACTGCAACAAAATAACACAAGCGTCTCCAAGCTTCAGAATGGTCTGGAATGACCAGGGACAAACAAATAGACGAAGGAAGTTAAAGTTCGGCTGGATCATCGGGCTTCGGGTCAAAAAAAATTGCAAACTTCTAAGCTTGGCTTTTCAAAACTTCATTGAAAATACGATGGCCTCTTATATCGTTGTAACACCTTACAAATCTTCCATTTAGGACATATTACAACACATATAACTTTCTAGAAACAGGATCTGTCGGCTTTCTGAAGATTACAAGCCGACCTCTTAACTGCTACCACACTACACATTTTCCCATGACAAATGACAAAAAAAAAACGAAAAAACATTACGAATTTGAAGAAAAATTCGGACTCCAATAAAACTACAAACGCTCGTGACAGCGGTTTCACCGAGAGTGACGAAATTAAAAATTTGTTCGCTTAACTTGAAAATCAACGAACTGCTGAAATAGCAAAACCAACGAACGACGTAGATATCCTTTGAAACGCATTTACATGAAAAGAAATCGCCGCAGTAAAATAAACAACAATTAAATGGATTTATTACTCTACGACGTTAGAATGATTGAAAACACTTTTCGAAAGATACGAACTAAAAAACAGAAAACATTCTTCGTTTTATTAAGACGATTTCATATACGAGGCGACTTTAAATATACTTCAAAGAATCAATCAAATTTAAAATGCTACAATACCCCCACGTAAGAGCGAAAACTGGACTAACAGGAAAAGTTTTCGTTTAGGGCGAACAACAATCAGGTTGGAACAACAGTAGCATTTTCTAACTACTGCAACAACACATAATGACTTCAATAACTCAAACAGAACAAAAAACAACAAACAAAAATCATAACCAAAACTACACATCATAACTGTTTATGGTTCTAACATAATAACATACAAAATAAAACTGGATGCTCGATTTGACGAATCGGCACCAGGTACAGTTCGTTGGCTCTTAAGCACAACGACACAATGGCAGATTTCTACTAAAATGGCTCTTGCCTAACCAAAAACGTGGAACAGACCAGTGTTGAAGTTTCTGGAAGCGAAAAGAAAGGTGTCTCCAGCTCAACAAAGGCGGGTGGCCAATAACACAGCTTAGACAAGCTTCGCTATGGTTATCCACATAATAGATAACCAAAACAATATCAAACAATAACAAACTTGACTATAACAGTCAAGCAATGAATTTTCAACCACTGGTTGAAAATTAAACACAAACAGAAGAAAACAGGATGGCCAATAGTTCCATAGAAATATCCTCTGGGATCGACACAGCGAAAAATTTCCAAGTCAGGAAACTCCCAAAAGGACCAAAGAAGAAAATAAATCCAAAATGCTAATACACAATCTTGGAAAAGAAAAAAACAAAGGGGCACATGGCATACAAGCCATAATCAATACACAATCAGTTCAGTCTCAAACTAAATACTTCCAAAAGAAACAAAAAAAAACTCGTAACAGTCTTCCAAAGAAAACAAAAAAGTTACGACAACACTCCAAAAGAAACAAAAACGTCATTACAGATCTCCAAGGGGACATAAGAAACACTATAATCTTCCAAAAGAACAAAAAAATCATTACAGTTCGTCATCAACAATAAAACTTCCAACTGGGAACACAAATCTCAAAAACAGGGCAAGAAGGGAAAAATAATAAGAAGAATATATATATACACAAGGCAAAAACTAATGCTTATCTTCCTTAAAAGCTCAACAGGTCACCTGGCGGACGAATCCAAAACTCATCGACCTAGCCGTTCCTCTTATGACAACTAATAAGGTCAAAGACACAGTTTGGGAAGGGAATAAAGGGACAACACAAAAAAAATAGACTTCATCATTTCACGGATAATAATCAAATACAACATCGTCATACAAATCAGAAAGAAACGTTCACTATTCTTCAACAAAACTCGAACACGGTCACAACAATATAAGTCTGGGGAATTCTTAGTGGGTCATTCAACGGTAGTACTAGAAAAACTTCAGATGTTTCTCTTACATGGTCTCACAATCGACATAAACAAAATTTTCACAATAAACGGCGGCAGGTACTTTCACCTCAGTAAATCAAAACGTCACAATGGACAATGCCAGTAATTGTACCTCCGCTTCCACCAAATCATCAACACTACATCACAAACACTACAACAAGAAGGAATGCTATTGAGACTAGGTCAATAGTCTTACTTCAACACTTAGAAAGGCTTATCCTTTCTAATATATCACGGAAAGGGGATGCTGCTACGCAGTCTTACACAACAACAGAAATATCCAAGGAAACACAAATCCAGGTCACATGCCTGTACATCCTATAATGATATTTCAACAACACAATACTCAAATCACCAACTAATTCATTTTAGACCATCAACATATCTCCACTACATCTGACCACACAAAGACACGGAAAGACACAAAACTAACAAACAGAAAAAACATCAGAATACTTTCGCTATGTATTCTCAACAAATCGGCCTTAGCCAGGAATACACGAAGTCGTATCATCACTCTCTTCTACTTGTACACAAAAAAGAACTAGGGAGAAACACAAGATTAACAGACAAAAGAAAAATAACAATACTCCGCTTTGTCACTAACAAATCGGCCTTAGCCAAGGACAAACGGAATCGTATCATCATTTCCTCCTACTTATAACACAGAATAGGAACAAAAAAAACACGAGGAAACACGGAAATAACAAACATAAGGGAAATAACAATACTTCGCTTTGTCGCTAACAAATCGGCCTTAGCCATGGACAAACGAAATCGTATTATTACTTCCTCCTACTTATAAAACAAATATGAACACGAAAACACATGGACTGATCATGGACTGTAAAATCAGAAGCATTTTCCTCTTCGGGGCTTTAAAAAAAAATTTCACACATTGCCTGGACTATTAAACTTTAAAGATACGAAAAAAATTGACCTATATTTTTCGTACAACAGCTGATTTCTGAAACGCAATAAATTATTGCTCAAACACTCAATAAGAAGACGAAATAAATTGACTTAACACTTAAAGAACGGACAGCGTCTACATACGAAATAAATTATTTCGTTAACGTAAACAAAATTCTTTTCTCAGACATGGGATACTTAAGACGAACAAGAATAAACAAACTTGATATCGTTCACATTTTAAATACCGGCAAATAAGGAATGACATCATTCCAAATACGTATTTTTTAATTCACAAGGAAATAGAAGAAAATTATTTCTACATAATTTTACGAAAACTGGACATAAAAGAAAATGGAAATCGTAGCAGTTAACTTGGGATACGAATATACTTGATTTAACGAAAAACTGGATAAAGCAAATCACAATATAACTGAATATACAATTCGAAACAAACTCAACGAACTTCACATACAGGGTGGGACAAAAATACTAAAACAATGATTGGGTGAAAGCAAATACACAACGTATACAAAACAACATACTCGATAAACTTCACAGGGTGATACAAAAATACTATTGAAAATAATATTGAAAACTTGACTTTTGAGTGAGCTACACAAAATAACACAACATAAAACACCTTGCTCTTGTTCTGAAAACTAAATGAGACTGCTCCTAGGCAAAACTAAACAGCACCTCCGATCACGAGTATTACACTTGTCATCATTCAGATACAAGACAGGAAACACAAAAGGGGACTCAGGGGAACACAATCTCCTATTAACCCGTGGCATTACATACGCCGTCAAAGCTGGTTAATTAGGGAACAACAGGGGAACACAGGGGACTACTCTTCACATTCACAATCTCCTACTGCCCGTGGCATAACACAAACGCCGTCAGAGAGGGCTTAGAGGAAACAATGAAATGGCTTAGGACAAGGGACAAACAACAAAACACAACTATACTCATCAGCTCAAAGAAAAGTCACTCAAACAATAAACACATTTACTCAAAATGACCAGACAAAACAAAATTACAAAAACCGATTTTTCTGTAAGAAATGTCAAATCAATCAAAAATAAATGGCACAATAACGGTACACTTAATTTGTTACTGTAAATAACTTAAAATTCTTCTCAATATCAAAACATTATTTAAAATTCAATTTAAATATTCAAACTCAAAATATTTGCTTTCATTTACCAATACACATAAAATACATATAGAAAAATTTCTACAGTACACGAAATAAAAGAAACAACATTACATATGTCAATATACAACAAATACATATGTTGATATACAATAATACATATGTTAATACAAATACCATACAAAGAAAAAACAACAATACATATGTTGATACAAATACATAAACAAACTGTTTGTGGGACACCGGGGCACTATTGGAAAGACAAGGTTTCATATAAATGACTGAAAACTAGGGAAACATTGAAAAAGATATATGGCTTCGGGAAAAGGGACCAAAATCTAAAAAACGCAGGAACATTAAACAGCCTGAAAAATGCCCAACGCCAAGGGCGCCATTTTTGTAACGATAAGATACAAAAATGGCGAAAATCTAATACAGGCCACACACGTTGGGCGACATTTTTGTAACGATAAGTAAAAATGTCGCAAATCTAAGAAATGCCACACACGTTGGGCGCTATTTTTGTAACGAAAATATTTTGCCTACCACAGGGGGCCATTAATACAAGGGGTAGAAAATTGGGGGAAGAAACTAAAGGGGTTGAGATAAGGCAAGCAAAATAATCGCTACTTGTGCGAACGGACACTCAGGGTTTCGTAGGAGAGCTGGGGTCGTGGATAAGTAAAAGATAGGGGCATTGGAATGGGGCAACTACAAAAAAATGAAATAAAGGGCTCTTGGGATAAACAAAATCAAAATAAACAAGAAACACCTCAAGGAATTTAATATAGGGCGCCACTTGAGGTGCCTAATTATGCCTATTACAACCACTAGTTGTAACTAGGGAAATAATTAGTAAACAAATCAAAACATAAAAAACATATCTTTTTCAAATAAACTCAAAAAGGGTTACTCAAAAAAATTAAACAAAAAGTTAAGACAACAAAATTTTACCTTTAATTATGTGTACCACAAACAGTTACAGAACAAATGATAATTACAAAAAACAAAATTGAAATCATAGAGATCTTTCAATGCAGTTTACATTAAGGTCAACTTAAAAAAAACAAAACAAATTCAAAACTTATGGTTAGTTATGTGTATAAGAATAATTATTATGACAGTTAGCCAAATCCTAATTTTTATAATTTTACTTATTACAAATTTTTCAACTTGTCATGAAAGCAATTATTAATGATAAATGTCTATTTTTCACTTTAAAAAAAATTTAACAAAAAAAAAAAGTACCTGACTTCACCAAATATTAGTTTTGGGGCTGGAACTGGTTTTCTAAACACTGCAACAAAATAACACAAGCGTCTCCAAGCTTCAGAATGGTCTGGAATGACCAGGGACAAACAAATAGACGAAGGAAGTTAAAGTTCGGCTGGATCATCGGGCTTCGGGTCAAAAAAATTGCAAACTTCTAAGCTTGGCTTTTCAAAACTTCATTGAAAATACGATGGCCTCTTATATCGTTGTAACACCTTACAAATCTTCCATTTAGGACATATTACAACACATATAACTTTCTAGAAACAGGATCTGTCGGCTTTCTGAAGATTACAAGCCGACCTCTTAACTGCTACCACACTACACATTTTCCCATGACAAATGACAAAAAAAAAACGAAAAAACATTACGAATTTGAAGAAAAATTCGGACTCCAATAAAACTACAAACGCTCGTGACAGCGGTTTCACCGAGAGTGACGAAATTAAAAATTTGTTCGCTTAACTTGAAAATTAACGAACTGCTGAAATAGCAAAACCAACGAACGACGTAGATATCCTTTGAAACGCATTTACATGAAAAGAAATCGCCGCAGTAAAATAAACAACAATTAAATGGATTTATTACTCTACGACGTTAGAATGATTGAAAACACTTTTCGAAAGATACGAACTAAAAAACAGAAAACATTCTTCGTTTTATTAAGACGATTTCATATACGAGGCGACTTTAAATATACTTCAAAGAATCAATCAAATTTAAAATGCTACAGACTTAAATGGTCCAATGTGCTGCATTGTACAATAGTAAATTCTCCCCATTTTTAAAATACTGTTATGGCAGATATAAACTTTAGATTTAAATATAAAGTCATGATATAAATATAGAGTTGATAGTTTATATAATAGTTGTATTTCAGAATTTAAATTATAAAATTAATATCATTGAGTTTAGTATTTTAAACAAGTTGGTGTTTTAATTAAGTGATTTAACCGAAATGTAACAATACTTGAGTGATTAAATACTGTACTTTATATAGTCGAATATTTAATTAGTATTAAAAAAACAAAAAAACTTACTTATTCTCTTATTCACCTAATCTCCTAAAACTATTATCAACCATCACATTCATAGCCATAATCACTGTCGTCGCTATCCTCATTTAGATGGTAAATTATAATATGATTAACTGCTTCGATGCGACCTTCACGGATCCACCATTCATTAATTAAGTCTTCACATTTTTTTACACTTTTCCCCCAAATTTCAGGAGTGGTAATATCCAATGCTTGTTGCCATGTTTCCAAGACTGCCTCGTCACTGTAACCCTTCTATCCAATATGGTTATCATAATATGTTTTGCAGATCCCCTAAATATATTCAATTGAATTGAATTGGCAATGATAGGGCGGTAGTCTTAACACACGATGTCCAAAGCTATGTATAATTTCGTCTACTATATATATGTTTGGTTGTGCATGACTTTTAGCTAACGTTAGTAATTGAGGCTTAAAACAGTATTGAGGAAATGTAATAGTTTTATAGGTGTTTGTTGGTTGGTTATTTAAAATTTCCGAATGATACGCAGCATTATCCAGTACTATAACGGATGGTTCATGTAAACTTGGCAACAGTTTTTCTTTCAACCATTTAACAAACATCTCCGTATTCATATTGTCATGATAATCGGCTGATTTTGATTTTGATGAAAACACAAGATCTGCTCCCTCAATAAAACCATATTTTCCAGCTGCATGTACTATAATATATCTCTTTCCCTCGTTATCGATGTGTTTTATGGATATATATATATATATATATATATATATATATATATATATATATATAATATATATATATATATATACTCTCGTCCTGCCAAATTTGTTTGATACCGCCTTTAGCAAAAATCCATGTTTCGTCTAAGTAAACGAAGGAAGAACATTCTTTTTTAAATTTGTTGTAATTTCTTAAAAATTCTATTCTTTTGTGAACGACACTAGCTCTTTTACACAAAGCCTTGCTATTGTCTTCCTATTTGAACTTAAAGCCAATCTGTCTTAAAACTCTCCAGAGACTTGTTCTGGAAATTTCAAATATATTTCTGTCTTTTAATTTTTGTAGCACTGAATCTAAAGAAACATGTTCTTTTTTTTCGCGCATTTTATATATTGTCTCACGGATTTCAAATTTGCAACCTTCGGGAACATCTATAGTCTTTGGTTGTCGACGAGATTTATATTGTGCGACATTTTGTTCACTTTGTCCACTTTTTTTTCCTTTTTGCAAAAGCGACTTTAGTTTTGTTTCACTAATACAGAGTGCATCGCACACACGTTTATGTACGGACTGAACAGGTCGCAAAGGGCCCCCGTTGGTTTTCTCAGCAGTAAAATAAGAAAGTACATTAAATATAAACTTGTCTACATCTAAAACACGTCTCGGCATTTTTGGCTTCAATAAACAAATACACTAAACTCTATCTTAACGGACACCTCTCTTCACCGGAAACCTCTATTTTTAATTTTCGTCACTTTTTAATATCTGTAACGACTCGGTACTTTATGTATCAATAGCCGGTATATTATACCCGTTATAAAAAAAAACTTTCGGAACTTAAGAGTATATCCACCAAAACCAAACAAATATTTAAAACTAACAAAGTGAACTATTATATAGATTCTATTTCTGGTTTCTGAACCATCGTTCTGCCAATTTCTTTTCATTTATAATAAAAATAGTATATTTATTTTTATTACAGTTCTAGTACCTAATAAAGTAATAAAATATAATATCAAAGAAACCCGGCACGCCTCTTTGCATTTATTTACAAATGTTTACATTTCAAATGTACTTTGTTTACATTTCACCGAAATCCAACCCAAATGTCTGATGAACACATTTTCGTAAAAATGAGCGTTTGCGTAAAAATTTTTGTTATTTTCGAATTAAATTTTACAATAAATTTTGCGTCTATTTGTACATCTATTAACTGAAATGATTTTAGTTCAGATGTAATACTAACAGTAGATGCTTTTTATTGGAATAATAATTAGACCAATTTACTTTCATACTTCTACTTGCACAGTAAAATATTCGTTGTCTCAATAATCCCAAACAGTCGTATATTCGTGGAATAACCTATAGAAGTCATTGTTAAAGCGCGGATCTGCGCCGTTAGCACCGGGGAATAAACGGCCTGGACGCGGATCTGCGCCTTACGCAATGAACTTATTAACGTTAAAATACAAGTATTTTAAATAGAAATAACTAACTTCAATATTTTTAGATGATCCGGTCAGAATAATGGAAAAACTATTTATGTGTGGACTTAATAAGGACACTAGATGGATACTGAAATATATTTACCTACCTACAGTTATTTTATTTGAGGGACATGCTCTGTGGTGTTTCATATCAGTAGTCCGTAGCACTGGTGAACTTAAAAGTGTTGTACCCTTTTTAAGTTTCATGTCTCTATATCAACCCGTAAATATTTTTATGCCTTTTTTAATATGTTTTTATTATTTATTAAATTAACAATGAACTTAATCCTAAGACTAACCATTACTTTAAATTTAACTAAATATGCTACTTTACTGTATTAATTATTCCCCATGGCTCATATTAGTGTCTAACAATGATTGTTGCACATCTCACTGTTGTGGCTAGGTTGACATGAATATATTTATTAGCACAACACAAATTCAAAAGGTTTAGTGCGTTTGAGCCTGTGGTCTAGGTCTTGATTATTCAACAGATCTAACACTTCCCTGTTTGTATGGTTGTGGAGTTGATTTTCGTAATGCTTGACAATCTCTTTCGTGATATCTAGGACACATAATGCGCCATAGGGAATTTGAGCAGCTCCAGGTAATATTAGAGGGTAAAATTGAAGGTAAAAGGAGCATAGAACGAAAGAAAAAATCTTGGCTACGAAACATCAGAGATTGGACCCACACAAGAGGAAATGAATTAATTCATCAAGCCTCAAACAGAGAGAAATTTGCAATATTGATCGCCAACCTCAACAGAGAAGGTACTAAGGAGGAGGACGTAGTTGTAACAAACTTTAAAATAGTTTTAACAGTTTAAGATGAGGTTAAAGAGCTAATAAAATTCTGAAAATGTGAGGGAATTTACAATCAAATAATACAGGTAAGTTATTATTACTAAAATTGGTTTAGTATGACTAGTAACTATAATAACACGCAGACTCAGATTCCGAACCTTATCAGCATCAAGAGGAAGCAGATGAAAAGCCAGAGCCAGAAAATAGGCAGACTAATAGTAACCTAGGCAGTGGTACAAGTAAGTTTTCGTTTGTTGATTTTCAGAAAAAATTAACAACTATGATTTTAGGTTCAAACGCAGCTTCGTCTGAGTTTTTAACTGACATACTATACGGACTTGATGATAGTGATATTGATCCTTATTATGACCCGGAGGAAGATTCTAACTTATTATTATTTAATGAAGATGACCTTTGAAGACTGAATAAACAAAAAAGTCTACCAGAAAATGAAAACAAATCAAATGTGGTTGGTGTGAGTCACGTAAATTTAGTACATCATACCAGTGGAACAAAGTAGGAATATTTGTATAAAGAATAATGAAAATAAACTTGAAAAGGTGAACAAGAAAACTAAGGTTAGAGGGTAAATCAAAAAATTTATGCCAAAGCTACACAACTCGAAAAAGCAAAGAAGCTGAAGCGAGATAGTGCAAACCACTAACGAATTTTCGCATGAAATGCCAGAAAACGTTTAATGATGTTACAAGACATACTTTACCTCAAGAATATTGGACCATGGGTAGCCATGATAAGAAAATTGCATATTTAACTATTCTTATAAAATTCGTTGAAAAGAAATCATTAAAACAAAAAGTTGCTGTTTGTTATCCTATCAATATAATCTTCATATTAACGGTAATTTAATAACAACATGTAATTTGTGGTTTTAAAAGAATTTTAGTGAAAGCAGTAAATTTATTACCAACACTTTACTCACAGAGGGCGCTTTGAGTTTTTAAGCAGAAAGGTTTACAAGGATATTTTCTAGCTAGCCACTCGTCAAGCCGAAGCAGACTACGCATACAAACAAAAAGCAAATGACAAAATAAATAATAAGGACAACACCTTTACAAAAGTGTACACCTTTGATATGCAGCAGTGTTTCCTAACATCTAATCTAGTTACATCCGTAGCGTTTTATAAAAGAAAACTGTGGATCTTTAATTTTAATTGATGATTGTATGATTGTATTACCAGACAATCTTTTAATTATATGTTGCACGAAGTAGTTTCCAGAAGAAGTGCAAATCAAATTGGTTCATGCTTGTATAAGCATCTTGTTTACCTTCCTACGGATATTACTCACGTTATATTGTATTCAGATACGTGTGGTGGTCAAAATAAGAATACAAACGTTATGTTTTTAGGTTACTACAAAAACACCAAAGTCATATTTACGATCAAAAAACGAAAACTGCAATACTTGGGACACATTACAAGAAGCGAAAGATATGAACTGCTTCGAATAATTATGCAAGGGAAAATAGCAGGAAAAAGGTCCATAGGAAGAAGACGAAACTCCTGGCTAAAGAATCTACGGGAATGGTGTAGCTGTAGCAACAACGAATTGTTTCGGTCAGCAGTTTCGAAAATACGTATAGTCCTGATGATCGCCAACCTTCGGAACGAAGATGGCACTTGAAGAAGAAGAAGACAAAAACACCAACAATTAAAAACCATTGACCACAAGTTCCCTATCGCAGGCATACACATATGGAATGTGACTCTGACCATTACATGATAGAGAGAACTAGAAAGAGATATGGAACCTCAATAAATTATCCCTATGACTGTATGGTAGGGATGGCGGTTTTTGACAAAATACCGGTTTTCGGTTATACCGGTTTTTTTGCTTACGGTTTAACCTGGCAGTTATAACCGGCCAAAAAAACCGGTTTTTCCAAAAACCGGTTTTCGGTTTTTTTAATCCAATAGATCAGAAAGTTACATTACTTTAGTTTGCGATACTACATTCGACTCGATATCAATATGATCAAAATTAGTGCTATCGAAAGAACATCAATATCAATGTAAATACAACACAATTTTTTGTGTTTTGTGAGAAAAAAATCCACAGCAAAAATTTCCCAGACACTTTCAAATGGGATTTAAAGAAAATAATATCAACATAAATATTTTACTTAAAAATAAATTGGTTAATGCAATTCATCTTTTATTTTTACTACCATCAAAAAAAAATTATCATGTATTACTTTTAACTCATTTACGACTTCCGGTATGGGTATAAATCGTTTTGAAAACGTAGGGAAATCCTTGGAGATTTGTATTCGTAATTGGTAATTTGATATTCATAGTCATTATTTTTGGTAATCAGAAAAAGCCATTCACCCACTTCAATGTCAAGAGTCAAGTGTGAAAAATAGATGATGTATATAAATACCAGATCACTTCTTATGTAAAAATATTATGATTACAAATACTTTTTCAACGTAATCCTACAATCAAATTTAATTCTTTCTGGCTGATGTGAGGTTGCACTTTCAGTTTGCTTTTGTATTTATAAAATAAAATAAAAATTGAATTTTAGTTTTGTTTGGAATAATTACTTGAGAATAATAATTATGATTGGGTGGGATCCAAAATAATACCTAACCTTATCCTAATCACTGTAAAAACCTAATAACCAGTTTTTACTTAAAAAAAAAAAACCGGTTATAACCGGGACAAAAAAAAACCGATAAAACCGGTTATTTTGAAGTAAAAAACCGGTTTTCGGTTAAAACCGGTAGGTTTTTCCCATCCCTACTGTATGGCAAGAAAAGCTTTTGTGAAATTCAGACCGCTCCTATGTAATCAACACCTAAACTTCGAAATACGCTACAGAATGGTCAAGTGCTACATATGTTCCATCTTGCTTTATGGCATGGAAACGTGGACTTTGAAAAAAAAAACATCTATCAACAAACTTGAAGCATTTGAAATGTGGTCATTGAGAAGAATGATGCGCATACCTTGGGTGGATAGAGTTCGAAACGATGACGTCCTTAATAGAGCCGGCGTGGAAAGAGAACTCTTTGAATTAATTAAAAAACGCAAGATTGGTTACCTTGGGCACATATTGAGAGGAGCAAAATATGAAATACCACAGTTAATCCTACAAGGGAAGATCGAAGGTAGGAGAGGAGCCGGCTGCAAACAATTGTCCTGGTTAAGGAATATTAAAGAATGGACAGGAATAGACAATACAGGTGAGCTGTGTCACGCCGCCAAGAACAGAATTCTAGTAATGAGATAGTCGCCTACGCACTTTGGTGTATGGCATGTTAAGAAGAAGAAGGATGCAACTAGTGGGACAAACAAGAAACCGGAAATTATTCGTCATAAAAGAAGTGAAGAGGGAAAGAAAGACTTTTATGATTATATTTCGCTATTTAAAACTTCTTTACATCAAAAGAAAGTGAACGAATACGGCGAAAAATTTGTTTGGAGAAATGTAAAGTAGTTACGATACAACAAAGAGCAGTGTGGAATTCTTTATTAAAAAACTTCATTAAATCCTTTAGAACTCTTTATTAAAAAACTTCATTAAATCCTTTAGAACCTTCAAAAAAAGTCAACTTTCAGCTAAGAGGCTGCAATACAGTGTCCTTGACTCCTTGAATATTTGTCATGAAGGTTCGGTAGCTATTTCTGCTAAGAAAAAACAAAACAGAATTATTACTACCTAACATCTCTGAAATTTTTCATGACTTTTAGAAAAGATTTTCTCGAAGATGAAGATAAATTGGATGCAGATTGGTAGTTTTTGATAAGAACTTTTATCGTTTTAATATCTTCAGGATAATATAAATAAAATTAGTTTTACATAAATAAAATTGGTTTTTATTTTTGTAAGAGTAGGAAAAACTCAGGTCTACAATTATTTCTATTTTGGTGAATTAAGCAATAAGTAGATTTATTTTTTTGTGTTATTGGACATAAGTGTAGTTATTTTCGAAAATAATTGTTACATCCAGTAAGCAAAGTTGGCGATTGGATGCATAAATGTACGTATAAAAGTGTTCTATAAATAACAATAAATTCCCAGAAATTGAAATTTCGGCAATGTCACAGCCACCTTTACTTCCAAGCCATGAAGTAAAAAAGGCAACACCGCATTCTATGACGTCGGTAGTCCGATAATCATCTGTAAGGTCTACCAGAATATTAAACTAATTTGAATTTTAGGAAACTGATATTTTGAAAACTTCAATTCATTACAGAAATATTTTTAGGGAAATTAAATTAATAAAACCTTATATATACCTAGTAAATATATATAAAGTTTTATTATTATTTAGGTTATATTATCAATAAAATAATCACTAGAGTAAAATTTATTGCACTTAAAATACAGTGTCAAACAGTTAATCTTACAATCAAATGCAGTCAAGAATCTCTAGAAATTTTAAATATTAAATACTTAATCATATAAATAACCCAATACATTAACAGGACATTTAAAAAGATTATTAAAAATACAAAAGATATAAAATTTGTGCTAAGTAAAAACTTAGTGTAACTATTATGATTAAAAAATTCATCCTAAGAAATCAGACACAATATAAATATGGTTCTAAATTAATCTAATTGAAAATTAAATATTTTACTATTTACTTATAACTTTTATTGAATTTTCATACTTAGATATACAAAAGTAGCAATTTTAAATATGAATAGGTTTGTTGTCATATAGAACAAGTTAAGAGAGGTATACATGAAAAATGTGTTGAATGTAACATACCATTTATAACTTGTATATCGATTTAAAATAGCCTATATTCTCAAAAGATTTTTGAATGTAATACTCAAATTTGTTATCACTTATCTAAAAAGCAGATCTAAATGAGAAAGTAATTATGACCATCTTGTTAATTTACTATATTGTAAAATCCATTTCAAATCATTACCACTTAATCTATTCTTACCTACATTGACGATTACACTAAAATTACTGCTAACTATTACACTACATATTACACAAATATTATCACACTTGTGTCCCAACTGATTAATGTTTAATACATAGAAATATACACAGCCACTTGTAATTTTACTTGTCCAGTTTTTCAATGGAATATTATTGTCTAAGTCTAATTGACATAATTATGTTATCTCTTGTTCCCTCTTCTTATGCAAAAAGTTTCTTCTGTCTTTGGGATTCATTCTTTCTTTAGTACGATGAACAGTTACATATGATGGTACTTCAGGAAATATATTAGGAACTGCGAAAGCCTTTTAATTTGGGAAATATTAACTTTTCAATGTGTACATTTCCATCTTTATCTTCTCATTGTTCAGTCCGCTGAATATCATCTTCATGAAAATGTTTGGAACATACTACGGTAGATTTGGTAATTGTACAGCCTTCTCTATGAATAGAGCATAACCCAGTATACCTTCTTTGGGGATCTTTGGGAAACAAAAACGTACTTTCTGCCTGTTTTGTTTTTAAAGTACTGGCATAATTTGTGTTGCAACCAGGTACACAACAATGCCAGAGCATCTGTAACAAAAAACAAAAGTATTATTATTGTTGTTTTTAGTTTACATATTTTGTAACAATATGCAAAAGTATTATTATTTTCAGTTTGTTTTGTAGGTTATATTTATACTTGCCGTTTAAATTGTCGTTAAAAATCTTCTAAAAGTTCTAAATTTAATGAAATTTCACTTATATTAATATTTTCTAATTAATTTAAACACAATTTACAAATAAAACATTCGAATAAAGTTAAATAAACAATAAATTCAACAAACTTTACAAGCCTTCCTATATAAATGTTAAACCAAAACAAACCACAGTCGGACTACCACGCGTTGTTGCCAAATTTCTACTTCATGGCTTGGAAGTAAAGGTGGCTGTGGCAATGTACATAATTTGTTAAACTTAAGTGTGAATAGCATCGCTACCTTATTCTCTATTTTTCTCAAAACTTTAATTTCTTGACTTATAGCCCTTTGCACAAACACTAACGAATTATGGAAGACTGTTTTATTGATTATGAATCTCTGGTATAGATACTAAACCTTAAATAAAATTGAAAAATCTTCTAATATATCAAATTTCTCTGTAACAATAAAACACTGAAAACTTTGTTTTCAAATTTCCACAATATTTATTTTAAATATTATCACTACAGCTGTTTCAGCTGATTGCCTTTCTCAAGTGATCTATTTTGGCTTAGGTTTACAAATTTATAGTCTCTAATTAAATAGGTTGAGGAGGGGAGAACTGTTTGTCTCAAGTTGGTCATTCAGAATTATATCTGTGTTTTTTAATTTGTTGATTTCCATAGATTCTAACAAAGATAGCTTAAGGCCTTTATTTTGAATGTGAAGAATTTTTAATTTGTCATTAAAAGAATGATTATGATCTAGAAGGTAAAGTGCCTATGTCGAATCTGTTTTTCTATTTTTGAAAGCCCTTTTATGTTCTGCTATTCGTTTATCAAAGTTTCTACCAGTTTGACCGATGTAAGTTTTTGGGCAGTCGTCACATTGAAGTTTGTACACACCACTATTTAAGTGTTTTTTATTTTGCCTCTTGTTATTTTTAATATATTTGCCTAGGTTGTTATTTGTTCGGAAAGCTGGTGTTATTCCTTTCTTTTTTATGTATTTGGCAATTTTTGTTGTTATTTTGCCTGTATATGTAATCGAGCAGAAGGTACTGGGTTTTTTTCTCTGGTGGTGGAAATACTAATTTCAGGGCTTTCTTGTGTAGTTTTAGATTTAACATTTTATTAATTGTTTGTTCGTTACAACGGATAAGATCACTTGAGAAGCAAAGTCAAGCCCAAAGTCAAAAACCCAAGCCAAAATAGATCACTTGAGAAAGGCAATCAGCCGAAACAGCTGTAGTGATAATATTTAAAATAAATTTTGTGGAAGTTTGAAAACAAAGTTTTCAGTGTTTTATTGTTACATAAAATGAATTTCCATCAAGTAACGGTCGAATCCATCAATTATTCAAGTTTCTCTGTCACTATGTTAGTTACCGTACTCCTCCGAAACGGCTTTACCGATCTTTACCAAATTTTATATGCGCATTCAATAGATCTGAGAATCGGCTACTATCTATTTTTCATACCCCTAAATGATAAGGGTTGTTCACTCTTAATTTTTTTCTTTTAATTTTTCGACGAAATTTTTTATTATTGTATTTTTATAATGTTGCATTAAAAAATACATACAACCCTAATCTTTTACTTTTTTATCATCAACCCCTATTTTTTAAGACTATTTATATTTTAATCTAATATATAAAATTACCCTGTCACCATGTTAGTTACCGTACTCCTCCGAAACGGCTTTACCGATCTCTACCAAATTTTATATGCGCATTCAATAGGTCTAAGAATCAGCTACCATCTATTTTCATACCCCCAAGTGATAAGGGCTGTTCACCCTTAATTTTATTCTTTTAATTTTTCGACGAAATTTTTTATTTTTGTTTTTTTTATAATGTTGCATAAAAAAATACATTCAACCCTAAACTTTTACTTTTTTATCATCAACCCCTATTTTTTATGGCTATTTTAGTATAATCTAATATATAAAATTTTCCTGTAACAATGTTAGTTACCGTACTCCTCCGAAACGGCTTTACCGATCTTTACCAAATTTTATATATGCATTCAATAGATCTGAGAATCGGCCACTATCTATTTTTCATACCCCTAAATGATAAGGGTTGTTCACCCTTAATTTTTTTCTTTTAATTTTTCGACGAAATTTTTTATTTTTGTATTTTTATAATGTTGCATAAAAAAATACATATAACCCTAAACTTTTACTTTTTTATCATCAACCCCTATTTTTATGGCTATTTTAGTCTAATCTAATATATAAAATTTCCCTGTAACAATGTTAGTTACCGTACTCCTCCGAAACGGCTTTATCGATTTTTACAAAATTTTATATGCGCATTCAATAGGTCTGAGAATCGGTTACCATCTATTTTTCATACCCCTAAGTGATAAGGGTTGTTCACCCTTAATTTTTTTAAAATTTTTCCACGAAATTTTTTATTTTTGTTTTTTTATAATGTTGCATTAAAAAATACATACAACCCTTAACTTTTACTTTTCTATCATCAACCCCTATTTTTTACGGCTATTTTAGTAATTTAATCATTTTTTATCTCGCTCGATAACTAATCAATTATAGTGGTTTTAACTGTACTTCGATTAAAAATCTAAAATGTTTTTTAAACAAATAAACATTTATTTTTATTATTAAAGTTTATTCCTAATATATGCTTAGTACTACCAATCTTAGATTCTTCAAATTTGCCGCACCTTTACTGGTGAGTGAAATGCCCCACTATACCATAAAATGAAGCCGGTCTCCTGTTTCACTCACACAAGACTTCTTTCACTCCCTACACAGTTTTCGGACATCCATGATTATTGTTTATTCATTAAGTATAGTAGTAACGTTCACAATTATCAATTTTCTATTTCTGTGTAACTCTCATAATAACTATTAATTATTACTATTTTATTCATAATATTAAAATTAATAATTTTAAGTGTAATTGGCACGATTAGATCAGTTAATGAAGTTTTATTTAAACAAGTGATTTACATAACCTTAAAAGTACTCAACACGTGTCACGAGCTCCAATCAACAACGGCTTTTGTGTTGTAAGTATACTTTTTTATATATATTTATTTGAATTTTTTACAACTATTGTTTCAAATTTTTTTTCATAAAACTAATATTTTCGGTATAATCCTGGCCGTAATTATAATTACAACGTTTTCCATCATTAAATAATTTCATTAATTCTTTTTATATGCATTCTGTAGACTAAGCAATGCCAACAAAACGCAAAGGGGCTGATTTGGGCCGTAATACAAGTAGGTCCAGAAGTATGAGAGATAAAAGATCCCAAAGAACCGAAGAACAAGTCCAGCAACAAAATGCTGATGCACGTGAGAGCATTCAGCAATTGTGTCAAGAACAATCAAAAAATATACGAGCTGAGGGCAATAAAGTTTAGAACAACGACAATCACGCCGGTTAATAGACGAAGAACAAATGACCAACAAGGCCAACAGGTACATCGTGCATTTACATCTGATTCATTTTTGCGTCTAGCATTCCAGTACGAGTCCCATATTGAATGTTATGCTGATTTAAAAGTGGTAATTGGTACTATGGATAAGGAATGTCCGCATTGTCAAGCTCTCAAATTCAAAAATGAGCCACCTGGGATGTGTTGCGCGCCAGGAAAAGTGCAACTACCTGAAATTGAAACACCACCTGAACCATTGTATGGCTTACTTATCGGCACGGATCCAGATTCTAATGTATTATATATCCAGACGTCAACAATTTAAATTTGAAGATACAGCAGTTGTTGCCAGGGAACTTGGTATCATACAAATCTATTGATACAGTTTGCGATGCCAGCGAAATTGTCAATTTTCCCACAGAATTTTTGAACTCACTCGATTTTCCAGGCATGCCACAGCATAATTTACAATTGAAAGCTGGATCTCCAATTATCTTGCTTAGTAATTTAAACCCGCCACGGCTGTGCAACGGTACGCGATTAGTCATTCTAAAATTCTAAAAGGCCAAACGATGTCTATTTGTGACTTAGATTTGAATACACCATGTTTTTCACACAGGCAATTGTACGTAGCATGCTCTCGAGTGAGTAAACCGTCCAGTTTGTTTGTGCTCGCTAAAGATGGGCTAACACAATATTGTTCACGCTATAGAACTAAGAGATTGATTTTGTTTGTTAGGGTTACTATCGTAATTAATATGTGATATGTAATTATAAGTAATAAACTATAATAACTTGAGAATAATATTGTTTGGCGTTTGTTATTTTTATATTCCCTTATCGTTTATAGCGCTCCTTACCAATTTCACGCATATACCACATACTTACACACTTATAATAAGTAAGGAACTTTTTGTCTACACTAGAATTTATCTAGAAACTAGAAATAATTTATAAGGCAAAACAGCGTTTGCCGGGTCAGCTAGTAGTAATATAATTTCGATGATTAATGAATTAACTAAAAAAAGAAACATTAATGTTTGCTAAATTAAACAAAGTGATGCTGAGTGTGTGTAACTAGCTGAAGAAACACAAGCCAACCATAACAAAAATCTATTTAAAACTTTCTTTTTATTTAAAATAATATCCTATTTATAAATTCCTCTCCAAAAAAATGTTTCCACGTATAGTAAATGAATCTAAATAGACTTTTTTATGATTTTAGGGCATCGTCAGTGTATGTTTGACACTATATTACCTTGATTCTGCTGTAGTTTCATTTGATGAAATACGTTTGATTTCACAGAATCTATGTTTACAGAACAAAAAATTTGAAGATACTGTAGATAAAGAAGCAAAATCTACAGTTACGTTTGCCTATTTTTT
This sequence comes from Diabrotica balteata, assembly GCA_918026665.1. Lineage (NCBI taxonomy): Eukaryota > Metazoa > Arthropoda > Insecta > Coleoptera > Chrysomelidae > Diabrotica > Diabrotica balteata. Next base: position 38,217,765 of record OU898279.1, on the reverse strand, counting down.
ATTGTTGTTTTCTCTTGGATGTCATGTACAATTTTTAAAGCCATTCTTTAACAATCAGGATGTTCAGCCAGAATGGTGGATTATTAATAAATATTATAATGAATATCTTGGCTACGTTGTTACGATCATCATCGATTGTAGCCGGATTATTGGTAAGGCATTTTTAAATATAATTTTAAAAATCGCACATGGGCTCAAATTATGGGGTATTTATTCGAAATAGTAAAAAGATGTCAGTGATGCCATCACTAGTTTGTGAAAAATAAGGTCAGGTTAGGAATGTGGCGTTGTAAGTAAGCGTGTAAATTTATACTACGATGAAATTTTTTTGACAAAATCTAATAAAATTTTCAGTTCCGTTTAAGCTTTTTACGAGAGTAGACGTATTTACGATAAGTATTTTATATATATATATATATATATATATATATATATATTATATATATATATATATATATATATATATATATATATATATATGGGAATTTGTTCAAGTTTGAGAATAAGTCAACAAGAAGCTATTTTAAATGGATGGAGAGTGATTATCAATAAATTCCCGTAAATCAAAGTATCCCCATTCTACGGTACATAAATAAGGACTAAAAATAATTATTTGTTGCGCAAAGGTGAATATCTAATATGATCTAAAGATGAGTTGTCAACTTTTTTGCCTCAAAATTATCTGTAAAGGCTGAAACTCTGTCTTTTACAATACAGCTAATATAAATTAACTAAATGCTTCAGGAAGGTTGCTTGGCCCGAAACGACAATTAGGACTTTGGACGGAATAGGACAGTTATGAACTTAAACTATCTTTTACTACTAAGGAATTACTTGCATATCTTGAAGAAGATTCAGATAAAGAGAATGCAGATGACGTTGAAGTGACAGACATCCCTCCTAATGTTGATAAAATTACTGATAATGAAGACCTAGAAAATAATCTCATTTAATAAGACAATATTAATGCAGAAATTACTGGAACATCATAAAACAAACATTACTTTCGCTTCCGCTCATCTTATCCAGAAAATAACAACAGTCTTTTATTAGAGAACATCGAAGCCAACCGGAAAGGAATATCGCCCATCGAATTATTTTCATTATTTTTGATGATATAGTCACAAGCCAAGCAGTACATTTGTCCAAAACTTGATATAATACATAATTGAAACTCTTGAAGAAATTTTCCAGAATGGCAAAGTTGAATAAAGAAAACACAAAGATAACGATCAATAAAAATGGTGCTTTGTCTATCTGCCGTACCGTTTAAATATTAATACGAACATAAGTGATGTTTTTTTGTTATAATACATACATATTATTGTTTATTGTTTTTCTTAGCTAATTACACAGATATAATTTTAGCGGCTATTGCACTTCTGGGACCATCAAACTATTTGTTTTATTTTTCGTTTCATGTAACATTCCAAATGAAATGGTTAGGAGAACAAATAGTTTCTTGTTTAGCACAGTCTAATCTGATTAAGTCGATGTCAAATGACGACTACCAAAAATATATTCAGAAAAATATAACTGACATCGTAAAGTATCACATATGTTTTATAAGGTTAGTAAATAAACTTATGTGTATTAGGAACATATTACATTTCATATTCTTATTATTGGATAGATGCTATAGTGTATTATATATATATATATATATATATATATATATATATATATATATATATATATATATATATATATATATATATATAGTATAATGGTAAGGTTAATTGGGTTAGCAGCTGAATAATGAAAGCCAAAGTGTGCTCTTTTCAACGACTTCGCTATATTTCGTTAAATTTCTTTAACATCTTCAGACGAATGCTACAATATGTTACAAAATGGTGAAATTGTGTATTTTACATAAGATGTAGTGAAACACTTACTTGTGTGAGGTTGCAGGCAAAAGTGGTATTTGAAAGTTCCATGTTGAAAAACTTTTTTGAAGATTTTTTTATAGCAAAAAAATAAGTTGTATGTGTTATATGGTGGCTTGAAAACTCAAACAATACAAGTGCATTTTTGTTATTTTCCTCCAGTGTGATAGTACAATACAAATATTAAAAAACATTGAACATTTAAGAAACAAAACAGTTAAAACACAACTACATATCACATTGTCATTTTTTGGACCAGTCTATTCACCTATGCACAAGGAGGTGGAAATCTAGTGTGTACCTCAAGGTTAAAGTGTCTTGTCAGCTATCATATTAGTAGATGTCAGCCAGAAAACTAAAGCTGTGTTCAGTTCATGTGTAAAGTTACATTTAATTGAAAATTATGTTATGTTAATTTAAGACAATTAAATTCTGTTGTTAATAAATATATATAGAATTTATTTATTTCTTTGTGATTATTTCTTTTAAAGTTATTTTAATTATTGTTATTACTCTTAAGAATTTTATTTCCTGGAAAAATGCAACAATTGCAATAATAATGATTAAGTTACTACTTCAATTGGATGGTCAGAAGAGTTTTAATAGACAATATTATACTATTCAGAATATTCCAGTTCGTTGACATTGATTATTTTTTTGTTTCCAACTGCAGTAGAAAGGAATAAATTTCACTAAGGTGTTGTATATCTGATTTTGTGTTGATTATATTATCTGTTGTTGCTATGTGGGTCATTTCTAAAAAAAGTCTTCTCTTATAAGCTGTTTCTTTTTCGAGGATATTGACATCTGCAAAATTCATTCTGTGGTTCTGGGTGTGAACGTGGTTGGCTAGGGTGCATCAATCTGGGTAAAGTCTACAGTCACTTTTGTGAGTGGTAACACGGTCTTTAAGCCGTCTAGAGGTTTGGCCGATATACTTGCCATTGCAGTCCATACAAGGAATACTGTAAACAACATTAGATATTTGGTCATGCGGAGTACGATCTTTCATTTTTGAGAAAATAGAGTTTACTGTTATAACTGTTTTATTGGCTATTTTGATGTTATCATATGATTTAAAGATTCTAGTTAGTTTTGGTGTTAGTTCCCGTATGTAGGGCAGCACACAATATGTTGGAAGGGTTTGACTGGTAACCGTATTCTGTGAATTTGTACTTGCTATGTTAGAATGTTGGGAGGTAGTTAGATTGATAGATGTTACTGATGTAGTATTATATAAAAGTGTTTTTAAAAGAAGAGGTGGATAGGAATTATCTATAAAGAGATCATAAAGTATTTTGAGATTCTTTTGATGGAATGATATATCTGAAATTTGTAGAACCCTATTTTTCATTTGTTTTACTAAGTTTAGTTTGGTGGAGTGTTTATGATAGGACATGTAGTTAATGTACCTGCCTGAACTCATTGATTTTGTGTACCAATCGACTATAATGATGTTATCATTTGAGCGGATTAACTTAGTGTCTAAGAAAGGAATAGATTGATTTTCATCTTCGACTTCCATGGTAAATTGTATGTCAGGATCGTAGCTATTGAATATAAATAGTAGTTCATCTATCATATTGTTGGGTACAGCTAAGATCATGTCATCGCTTAAGCTTAACAGCTTATAAGAGAAGACTTTTTTAGAAATGACCCACATAGCAACAACAGATAATATAATCAACACAAAATCAGATATACAACACCTTAGTGAGATTTATTCCTTTCTACTGCAGTTGGAAACAAAAAATAATCAAGTCAACGAACTGGAATATTCTGAATAGTATAATATTGTCTATTAAAACTCTTCTGACCATCCAATTGAAGTAGTAACTTAATCATTATTATTGCAATTGTTGCATTTTTCCAGGAAATAAAATTCTTAAGAGTAATAACAATAATTAAAATAACTTCAAAAGAAATAATCACAAAGAAATAAATAAATTCTATATATATTTATTAACAACAGAATTTAAGTGTCTTAAATTAACATAACATAATTTTCAATTAAATGTAACTTTACACATGAACTGAACACAGCTTTAGTTTTCTGGCTGACATCTACTAATATGATAGCTGACAAGACACTTTAACCTTGAGGTACACACTAGATTTCCACCTCCTTGTGCATAGGTGAATAGACTGGTCCAAAAAATGACAATGTGATATGTAGTTGTGTTTTAACTGTTTTGTTTCTTAAATGTTCAATGTTTTTTAATATTTGTATTGTACTATCACACTGGAGGAAAATAACAAAAATGCACTTGTATTGTTTGAGTTTTCAAGCCACCATATAACACATACAACTTATTTTTTTGCTATAAAAAAATCTTCAAACAAGTTTTTCAACATGGAACTTTCAAATACCACTTTTGCCTGCAACCTCACACAAGCAAGTGTTTCACTACATCTTATGTAAAATACACAATTTCACCATTTTGTAACATATTGTAGCATTCGTCTGAAGATGTTAAAGAAATTTAACGAAATATAGCGAAGTCGTTGAAAAGAGCACACTTTGGCTTTCATTATTCAGCTGCTAACCCAATTAACCTTACCATTATACTAATTAATAATTGGACAGCTGTGATCATTCTTCGTTTATATATATATATATATATATATATATATATATATATATATATATATATATATATATATATGAAGGGTACAGGGGAAAAACAGCCAAAGTCTCAAATCTGTTGTTTGGAGTAATCCTAATTTTTAACTTTAAAATGGCATCCCCTTCTTTACAAGTAACTAATCTAAAATGTGAAAATATTTTTTTTTTCAGTAAGCATATTTTATTAGCCTATTATATTCAAAACTAATGTTTAAACGATTAATTTTTTTATTAAGTTTTAATTTATAATGTCATTAAAAACAGCCAAAGTCCAGTAGAAACTTGTAATATCGAAGTCCAGTCCATACTACTTAAAATTGTCTTGAAACTGAAAAAGAGAAAGGTCTTTAAATCCAAGTTCCTAATACAATCTGCATTTCTTTGCAGGCATGGATAATAAGTCTCTGTCTCTGTCTACATTTATGGCAATGTTAAGAATTAATATATAGCTGTCAATTAATAGCAGAAACAGGCTACATTAGTATACAGTTTACGTACAGAGAATCTAAAAAGAAGCAAACATTTGCAGCTACTGAATATTGTAGGCACATAAGAATAACAAAGTATATAGTATTTAAAAATTGTGTTTACTCACTTCAAGCAAAGCAGTTGTCAGGATCCTCATGGCATTCAACTAAGGTGGTTGAAACAGGCAGGTTTATGAAAAATTCTTGAGCTGCCTGGCCACAAAAGCGTTTTAAAACTTGAAGGTCTTTGTATTTCGTTTCAGGCACAGGAATTGGATTGGTATAAAGTACACTGGGTCCCAAATCTTCATTATCTGATAAGCAGCGCTTATCCACGTTTTTAATGACATAACATTCCCCAGCACCATTATATGTATTACGAAGCTGCAATGTTCGCGAATTTGCTCTTGATATTTGCAGTTCTAAAATACCTCGAGTAGGAAATAGACATTTCTTCTTATATATACCATCCAAGTAAGAGCTCCATTCACAAAAATCCTGAGTATGACGTTCTGCAACAACAAAAGGAGATGGTTTGACACGGGATGCTCTAAAATGATCATTCCATTCAGAAGGTAGTTCTTTATGCACGTTTTGGTTAATATTGCCTGTTAAGTATTGTAATTATAAGTATTGAGACGGCCCTGTATATGACGCTTATGCGCATATTGGCACAGCGCAATTTATGTACTTCCTTCTCCGCTAAGCCCTCAACAGGACAAGCTGTGTGTGTAAAAGTTGTAATAAAGATCATTTAAAAGTCCATTTTGTTCAATATTTCATAAAATAAATACGTAACTGAAGTGTCTTAGGAGCACTCCCCGTGTAATAGCTCCAGATTTAATGGTCCTTCGAGCCGGATACCTGGATACATACCTATGAATAAAAAATCAACAAAGAATAAGCAACCATAACCATATTGTAACGAATTTCAGTGTCGTTCTTATCCTATTGAAGTAATTTGGACAAACGACCAACTAAACAATTTGTGATACGGTGCTCATTCTGCAGCCGCCACTTAAATGATCAACTGTAATTCTCTCTTCACCAAGTACAACGAACTTCAAACGACCAATTCAACAATTTGTGATACGGAGCTCATCTGGCAGCCGTTACTTAGATGGTCAACTGTAATTCTCACTTCACGTAGCGCACCGAACTTCAAAGTCTGTAAGTAGCTAAATTCCTTTAAAATATTGCCTTCTTATCTAAACATAAAAACAGTGTTTATATTATCATAAATTAGCTTAACCGTCTGATTAATAATTTCTATATACAGTGCGTTTAAAATTTTAATTACATTATTTTTATTGCTACATTAATATTTCAAAATGTCAAAAGCTATTGATAAATTACGTAAGAATAGAAATTCTATCATAGTTATTTTAACTACATTTAGCACATTCGTGGACAACTTTAATACAGTAGATAGATCTGTTACTGAGTTACAAGCTAGATTAGATAATGCAAAACATTTAATACGCGAATTTGAAGGTATTCAGCGTGAAATTGAAGCTTCTATGGATCAAGTATTCGAAGAAGAAATAAATCAACGCATAGACTTCGAGTCATCGTACTATTCAACGATAACAAATGCCCAACTAATAATTAAAAATTCCAGTTCTACTTCTAATCATAATTCTACATCAGCACAGGCATTACCCTCTCGTCTCTTCAGCTTCCTAAGTTCAGTAGAAACTATGAGCAATGGTTAGGATTTCGTGATTCATTTGATTTAATAATAATTCAGAACCGAAATATTAGTGACATACAAAAGTATCACTATTTAAAATCATATGTGTCTGGTAGTGCGGAAAAGGTCATTAATTCATTGACAGTTAGTGATTCAAACTTTATAGTTGCATGGAATCTTCTCTTGATAGATTTGAAAACAAAGAATTATTAATTCACAATCACACTAAGTTGATATTCAGTATAAAACAAATAAAAGAAAATTCTTCTTCTTCCTTACGATATTTAGTAGACACTATCACAAGCAATTTGCGTTCGTTACAGTCTCTTAAGGAACCAGTAGAAAAGTGGGATTCTCTTCTTTCGTACATAGTTTTAGAGAAACTAGATTCAGATACTGCCCATAACTGGGAGAAAAATAAAACAAATAATTTTTCTTTTAAAGATTTCATGGCATTTCTTAGTAATAAAGCAAATGTATTGGAAAAGATAGAACAATCTACAAACCCTATGAGACAGTCTAGTTATAAATCACAATATTCTTCTCACTTTTCAAACAAGTCTTCCAGAACTCGTTCTTTTGTTACCAATCAATCTGTCACAATGTTTATTCACGCATAGAGGAAGCCAAAAGGCGATCATTGTGTTTAAACTGTTTACATATTGGACATCTGAGCAGCACATGTAAATATGGTAAATGCAGACACTGTAAAAGGAAACATCACTCGACACTATACATAGAAACATCAGAAGTTTCTATTCCTTCAACAAGTCACATTATTCCACAAACCTCTCTTTCAAATTATACTAGCGTGGAAAGCAAAGGAGTTCTACTTTCAACAGTTAAAATTCTAGTTTTTGATCAACACAATAAAGCTCATACTTGCAAAGCCATTCTTGATAGAGCAAGTCAATATAATTTTGTAAGTTCTAATCTACTAGGTAAACTAGGTCTCCCTAAAACTGATACCAATATTTCTGTTATTGGAATTAATCATATATCTTCAAATATCAAATTTCGTGCTAATGTTAAAATTAAATCTCTATTTTCTACATTTGAAACATCTCTAATGTGCTTGGTCACAGACAACATTTGTGATAAAATGCCTAGTCACAAAATAAATAATTCGTCGTTTCAAATACCTTCTAACATTACCTTAAGTGACTCAGAATTCAATATTCCATCGCATATAGATATCTTAATCGGTGCAAGTCATTTCTGGGAACTTCTATGTATAGGTCAAGTTAAGTTAGGTCCGCAAAATTCAATTCTACAAAAAACCAAGCTTGGTTGGATAATCTCGGGTCCTATTCTTCAAATGTCTTCTATCACTACTCAGTGCAATCTTTTGCATGGTGAAATGTGTTCTGATCTTAATCGATTCTGGGAACTAGAAGAATGCAATGCTTCCAGTTCCAAACCTCTGTCTCAAGAAGAAAAGGATTGCGAATCATACTTTCAAAATACTTACAAAAGGCTTTACCAAGAGAGCAGTTAGTACAGTATGTCCGCTTCCTATAAACACAGTGCAGTAATGACTGATAAACTTTCTTACTACATCAAAGTGTTTACTATTTTTATGAACTCTTTTCTTATTTTAAGTGTTTAATTATTTAGCATTTCATTTGATTTATATTTGCCTATTTTGTTTACTTTCAGTATAATTTAATATTTATAATTTGAAAGGTGTGCCTTTCAAGGTGGCCGGTATGTTAAGTATTGTAATTATAAGTATTAAGACGGCCCTGTATATGACGCTTGTCCGTATATTGGCACAGCGCAATTTATGTACTTCCTTCTCCGCTAAGCTCTCAACGGGACAAGCTGTGTGTGTAAAAGGTGTAATAAAGATCATTTAAAAGTCCATTCTGTTCAATATTTCATAAAATAAATACGTAACTGAAGCGTCTTAGGAGCATTTCCCGTGTAATAGCTCCAAACTTAATGATCCTTCGAGCCGGATATGAACCAGCGACCTATGGATGATAAGAAACATCCTATTTTGTTACCAGCTAAGCATCATTTGAGAATATTAGTATTTTGTTTGAAGCATCAGCTATTATTTCACTCAGGTGCTCAACATCTTTTAGCAGTTGTCAGAGAAAATTTCTGGCCTATTAATGGCAGAAACGCTGCAAAAAAGGTAGTAAGAGAATGCATTCATTGCTTTCGTTTTAATCCCAAACATGTCTACCCAATAATGGGCAACTTATCCAAAGCTCGTGTTACTCCATCTTTTCCATTTTCCGTTACAGGTGTTGATTACGCTGGAGCCTTTACCTTGAAAACCAAAAGGGGCCGTAATCCGTCATTTTATAAAGCATACGTAAGTTTATTTATCTGTCTTTCTACCAAGGCAATTTACTTGGAACTAGTAACTGATCTTACTGCTTAATCTTTTATATCTACATTAAAACGTTTTATATCTAGACGTGGAAAACCAGTTCAGATTTTATCAGACAACGGTACAAATTTCATTGGATCTTATAATGAATTAAAGGATCTAGGTAACTTTCTTAAGATAAATCAATCCATATTTTTTGTCATCAATCCAACAATCCATATTGTTGTCATATTTTTGTCACATTCCATATAGCTATGACCATAAGTGCAGAAGTGAGTGTAGAAAGCGTATAAGAGTGTAGTTCTTATTTTGACCAGCACACGAATCGCAGAATTACTCAAGATGTCGAACAGCCTTAGGTAGGAAAGTTTTTAAAAATGACTGCATCATAGAAACAACTTCATCTGAACCTTTTTTGGCAATTGTTTGATCACAAGTAAAAAATATAGAGTCCCCGGTAGACAAAATATGAACATTAAACATGTAAAATGATAATTGCCGCCGGTAGTAAACATCGTTCGTTGACATATTTGGCACCGGAAGATTTTTCATAAAATCAGAACATAAAGCCTCAAAATCAGCACGCTTTCGAGCAGAATGCATGTCTATTCGCTTACGATCATAAAACGTTTGAGCTTTTTTTATGTGCAATTTTCTTTCTGTGTTAAGTTGTCTTATTTCACTTTCATATATCTTCTTTTCATCAATAGTGTTACTCACTTTCACTTTTTCTTCAAGGCTGGACAGTTTTGCTTCAAATTTATCACACGCTGAACGTGTATCAGTTTGGGGATAACCAAAGGATATGTTATATTTTGTTGTAAAGATCTGTCTGTATGTTTTGTAGGAAACTTTATGTGTAGGAAAGTTTGCGTTATACATATTATGTAACTTTTTAATAGTCAATTCTTCAGGTAAATATAGTTTATACGAATCATGACTGCTATAATGTGATCTTCTACCTTTTAGTGATCTTATGTGTTCATGTATTTTGTTTTTTGTTTCATCGGTTAACGAATGAACCCTATTTTTCTGTTTTCCTCTGCCCTCAGTTGGAGCCTCCCCGGTAGCGACGAGTGCTTTTTTATTGTCTTTATACGTTGGTTTGTAATTCCATGGATGGAAAGAAAGGCCTATTGACATATAGGCACTTTCGTCATTATAGTGCCACTTATTACCTTAATTTTGTAGGAATAAGAATATTCGCGTAAGTTACTCTCATTTTCATCTTTTCGAGGACGTCTGCGTTCGATTGGTTTAACTGTAATTCTTCAAGTGCCGTCTTCGTTCCGAAGTTTGGCTATCATCAAAGCTATGCGTATTTTTGATGCTGCAGATCTAAACAGTTGGTAATTGGTGCAATTGTACCATTCTCTCAAGTTTTTCAACCATGAATGCCTTCTCCTTCCTATAGATCTCTTTCCCATTATCTTTCCCTGTATAATCAATTGCAGCAACTGGTATTTATCTCCCCTCATAACATGTCCCAAATATTGTAGTTTGCGCTTTTTAACAGTAAGTATCAGCTCTTTCTCTTTTCGCACTCTCCGCAAAACCTCCACATTTGTTACTTTCTCTGTCCAGGGTATTTTTAATATTCTACGATACATCCACAACTCAAATGCTGTAATTAAACCACTCAAATGTCTATCTTGCTCGTTTTTACTTCCAAGAAGGTTAAACTTTTGAAGAACTGCTTCTCTTTCATTTTTGGCGATAACACTAAAGCATTTGAAACGTGTACATTTACAATCCTCACTTTCAATGTGACTCATTGCTCGAATTTTTTTGGAAGCGTCACTTAACCTACCGTGTTTTGCACGCTTTTTTGTTCCACAAAGCTTTTGGTGAACATGTTCATCTTCATCACTACTTATATTTTCCATTGTTATAATAACATTCACCCAATTAAAGTTTTATAAACACAATCGAACACTAGAAATACAACTATTTAAAAAAAAACCGAACGAATACAATAAAACTAGACTTCAAACGATAATAGTTTCTTTTTTCATACAATACCGACAACTTTCAGGTACCTACTGGATTAGCCGAGCAAACAAAAGCAGACAAGCAGCGCTGTTTATTGCGTTCAAAACATAGATGCCATCTGGACTTTGATTGTTGTTTCCTTTCAGCCTGTGGACTCTGGCTGTTATTTGACTGTACGGTATATTTTCAAACGTTAATAAATATGGACTAAGGCTATGTTTTGCATCTTTTACAACTAGAATAGTGACTTCTAATGGCTTATTACAGAATGACGGGAATAACTCAATTTTGAAAAAAATGTGACTTTGGCTGTTTTCCCCTGTACCCTTCATAAAGGGGAGAGTGGTCTACAGTGGGACACTTTCAAACATTTCAGTCATTCAGGTGCATCTCATATTTTTTTAACTCTTTGAACGTACACAATCACTGCTTTGGATATCTTCGATTATGTGTCAATTGGAGTTTTAGATAAAGTTAGTAGAAAGGACTGCATAATCATTGACCCAGTAAGAACCATTTGTCCCAGTATGGACCAATATTGGTTCATAGTGGGACTCCTATTGGTTTATATCGGGACACATATGGTTCATATTGGGACTATAGAGTTGAAGCAGGAGATAAGTAGGTACTGATGAGAAATCAATATTATAAATATTTAAAAAATTATTTATATTAAAATTAACATTACAGAAAGCATTTAAAAGCATTTTGTATGGAGAAAAATCGAACTGGAACTGTAGCTGATTTACTGAACGTTCCGTTGAACCTATTGCGTTAGGTTTCGGTAAAATCTTTACAATATTATCTTGTTCTATTGTATCAATATCTTCTTTTTCGGGATGTGTAAATGTGTTACCCAATGTTTTATGAAGGAAGGAAATCACATATTCACCGTTAATAACATCTTCAACACATCCAGCATAATGACGAACAGTTTTCTTAGTAGGGTATTTCACAATAACAAAATCACCAATATGAATATCTGCCTCTAAATCATTGTCCTCGTAATCACAAAGTGCGTTTGATTCCATGTCATCATCCGTTTCGGACTCTTCACAGCTTAATTGTCTCTTGAACCTTTTTTTGGGTAATAAATCGACACTACATATGTTTTTATTTTTTTTTTAGTTTCTATTTTTTGTAATGCTCCAAACTCTTGTTTTGTGACTTTCTGTTTTTTATTTTCTTTTAACTGTTTCTTATTTTGTCTTTTTCTATACTCTTCTTCTATTCTATCTTTTATAGGACTGTCTGTAAGTACTAGTGATTACCCCTTCTTTCTTTTGGTGATATTTTTTCTAGGGGGTGCTTTTGAATGAGGCCTAATTACTTCAGGTGTTATTAATATTGATGCTTTAGAATGAACAATTTGTAAAAAGTGACTTACCTGGTTTTGAAACTAGATGGCTCATGTTTAGTATGTTACTTTAGTAATATAGTTTCATCATATTTTCTTACAGAGTATTTAAGACTATTTCAAAATATCAAGATTTATGCATATTAATGGGCAGCATAGGTGCTCTTGTGATGAGTAGTGGAGCTATTTTTTTTATCTTCACGGTAAGTTTTTTTAGTCTTTTATACATAAAATATATACATAATAATATTACTTTAGCCCTTTCAGACCTAAACATAATTTTTTCTTCGGAACTTGCAGGCACAAATAAACATTACATTTTAAACACCTGACTCGTGTTCTACTTTTGCAAGTGTTCTGCGGCAAAATCTGACTGTAGTTACCTGATCTATATATACATCGGTTTAGAACGTCTTTCGACGTTGTTCGATGCCTAAACACCATCTCTTCTCATCTTCGCAGTCGTTTGTTGTTAAATTTCTTTCGCTCGTGGACTTGTTTACGCCGTATTGCCATTCTAATCTGGGTCTTCCTCTTTTCCGTCGACCTATCGGTTGCCATTCTACTACTTTTTTGGTGAGTCTTGTTGCTGGCATCCCATGCCACCTTAATTGTTTCTTCTCTATATCTTGAGTTATATTTCCTTCCATTCCCATACGTTGTTTTATTACATTATTTCTAACTCGATCTCGTCTGGAAATACCTAAAGATCTTCTCATTGCATCCGTCTCTACGGCTTCTATTCGCTTTTTGTTCTTTTCACTAATTCTTCATGTTTTAGCGCCATAAAGAAGAGTAGTTTTAATCATGGTCTCATATATACTAAATTTTCTTCCTTTCTTTATCTCTTTACTCCACAGTATACCATTGAAACATCCTAAGACGTTTTTTGCTTGTGTGATTCGTTTTTCTATTTTCCGTGTATCAGTTCCTGTATTGTCAAAGGCAACACTTAAGTAGTCATAGCTCTGACAGCAGGAAATATGTTGTCCGTTTTCGAGATCTGTGTTATCTGACTCGTTTCCAATACAAAGATATTTGGTTTCTTGTTGTATTGACATTCATTCCCCAGTCGTTATATTCTATCAGTTTTCTAAGCATGTACTGCATGTCTTCCCTGTCGGTCGCTAGTACTACGTGGTCATCAGCAAACTGGAGTGTATATATATTGCTAAGCTCTATACCCATCCTATGCACCTTTCTTTTCCATCTTTCCAATGCTACTGCAACATATATCTTGAATAAGGTTGGTGAGATATAGCATCCCTGTCGCAAGCCTTTTGTAACCAGGAATTCTTCCGTTAGATGTTCTCCTGTTTTTATCTGTGCCTTTGAGTCTCTATGTAGTTCTTGTACAGCATTTATCAATGTGGGGTTGATGTTAGATCTTTTCAACGTTGTCCCCATTACAATTTCTTTTGTCCCCTTTTTTGTATATTGAGCACATGTATGCCGTTCTCCATTGTTCTGGTACTGGGTATCCATTTAGACACTGATGGATCAGATAAGTTAAGTTTTCAAATAGTTTATGAGTTCCGTTCTTAAGCATTTCAGCATAGATTCCCTCAGGTCTAGCGGATTTACCATTCTTTAGGGTCATTACAGCCTTCCTTACTGTTTCGATGTCTACCCTCGCTTCTTATTCTTGTTTATGTACTGACTGTGTTGGAGAGTTCGCTAGGTATTCTTGTCTTGTCTCCGTCAGCAAGCTTTCATAGTGATCTTTCCATTGTCTTGTTTTTATGGTGTGTATGTTTTCTTTGTCTCTTTCTGTATTTTTTACTGATTGTATAAAATCAGTATTATAAACAATCAATTATTCTCGTAAATATCTGAAAATGTTTGTCTCTGTATTTCTCGTAGTTTTTGATTCAGTCGTCATTGGTATAGCTGTTTGGTACTATCATTTATAAAACTATTGAAGTTGTACTTCGGAGTGTCCACTATCTGCAAATATTGCTTGTCTTCTAGGTTTTGGTCTCCGTGTATTATATTAAGTGGGAACAAAATTTTCGCTTTTACTAAGTAGTGATCGGATACACATGTTATTCCTCGGAAAAGTCTTACATCGTTCCACTGCAATACAGATTTTTGTTTACTAATAATATAATAATCGATGACTGATTTTAGATTGCGTGTTTGTTGAATCCAGGTATATCTATGTATGTCAATGTGTAAAAAGCGAACTCTTTCGTTAGTATTAGTGCTTGTGTAAATATTCGCTCGTTATTAAATGTGTAGATTCAAATTAATTACGCTTTATTTTTTCTCTAAGTACAACCCCTATTAAACCCAACACATAAAGAACCAGCGCCGTGAAGTCTACTTGTATATATCGAAGGAAACACTCTTGTACAGTCCATGGTCCTAAAATATTTGGAACTGTACGCGCACGGGGAAAGGAATTTAATAAGCTTTCCCCCCAACAATTGGTGGAAATCAGAGAAAATACCATCACTATTTTTACCAAAACCACCAATATCAATCATAATAAATTTATAATTGGCACAAACAATAGCCAATAATACTATTGACAACTTTTTTAAATAACACCAGTAATTAGCTCCAGTTTTGTCTGGACATTTTATAGTAATATGCTTGCCATCGATCCTACCAATACAATTTGGAAATTGCCAAATATTTCTAAAGCCTTTTTCAGATTTTTTCCATATTTCTGTAGTTGGTTGGGGTAAATATGTTAATTGCAAATTTCTACATATTGCTTCACAAACTTCTACAACTATGGCACTTACCGTCAAGAAACCGACTCTAAAACTATGGCCAATTGTATAGAATGATTTTCCGATTGCCAGATATCTAAAAATAATTTTTTTTAGGGGATGAGATAAAAAAAATGGAGAAATTCGCGAGACACGTATGCCAAGTATATAAGAACCAGAACAACTAAAACTGGACAGGCGGCAAATTCTACGGAAAAATGAACATGGGCACATTAGATGAAAGCATTCAAACCATTCTTAAGTTTTGCAAAAACTACATCTAACGTTAGCGATGTCCGAGTACCAGAATATACAAAACTGACAAATGTAGAGTCTTTTGAGAATGAAATTGGGAGAGCACAATCATCTAGTTCACAAAACACTCAATCAAACAATTCAGGAATATCGAAGACCAATATCATTCAGGCTCAACCCTCATCAGTTACACCTAGGTCAAGTGGGGTCCTAAAGTTACTTCTGAGCGTAAAACTCACATTGCCACCAAAGAAAACAAAAAACGCCATTCTCAACCATCCACATCTATGAAAGAAATGATAACTTATTTTGAAGGCAAAAAGGTCAGTTTTGATGCAATCGATCAACTTTTTTTGGCTCACGCTTGTACGGTAAAAACTTTCTCTCCTAGAAGACAAATAGAAACAAAAATGAAAATTGCGCAAGTCATCATGAAACAGGAGCTTCTTCAATTAGATGAATGTTCTACAAATCAATCTAGATCTGCACCGTCACTGCAAGGTCCGTCCTCTGCTTCTACCAACAAGGAAGATTATGTTAGCTACCAATCATCGTCACTGCAGAGTCTGTCCTCTGCTTCTACCAACAAGGAAGATTAGGTTAGATACCAATCAGCGTCACTGCAGGATCCATCCTCTGCTTTAAACTACCTCCACTCATTTAACCCGTACAAAAAATAAATCCATTTTTTTTACATATAAGGACTGATGCTATGACTCAATATTTTGATGAGAAACGAATTTTATTATTATATGTTGATTAAATTACTTTTACTTAATATTTAAAATAGTTTAATCTTTTTCTTGTTCTCACCTCAATGTAATGGCTAATCGCTCTTCAGGGGAAATCGCTTCTCGATAATTTGTGTATGATTTCCGTATATCATTTTCTATAAGATGCAAAAGTTCATCGAAACAATTTATTGGCATTCTAAAATAACTATAGAATATTTTTTCATCTCTTCGTAATTCTGGCATTAATGCATGAAATTCGCCATATTCTCTTCTTTCAAGATTGGTATCGTGAACCCATTTTCTTCTTTTCCTATAAAGTTGTAATCATAAAATTATCAATGTCGGTATTTTAAAAAAAAGCTAGTAATTACTTTAACTCAAATTTTCATCTTCTAGTGCAAATATTGTGGGTGCTTCTTCTTCATCTGATGAGGAATACATTTTTTTAACAAATGAAATTGATAATCGTTATTTGTTTTTTCACTCAACGTTTCCGATACTGGACGTGACTGATATGATGCGAATATATTCCTTTTTGGTATGGGGTCATTCACGATTCCGCTATGAATTCTGGTGCAATTTTTCCGTCATGAATCCGCTACGAATTAATTCGCGTTGGTTTGGAGGAAGACTACTGATACGACACTGAATTCGTCGATATAGTAGGATGAGCGGGAAAAAAATCACATAGTTGAAAAGAGACACATATAGGTTTCTTGCGCACTATTCCATCTTTCTCGCGTTCTGTCAAGGCCATTAAATAGGTTTTATGTCTATATCAGACTAAAACTCAAAATTCGAAATTTTTTATTTGTGCCTTTACTTTACTAAAGGTGCGATATATGTTATATATTATATTTTCATAGTAGACTACATATATACTATTCTGGCATAAACTTGTATAAACTACTATTACAACCTGGTTTATGACTTTTTATTCTTTTTAGGACATTGATCCATCTTGCAACTGTAAAATATATGTGGCGCTGGTATTTATGGCAACCATTGTAAGCAGTTTAAGTATCACTTCTCAAAAACTTACAGATACGGTATGACCAATGTCTCTATTTAATTAGGTACAAAAGTAAAATAAATATTATACCTTTTCTACAGACTTCTTTTATATCAAGACTTTGAAATTACTTGTTAATAATGTAAACTTACGTACGATTGTGGTTCAGATATGTAACTATGTACGATTACATTAGAACATTTTAATAATGAGCATTGCAAATAATTCTGGTGCAGTAAATTTTTTATCAGAGGTACAAGGAAAATTGGTTCTAGGTGCAGGTTATGTATGGGAATATAATTGGAAATTAGACTTTATTTAGAATTAACTTTATCTCTTTGGTTTTATTTAAAGGAACATCAACAGAGACTAGATTAAATTGTAAAGTAACTGGGCCTGTCTGGGAAATAAGGATACCCAGAAGTTGGGTCTAACTTTAAGTAGATAGCAAAATAGATGACTCAAGGAGATGTTTAGTCTTAAAACTAAAAATGAAGAATTGTGGGTCTAATTATGTGCACTTTGCAAACCGGCATTCAGGTGTTCTGAAGGATACACCAGCGACCTTTAGAACTTGAGTCTATAGCTCTAGCATGAGAGATAATGAGATCAAAAACAATTGAGAATTGAAACATACCAATTAAAATGAAAGTAGAGGGAGTTTAATATTAAAAAAATAGAAAAATAAAAGCCGCCACTTAATTTTTTTTCAAGGAACAAGAAAAAATCGATATTTGGCATATATGAAGATCGGTCTAAGAGGAATCCTAAAAAATAACAACTATGCTTAACCTCTCTTTAAAACCAAAATGCATACATGGTTAAAAATATCTAGTAACATTTACCTTTTATGGTCGGTCTGTCCTGTCAAAAATATTTTGGTATTTTCCAAAAGAAAGAAAGATTGTTAGAGAAATTAAACAATACAAAAATCAGCTGTTTGAATTACACGCTGTAACATAAATTTAACTGGACCTAATCGGTTCTATTTCATAAACAAATGTCCATTTTAAATTAATACCTGCTTACATTTTTATCTAACAATAAATATTAATTTTTCTTAGTGACCTGGTTAAACTAGTAAACCTATTTCTATTAATTATAATGCAGCGATAAGAAATAAAAAGTTGTTTGTTGTACATGAAAAACAAAGGTTATTCAAAAACAGTAAAAAAATTAGGAATATACCCTATAAAAAAATCGAAGCAATGCACTGCACTAAATGCGTGACTTTTGTCTCGAGTGCCCAAAGGACAAGTGACGCTGATCTTAATTTCCTCTTATAATGAACCAACTTACGAGGATTGCTAAGTGTTTTATTATTTAATGCGTAGTAAAAAAATAGCCAATAATTTATCAATGCCTATTCAGAATTGCAAAGTTATTTTTAAAAATTGTATAGGCGAAACAAAGTAAAAACAAACTGAAAAGCGAGACAGTAAAACAAATCTCCCTTAGAGTGGCACTCAATAATAATAAACAGATTCTGAAAGTCCGTTGAATCTAACATTTCAAAACGCAAAAAAATAGAAACTTACTTTGACTAGTGATTTTACAGAGTAATAATAAAATGTTACAAGGCTCGGTGGAATAAAAATGTTTTTAAATGTATTAAGTTTATCTACTATTACGCCAAATATATAATATTTGCAATTAGCAAACTACAAATAGGTACATCACTTTAAAATTTACTTGATTAGACACAAGGACAAAAACTTGGTATTTACTTTACTATACATGTGTCGTACTTATATCCAACACTATTTAGATTATTTTTTATGTCTTTTTGTGTATTTTTTTTTATTAACAAAATCGCATCAGCCAAATTGGCTATTAGCGAACAATAATTTTTATTACATTTATAATATTAGTTTATATAGCATTTAAGATATTAAGTGAGGTTAAGAAACTTTTTATGTTTGAAATATTGCACTGTAAACCTAAAATGTCACTTAGTTTGTTGGGTATACTGTACAATATGCGCTTTGGCGTTAATGCTGGACATTTTTCCAATATATGTTTGACTGTTATTTTTTCATCACAGTTGTCACATCTTGGTTCTTGTTTGTTAGAGAAGACGTAGCTATTCGTTAGTCGCGTATGACCCAGTCGAAGTCGCGTTAATATTACCTGGTCTCTTCGACTTGTTGGTAATGTGGGCCAGGGTTTAATCGATTTTTTTACATCGCGTAGCCTTGCCGATGACACTTTCCACTTTTCATTCCACATATATCGCACTTTAAATTTAACCGTTGCCTTCATGTCCGCACTCGTAAATGTCTTAGTACATTCCGCACTATCACTACTTGCAGCTTCTTTTGCAGCGTTGTCTGCCTCTTCATTTCCTGGAATTCCAATATGGGATGGTATCCAAAATAATATAATATTTTTCCATTCAGTTGAGCGGTGTGGATTTCTTCTTTTATCTTGATGACTAAAGGATTAGTTGGGTAGACATATTGGATTGACTGGACTGAAATTAGAGAGTCTGTGAGTATGATATAATTGGTGTTATTGGATGCATTGACAGCAAGGGTAGCCTGGTATAGAGCATACAGTTCAGCAGAGTAAATGGAGTACTCTGAAGGGAGTTTATATTTATTTGTCGATGTTGGGGTTATGATTGCAGCACCAGTACCTTCATTTGATTTAGATGCATCTGTGTATATATGTGTATAGTCCTTGTAGTTGTGAAGCATATCGTTGAAGGCGGATTTGAATAACTGTGGGTTTGTTGAATGTTTGTCGAAAGAAATGAGGCGGGTTAGGCACTGAGAATTCTTTATTTGCCATGGAGGAATTGAGGACAATTGGGAAGAAAAGCATTCTGGAAACGTGTAGTTTAATTGATTTAAATAGCTTCTAATCCTTGCGTAGAAAGGTTTGGCAGTTCTTGGCTTATTTATGAAGAGATTTGGAAACTTTTCTGTAAAACAATTGTTAATGGTAGGGTTTTTTATGTTAGACCTGATTTTTGAGGCATATGCTACACTTAAATAAAGTCTTCTGTCTTCTAAGGACGGTTTACCAACTTCACAATAAATACTTTCGATTGGTGTTGTGCGAAAAGCTCCAGATATTATACGTAAAGATAGGTTGTGAAGACTGTCAAGTTTTTTTAGCAGTGTCTTAGTGGCTGTAGAATACACAGTAGATCCATAATCTAATTTTGATCTGATTAATGTTCTGTATAACATTAAAAGTGTTTGGCGATCCGCACCCCATTCTTTATTGGCCAGAGTTTTAAGAAGATTTAATCGCTTGTGACAAGATAAGATCAAATTTGTTATATGAAGTTTCCAGCTTAGATTTCTTGAAATGTCATGCCCAAGAATTTTATTGATGTTACACGTTTTAGGTCCTCATCACATAGTCTTAGCTTAGGGATGTTTGTGACATTTTTCTTAGAAAACAGGATGAAACGAGTTTTTTCAGTGGAAAAACAGAAACCTGTTTTTTGTGACCAGAGTTCTAAGTGTTTTATGAAGTTCTGTGTGTGATCAAATATGTTTTGTATATTTTTACCTTTGCAGAAAACTACAAGATCATCCGCGTAGACGCGTGCCTTTATAGGTGATTTTAGATTTATGAGAATATCATTCATTGCCACTATAAAGAGCGTAGGACTTATTACCGAGCCTTGAGGAATGCCATTTTTTGGATACATTATATCTGATGTTGTGTTGTTTGTCCTAACTCTGAAAGCTCTATTTTGAAGGAAGTTTTTAATAAAGAAGAAACAGTGACCTTGAATGTTCCAACGATGTAATCTTTTTAATATATAATCGTGCCAGGCTATATCGAAAGTTCTTGATATGTCAAAGAAAACCGCTAGACATTTATTCCTTAGTGCGAATGCTTCAGAAATGTCACTTTCCAAATCTATGATATTATCTATGGTTGACCTTTGCTGTCTAAAACCACTTTGTTCTGGAATAATTAAATCTTGTCTCTCCAGGTGCCATCTTAGTCTATTATTAATAATTTTTTCTAGTAACTTACACATGGCGCATGTTAAAGCTATCGGTCGGTATGACTCGGAACTTGTTTTAATACTATTAGGTTTTTGTATAGGTATAACTGTGGATTCACGCCATTTTTCAGGAAATTTGTGCTGTAGCCAAATAATATTAAAAAGATTTAGAAGTTGTTTGTGAGCGCTATCTGGAAGGTGTTTGATAAAAATACTAGGAATATCGTCCGGGCCAGCGCTAGTTTCTTTGAGATTTGATAATGCTTCTGTATACTCTAATTCAGAAATGGGTAAATTTAACGGTTCATCTGTATTAGGTATAACGCTAATTTTCTTATTTTCTTCTTGCTGTTTGTATTTAATAAAAGATTTTTTATAATTAATATTACTGGATCGGTTTTTGTATGTGTTAGTATGTGATTTTGGCAATCTCAGTATTACTAGTAACTGCCTTTCCATTTACTTCGAGGTTTTTGATATTCTAATTACTATTCAATCCAGATATTCTTCGGACTTTGTTCCATACTTCAGTCATGGAAGTGTTTGCATTTAACGTTGATACATATTGAGTCCATGACTAGCGTTTGGCATTTCTAGTTGTCTTTTTGGCTATAGCACGTTATTTTCTGTATTCAATTTTATTCTCAACAGTTTTGTAGCGCTTGTATTGGTTAAAAGCTCTTTTGCTAGATTCAACTGCTGCTTTGCATTCGTGATTCCACCATGGGACAGGATTGCGTTGTTTTATACATGTAGTCTTTCCTATTGCTTTTCTGCTGCGTTTGTGATAATGGTAACAAGGTTCTTCAGTGTCTCGTCTATATTTGAGGTACTTTTAAGTGTGGTTATACTGCTATCGATTAAATTTCAAAAATGATTCCAGTTAGGGTTTTTTAAATTCCATTTTGGAGTAAAAGACTGTCCACATTGGTTCTTGTTATTATGAATCAAGAGTGGATAGTGATCACTGTTGTATAGGAAGTCGAGCCTACCCCAGGTGAGCTGTGGGGTCAGACCTGGTTCGCATATCGTAAGGTCTATACATGAAGATTCACCGTTTTGTATATTGAATCTAGTGGCTCTGCCGTCGTTTAAGACTGAAAGGTTGGACTGTTCAAATATCTCTTCTAGTAGTCTTCCCCTAGCGTTTATAGTAGAAGAGCCCCATAAAAAGTTGTGGGCATTAAAATCGCCCAAAATAAGTCTGGGTTGGGATATTTGTTGTAACAGCTCCGTTAATGCTTCTGAGTCGACTTGCGTTGATGAAGGTAGGTATAAGTTACAAACGTAGATATTTGGACTTGAGTTAAGTTTAATCCAAATTGCTTCTAGATTAGTTTGGGGAGAAATTACAGTGGATTCAATTGACTTTTTTACAAAAATAGCTACTCCGCCGCTGGCTTGTTCGTGGCTAGTTCGATTTTTGCAGTTCCTTTTAAATTGTTTTAAAGCTTGTGTTTTGTCATTTTTGAAATTAGTTTCCTGAAGACAAATTATATCTGGATTGTATCTAGCCAGAATTATTCGAAGCATCGGAAGGTTACTGTAAAAACCGTTGATGTTCCATTGCAAAATTGAAGAGAAGCCCGTGTATAATAAATAAAAATTTAAACTTGGGATTGTTACAGAAGTTTATGTCTCCATTCCTGAGATAACTCACTTTTAGTCTTTGATGTCTCACTATCCGAGTAGGTCATCTGTAAATGTATCAGTAATTTCTTTTTTATTTTTGTACATCTAGATTTAATGGATCTTTGTTTGAAATAAGGGTATATTGCTGTTAGCATTTTCACTAAAGCTTCTAAATAGTTAGTGTAGTTTTTTATGACGCTGACTGGATCCTCTGCACCATAAACATTTTCAAATAGATCGGATATTTGATTAAAATCAAGAATAAATGGAGGGTTTTGGTCTGAGATGAATGATTTGGCCGGTTCCATGAGTATGTGAGTTGGCGTCTTTTCCTTACTTTTCTTTTGTTTTTTGGATGGAGCATCATTTGGTTTAACAAACGGGTCTAGACTTGGGTTTTCAGCGTCTTGAGCTGGAGGAGGTGTGACTATTTCTTCTAAACTGCGTTTTGAGCTATTTTGTGTAGGTTGGGTTGTATCTATATTGATGATTGGTTGTGAGGTTTGAGTTTTTGAGGGGTTAGTTGGAAGAAGATGTCTGGGAGTGAAGGTTTTGGTTATAATTTTCAGAAACTGATTCTTGGGTTATTTTACAATTTGCTGCGGTATGGCCTTGCCTTTTACATGAAAAACATACCAAGGAATCTTGTGACAAAAAAATCCTATAGTTGGTGTTATCATAATTTATTAATATGGATTCGGGTATTGAATCAAGTGGTGGTGAAATAAAAATTTGTCGTCTGAAACTATAAACGTGGCTGAATTCCGGCAAACCGGCACTTATCTTGAGAAATGACATGGGAGACATGGTTTTTAAGGCCCAATTTTTCAATTTCTTGAGTTAGTAAAGCATGCGGAATGGTGGGACAAACGTTTGACAGAATTAGTCTTTCTGCTGGAGTGACTAGTTTGCGTGCTTGGACTTGTTGGTTATTAATTTCTATAAAACCTCCATGATTATTCATAAAATGTTCAACAATGTTTTTGTTTGCTAGGTACATACACACTCTGTTGTTAGAAAGCCGTGAAGAAAATAGAATATTTTTGGGCTCGATCAACATTCCTAATGGAATCAGGTAATCTTGAAGTTTTAGGTTTTCCATGGCTGGGAATACAATAGCTTGATCTTTGGTAGGGAATTGTTGTTCAATCACAGCAGAAGAATAAGTTTTAGTATTATTTTCCTTTTGGGAGCCTCTGTAGTCAGAAGTCCTGTCAGTTGGGTTTAGCATCTTTTCTTTATAATGTAAATTTAATTTAGATCTGAAATACGGACCTGTTTTAGGACAGGCAATTTTATCATGTCGTTATAGATAACGAATAAACTTGTTTAGAGTTTTTATATCAAGCCGACTTATGATAAATAAATACAGTAAATTCCTGTGAAATAGCTCTGTTTTATATAATTTTAGAGAGTACTTACAGGATGGATGAGAACGCACTTTTATACACTTATATTGATAAAATAAAAAAATTTTAATTAATAACTACTATCTGAAATAACTGTTTTTGTTTGGAGCTGACACATTTGCACTAATTAGTATACCTGTCAGGACCGAACTGCCTTTTTGTGTATTCGATTTCAGCGAAACCAATATTATTCTCACAATTTTGTTTATACTTATTAAAAATATCTTATTTTAGACAGAAGAACTGGGATTTCTACTTTATAACTGTCCTTGGACAAATTGGAATACTAAGAATAAAAAATTATTACTAATAATATTACCTTGTATTAAAGAGCCTTTGGAGATTTCAATGTACGCCTTATATCCCTTAAATATTAAATTTATTTCAAAGGTAAGTTTTCTAAGTTACAATATATCTGTGGTCTTTAGGAGACATATGATAACTCCAAACTGCATGTTTTTCCGTAGGGCAATTTTAACATTCGAGAAGCTTTCTTAAATCAAAATATGTGTTATCATTTCTGTTTTTGATATAATGGCACATAATTATCATATTTGTATCAAATGTATAAAAATTTAAATAGTATTTTAATGGAGTTAACGGTCAAATAGGGTAGAAACTATTAATTATTGGTCAACTTCTTTGCGTCGAATTAAAACTTATGCGTCGAAATTTTCATCAATTTCGCTTGTATATTGTGTGGTACTGGTTTAAGTGTGTTTAAGCGATTGGTAAAATCTATGTTAGATTGGATCTACACATCGTAGGTAAGTCTAGACTAGAATATTTTTATATTTTAAATACTCTATGAGTATAAGATCATTATACGCTGGAAGTATCTGAATATTAGACATGGAAGTTGACATTCCTCTTCTTAGCATAGAAAGCCACACTATATTATGTCAAATTAGGTGTAGCCAAACACTTTTGCAAATCATATGCAACTACTACAAGCCGGCCTAAGCTCCGCATACTTTCTTCTTTGTCGCCTAGTTCTGTTGTATAATGAAAGAAAGCCTTATCCTGGTGTTCATTTTCTAATCCTTGTTTTTCGTCTTCGGAGGCACAGCTTTTTATTTTCAGAAATAATAAATTACAGGTTTTGCAAGTGTCACTAGATGGCTTTTTAAGATTAAATTGGGAGTTTTAAATAATATGTTTGGAAAAACACTTATACTCAAGGGAGCGTGAGTGGTATAGTAAGTAAGATCTGTAAATTTATTTCTCGCTTTTTAAATACTGCTTTGAAGTGTGACTTTTACTGTAGTGGCTTTTATATTTTGGAAATGTGTTAATAAAATTTCGAGCAAATGAGTTATCTGCTTCTGGTCGCTTGTTACCTGAACTGCATACCTCTTAAATCAGACTTAAGTATGATAGTAGTAGGAGATGCTTTCTTTTATAAACATCATCCTAGAAACCTCTTGTTTCGCCTAATACGTTTAAAAATCAACTAATACGGATATTACCATCCATATTCCTCAACTTATAAATAACTGTAAATTGTTTATTTTTGACTGAGTTACCACACCGTGTTGATTCTCTAGGTTTTAATGGTATTAAACTAGCTAAATAATGTCTCTATATATCCCTAGTTGACAAATTTCTTTAGTCTTTAGAATTTTGCTTTAGATTAACATAGGCAGTCTTTTCATGACATTTTGACAGTTTTCGGACACAGGTATCTAAATTTTAGCTGAAATGCTCTTACCTTTAGCAGTAACGTATTACACGATACACAATATGACCATAGGCTTATATGGTCACGTTCGTAAATATGACCATAGGCTTATGAATAATTAGGATAAGTACAAAACAACGAAAAGAAAAGTTTGATATATATATGTTATTTACCACTTTATAAAAAAAAAACTTTTTTTATAAAACAGAAAATTCAACTTGAATATAATATTTATTTGAATCAAAGATGTTGAGTGGGTCATAGCATAAAATTACCAATATAATTTGCATATTATTTGTTCTAACCATGATAAGTACCAATTATAAAATATAGGCCAAAATGTTATACCAATAGAATTCGTATATTATTTGATCTAGACATGATAAGTTCCAATTATCAGATATAAACCAAAACGTTATTCTCTAGTTTTGTTTTCGGGTACATGATATAATATTTTTAGAGGACTATACCAAACAAAATTTGAAAAAAAAGGACTTATCGATATTATACCAAGCCGTAGCAAGTTTTCTAGACGTGATTGACATACCATAGTCAGATCAAACGAAAATAGATCAAAAACAAAATGCAATGCAGGACTTAACAAAATTTTCGCTATTTTTAAGTTATCATGTTTCTTCGAAACACCACAGATATTAATTATACCTTTCTATATCGATTCTTGTAATCAAATTTTAAACCTAAATTTAATTTGAACTTTACATTGTGACGTTATAAACGTCACTTTCTTATCAATTGATATTTAAATAATTCTTTTATTTTAATGTCCTTATTAATTTATTAATTTCTTTATCTCCAGTTTAGTTTTTACTATTTTTTATTTAAAAAGTAACTGCTCATTACAATCAATGCACAACCACAAATCACACTTTCTACATATGGTTCTAACAAGAGAATTGCAATTTTAAAATGCGCACCGTCATCTTTTCTTGTTTGGAATATATATTAAGATTTGTCGCTGTTTCGACTATCGGGACTGCTTAAAATTGATGGTTTTGGTCGACTTGCACCTTTAGCTTCTGTACAATACTTCATTAGATATAAAGTGGCTATATCTCTGCGAAAATCGATTTGTTTTATAGAATTGCCGGTCTTTTTATAAATATGCCAAGAGTTTTCCAATAATGCCTCCAGTAACCATGTAAATAATGGCCACCTCCAATTTTTGGATCTAATACCAATCCTGTACCTTCCTATATTTTGATCCATCAAGTCCGTCCCTCTCATCGATGAGTTATATTTTCCTATGAGACACGGACGAGGTACTTGAATAATTTTCTTCTTTTTCTGAGAAAACCTTTTTACATGTGTCATTTGTTGAATGCCATAAGTGGTAGACGCAGCAGTAACAATATTATTGTCGTACCAACGTACAAAAATTATAGCTTTGTTACGTTCAGTAACGCCACTACAATCACCTCGATCTGTCTGTTCTTGGAAATCAGTTTTAGAGGGTGAAGGTATACCCAGAGGTAAACGATATTCACGAATGGTACCAGTGCACAAAATACTATTTTCTCGCATATTGGTCAGTAGGTTAACACTGGTGAACGAGTTGTCTACAAAGAGTTTTTATGGTAGGTTCCTCTTATTGGTGGGTAACTCACACAACATGTTTAGCAGTGGAGCAGTAGCTTAAAATTCTCTGTTGGTAAATCCCCAGATAGCAATAATCGTTGTTCCTCAAATCGCCGAGAATATCGTAATATTTATTATATTATAAACATGTGTGATGACACAGCGACCGCGAAATTAATACCTGATACATGATATCTGATCAATGATCGTCTTTCTCTAACTGGCAGTTAACAATGTTTTATAAACCTTAGTAAAAAATCGCTGGGAATGAAATCACGTCTTATGTTGATTTTTGCTGAAATACGGTAGTACATTATCCTAGCGTTGCATATATATGTAATACTGAACTTTGGGTCTACACAGAACGAAGTAGTAGTAAAATATTTAAATAAAATTTAAAAGATGTAGGCTATGCACCTTTATGTAAAGCATAACTTACTTTTTGAGTGTCATGTCATAGGATGTTCCTATTCGATGAAATTAGCTTCTCTGTCAACACAACAGAATATTTAGTCTACCGGATAGAAAGGGAGTGGGCGAATATTTATTCCATGAAACAGAAAGAGAAAGAAAAGAAAGACAGAGGAATAACAGAAAAACAGAGGGAGCGAAGTACTTTTTAAATAAAAAAGAGTCAAAACTAAATTGGAGATAAAGAAATTAATAAAATAATAAAGAAATTAAAACAAGATAATTATATAAATATAAATTAATAAGGATGTGACGTTTATAACGTTACAAAATAAGTGGGTAATGCAAAAAAAATTATACTAATTACCTCACATTAACAAACATTAAACTCAGCTGTTATGAGAACAGCTATCGCATCGGACGAAACAACTTAAAACCAAAATCAACCTAACAAAAAAAATTGCTATACCGATTTTGCCCATGACATTTCTTCTTCTTCTTCTTTTTATATGGACATGACTCGTCTGTTTTTTAATATGCCTCCAGTAAGTTGTCTTTCCATCGTTTTCGTGGTCTTCCTACTGATCTTCTTCCTATTGCGTAACCGTCTCTTATCGTCTTTACTACTCTATTTATTGTCATTCGGCTTATATGATCGTTTCATTCTAGTCTTCTATTTCTCACCCAGTTCTTGATATTCTCCACCTTACATTTACGTCGTATATCTGT
Organism: Diabrotica balteata; assembly: GCA_918026665.1. Classification (NCBI taxonomy): domain Eukaryota; kingdom Metazoa; phylum Arthropoda; class Insecta; order Coleoptera; family Chrysomelidae; genus Diabrotica; species Diabrotica balteata. The sequence continues at coordinate 38,189,248 of OU898279.1, read as the reverse complement.
ATTTCTAGCTCTGTCCCATAGTGTCTTACCATTAAGATTTCTAAGTGTTTTCATTTCCGCTGTTTCTAGCATCCATTTGGTCCTCTCTGTATCAGGTCTAGTTTCTGCCGCGTATGTCATTATTGGTCTGATGACTGTTTTGTAAGTTCTACCTTTCGTTTCTTTCTCGATATTTTTATTTCTCCATATTGTTTCATTTAGGCAGCCTGCGGCTCTGTTTGCTGTATTCACTTGATCTTCCAGTTCAGTTTCGAGCTTTCCGTAGCTAGATAATGTGATGCGTAAATATTTAAACTCACTTGTTTTTTATCTGACCTTCCAGCTCCAATTTACATCTTAGTAAATTTGCACTAACAAAAGTATCAATGGTGTGGGCTTCTGGGTTTCAAAATCTCTTTCTCCTTAGATACTGGGATATCAAGCTATCAGTGATCGTATAATTTCCTTAAAACTAAATGGATCTCCCTCTATTGTACATTTGATCCAGGTCTATGCGCCTACCTCAACTGCTGATGATGACACAACTGAATCTTTTTTCAACGAGCTGGAATCATATCTGCAAAATATCCCAAATAAAGAAATCGCTATCATCATGGGTGATTTAAACTCAAAAATCGGTGTTACTATGGCTGACGAACATATACGAAATATTGTAGGTAGATATGGAATAGGTGAACGCAATTCAAGGGGAGACCGCCTTATCCAGTTCTGCGTTGACAATGACTTGACAATAATGAACTCTATGTATAGGCACCACCCCAGAAGATTGTACACTTGGATCTCACCTAATGGACGACACCGAAATCAGATCGATTACATAATGATTAAACATCGCTGGAAAACATCTATTAGCTAATGTAAAACACGACCTAGCGCTGACTGCGGCTCTGACCACCAACTTCTTGTTGCAACGCTAAAGCAAAAATTCAAGGCATGTGCTTGGATCCGAAACAAGAGCATATCAAAAATAAAAGACACAACAATTTAAAATCCAATGTAATGAAAGATTCGAAAATATTTTACCAACTATCGTCACTCATGATTCCGAAAAGATTTGGTTATCTTTTAAAAATACCTTGATACAGACCTTGACTGACTGCGAGGCACAGTCTAATGCCGTCTCAACCGGACCAAAAAAAGTGTGGATGTCTGCAGATACTTTTGACCTCGTTGACGAACGTAGAAAACTTAAAATTGCTGGAATCGAGAACCCTCTTAGGAATTCCCAGTACCGACAGCTATCTAGAGCTATTTAGGCTGCTTGTAGACGAGACAAAAACAAGCATATAGAGAAAATCTGCTACACGCCGACACAAATAACACCAAATAACTCTTTGATAAAGTCAGACAACTCACACGTAAATTCAAGCAGAAATCTTGGTCTATCAAAGATGATGAAGGTAATGTACAGACGGATTTGGACAAGGTTATTGATGTTTGGAGGGCGTATTGTAAGTCTTTATACGCCAATACGGACCAGATGCCAGCGGACGCCCCGTTTGTACCAGACTGCCAGACCTCCACTTTCCATTCTCCTTCAACAGAGACACACCACACTAGTTTTGAGTCTGAACCTGACATACTTTTTCCGAGGTGGAATTCGCTTTAAAAAGACTTAAGTTAAACAAAGCAGCAGGATATGATCTCATTACTGCAGACGTCTTAAAGCATCTTCCGGAATGTGGAGTGAAAATATTACATCGATTGTGCAATGAAATATGGCACACAGGCGTCTGGCCTGAGGATTGGAAAAAGACCATAATTATACCTCTTCATAAGAAAGGTTCAACAAATAATTGTAACAACTACAGGCTATTAGCTCTAATATCACACGCCAGTAAGGTGATCCTCTACATACTGCAACGGCGTCTAGAAAACTTCATAAGTTGGCAAATAGCACCTGAGCAGGCTAAATGTGTAAAGGGCAGAGGTACTAGAGAACAAATCCTTAATGTACGAAACATCATAGAAAAAGCCAGAGAATACCAGATCCCGATATTTATATGTTTCGTCGATTATACAAAGGCCTTTGATAATGTTAGATGGGACAAACTATGGAACATATTGACGACAATGGGTGTACCTAAACACTTGACTCACCTTATTAGCAAACTGTATCAAGATAACCTGGCATATATTCGAATGGACGAATATCTGTCTGACAAATGCACTTTGGAGAAGGGAGTACGCCAAGGATGCGTTTTATCTCCCTTATTATTTAACATCTATTCGGAGTTCATAATGCGCAGAGTTTTGGATGGTTGGGAGGGAGGAGTAAACCTAGGTGGTGTTAAGATATCTAACTTGCGTTTCGCAGACGACACTACACTTCTAGCCTCTACTCCAGAAGAAATTACTAAATTATTAAAAAAACTCGAGGTAGAAAGTGCTAAATTTGGACTCATGGTTAACTACAACAAAACCAAAATCATGGTTATTGATCGCCAACAACAGTTTCCTGAAACCCAAACTATTGCGGGATGCGACGTAGTCTCATCTATGATATATCTTGGAGCTCTAGTTAACAACACAGGCAGTTGTGAATCCGAAATTAGAAGACGCATTCAACTAGCAAGAGCAGCAATGAGTGAACTAAACGGGGTCTGGCGTGATCGTCACATTACTATGACAAACAAAAAGAGACTCGTTTCAACTCTGATCTTTTCCATATTTTACTATGCATGCGAGACATGGACAGTCAAAGAATCAGATCGACGACGTATAGACGCCTTTGAAATGTGGACATGGAGATGCCTGCTTCGAATTCCATGGACGGCTCGCCTTACAAATATCTCGGTTCTGGATGAAATTAAACCGGATCAGCGTCTCTTCAGTACCGTTTACTCTAGAATTTTAAAGTTCTTTGGCCATATCCATCGAAGTGATCACAAAATGGAGCGGTTGGTGGTCCAAGGAAGGCCTCAGACTCAACGCCAACGCGGAAGATCTCCACAGCGATGGGCGGACATTACTAAAAAGCTTCTCAATAAACAGTATACTGAGGCAATACATATAACTGATGACCGCGACCAGTGGAGAAATATTATCAATCAAACTGTCCGAGCTGCTGAAGCCAAATTATGAACCACAACACATCTACTAAGATGTTAATGACTGTGATGATGAAATTTGCTGTTGTAACCATGCATTTTCTCTTTTTTTGGGAAAATTGACATGTTAAATTTTCTGGCGGTTATATTAAATTGGTGCAGGATACGTTGTAATTCATCTTCACTTTGAGAGGGAGAGTAGTGTTGCGTCATCTGCATAGCAGATTATTTTAAGCTGTTTTTCTCGCTTTTGGTATAGGTATTTTTTTAGTTGATACCAAAAATTGATACCAAACATCCCTTTTTAGTTGATACACTTGACATTTCTTAAAATTAGTAAAGGTAATGGATTTTGACAAGAGCTATGAGTCATGCCGATTTAGTACACAAGTTTACCTGTTATTTACAAGGTCATAGCTCTTGTCAAAATCCATTAGCTATATCACTGTATCCGAATAAACTATATGCTCAGCTTTAGGATGCAAACACATATCAGTCTTCAAAGCTTTACAATTCCGGAGTAATTTTTACCTGAATTTGACAATAGGTCCTATAGGATCTTTATATCTTAAGATAGTTTGGTATGCTATAAGATTGTTCCGAAGCCAAAGTTCGAGAAGTTTATTATTAAAATAGTAAAAAAGGTTCACTCAGCCTAGATAATGCAGTTTCGCAACAAACACAGATGCTATCAGAAAAACAAATATTAATTTCTTACGTTTGAAACAATGCACCGGTAATGATATAACTTCAGTATAATTGAAGGCGTTTCTTGAGATTCAAATTTGGCCAAAAATCAAGAAAACTTAAATGTGGTTAACAGCAGGAAGTAACTGCCATGTATCTCGACTAATAAAAATCCAGACAGCTACACATTCTTTAATATAAACAACTGGATAAGCCTCTGACTATTATTACCAGCTCTGCTGATCCTAATTGACATGTTTACACCAGTATATCCCTATAGCACAAACTAACGTCTCTTAAGAAGAGAATGCATGCCTGCCTTGATAAAAATATTTCTCACTATGACAGTGATACTTCATAACTAGGTGAAGAATAAAATCAATTAAATTCACGTCCTTATTTCAGTAAAATATTGGTGGATTCTTATTTTTTCCAACTCTTTAGTGCACAGCAATTACCTTATGCTAAATACTTATAGGAAACTAGGTTAAACCCACATAAAGTATACAATTAGAATAATTTCAAAAACTTAGAATAACACAGAACAATTTTACTAGAGTCAGTTCTAGTCAAAAATTTCTAGAGGTCAAGGAATTCCCAGTAACAATTAATTCCTTTATCTATAAAGGTTTAAGTGTAATAAACTCTGTTTATAGCATACTATAAAAATTTGAAAACCTTTTAGAAATTAAATTAAACGGGAAACTATGTATACTATGTCCAGTTTGCTTTAGTAGTATATAATCTTATCTGGACTTCAACTTATATTCTTTCTAATGAAAAATTACGAATTGGATCTGCAGTCCATCACTGGATTATGTTGGGTGTTTTTCTTGTTGTCTAGGGTTTAATTAATGGCCATGGATCGATTTGAATTATAAAGAACACTTTATTGGTTGACTCGTAAATTACAGAAATATAGAACTAATGTAAACAGTAACTTTAACAATATCGAAATATGACCGCGGCTTAATAGCAAAAATATGAACACGTCTTTCATCGTACGTCGTCTAGAGATGAGATGCCGTCCTATGCATATCACTTCGTCCTCAATTCGTCCTGTTCTACTGACACAGTGCTTGACTCATCGTCGACCTTCTATTTCGACAGTGTTTCTGATTATTCTGCAATGCTACTTGACCCTGGCTTTCGGCTTGCGTTTCGGGATAAATGAAAGTTAGGAATTGGTATAACGGAAACGTTATAACGGAAAGTATTTGCTTCGAATGCAATCCTACAATTATATGCTTCTCAATGAAAAGACATCCAGCTTATAAGAAAATATACACACGCAGAGTGCAATTTCTTCTTCTTCTTCTTCTTCAGATGCAAATCCACTAATGGATGTTAGCGATCACATTTTCCATTAATTCTCTATTTCTTGCAATATGTATCAGAGATTGTATGTCGTTAATCCCTGTCCATTGCCTTATGTTTCGGAGCCAGGACATTTTCTTGCGTCCCATTCCTCTCTTGCCTTCAATTTTACCCTCGATTATAATTTGGAGGAATTGGTATTTTTCATTTCGCATGATGTGACCTAGATACGCCGTTTTCCTTTTCTTGATGGTTTCGAATAGTTGGCGTTCTTGGTTTATTCTTTTAAGGACATCTATATTTGTGATTTTCGCTGTCCATGGTATTTTTAGGATACGGCGATAAAGCCGTATTGCAATTTCTTAAAACTTAATATTTATTGTTTTAACAATCGCAAGTTAAATGCGTAGTCTAATGTTTAAGTGCGTGAACAGTAGTGACTGTTTACAATTTATGTATTAATTGAAGACATACTTACAGGATAAAGGTGTCATGTCACATTTTGTGGAAACATTAGATAGTGCTATTTTTGGACTTTTTGACTCAATTTTTAAAAATACTAAGGTTAAAAAGATATTTGAGTGATTAAGGTGTTGTGTCACATAACTTCTACTAGGTTTAGAGAATAGAGGTATTATGTCACATTTTTAGGACTTGACACCTTTATCCCGTAAAAATGAGGAAGTTACTTGTTCAGAGCTGGTGTAATGTTAAAATTTATAAGCAGTACTTTCATGTTGTCTGTACTATTAAATAAATGATAAGTGTTTTGATAAAAAATAACTAACATTTTATTACGGGATCCAGAATATTAAACGCATGTTTAAATTATTAGAAGAACAAAAGTCAAATTTTATAAATATTGGTAAATATGTTATAATTATGTTTCACTAACAGTTAATATTATATTTTCAAAGGTTCTGTATTAATATTACAGTTGATATTTACATTGGTATTGATGTAAATATATCATTTTGTAGCATCATCAGTATTAATGATTTCAAGATGTTACATCCATTAGTGTGTATTCTCCATGCCGTGATAAAAACGAATGTGATGAGTCGGAATATACTGTTAAATATAATAAAGAAAATATCGAGGAGGTTAAGCGTAACTGTTTATCTACAAATGGAGCAACATTGCAACAGATACAAATTACTGAAGCAGAAACTGAAACTGAAACGATTTCATCACCCACTAAACATAATATCCATAATATATATATTATGGATAATACTGTCACAATATGTAATTGTTTACTAAAACTTATTCGCTGAAAATTGTACAATGGGAATTCACTCTATAAAATATTGCGGTTACCATAACTCCCAAAGAAATTAAAATAAAAAAAAATGTCATTTATTTAAATTGGATATGTTATCAAAATTTAAGTTTTTATTCTTAAGTTGTAAGTATTGAAATATTCATTTTGTTTACATATAATAATTATAATAAATTTACAGTTTTCTCCTGAAGAAGTCACAAAATCGTGACGAAATATTGAAAAATAACAATTAGAGTTTCATTTCATACAGACCAATTGCTGAGACTACAAATAATATATATATATATATATATATATATATATATATATATATATATATATATATATATATATATATGTATATATATATATATATATATATATATATATATATATATATATATATATATTATCTCAAGGGCATCTATTCCTTTTTCTATTTTGTAGTCCATTGTCCAACTTTCACAACCATACATTATGACAGAAAAAACGTAACATTTGATCATTCGGATTCTAAGCTGCACACTAAGGTCTAATCTTGTAAAAAATGTTTTCAAGCTTATGAATGTTTTCGTTGCTTGTTCGATCCTTGATAGGATTTCTTTTTTTGGATTACACTGAATATTGATATTTACTCTCAAATATTATATGAAATTTGCCTGTTCTATAATTTGACCCTTGTTTTAGTTTTGGAAACGTTTAGATGTAAACCGAACATTTCGTTGTGGTGAACTACCGCATTTATTATATTTTGTAGTTCTTGTGCTTTGCTTGTTATTAAGACGGTATCATCAGTATATCTGATGTTGTCTATGCTGATTCCGTTAATTTTAATTCCGCCTTAAACCTCGTCTAATGCTTTTCTGAATATAGACTTTGAATACAAATTAAACAGTAGCGGTGATAAGATGCCACCCTGTCTCACTCTTCGTCGGATTTGAATATCTTCGGATGTGGCCACTAAAACAAAATATAATCTCGATTGAATGCGGAACCTGACATTCGATTGCAGTTATCCCAAATTCAACCGGATATTACTAACCTGTGCAAATTAGGGCAGCCTCTCTTAAAATATAGACACTACGCTTTTTAAATTTTAGAAATATGATCTGTGTGTTCATTTTATTTTTGTTTTTCGATATGTAATTAAACTTCTTATAATTGCGATTGAAAATAATTGAAAAAAAAATGAATAAAAATGAATGAATAAAAAAAAATGTTGGTTAATATCCCCCCTCATCAACTAATATCACTTGTTCTCTGTGGTGGTACTTATATAGGTTTCAAGTGCAATATGCCAGTGCTCCTTACAGAATTTCTGTCCTAAATAGTACTCCTCGACCAGAAAACTTTGGTAAAGCTGCCTTATAGAATACCGTTTTATTCTAATTGTTAATTTATTAGTTATAATTAAAAATAACTACGGAATTAATAAAGAATGGCTCAGAGAAATTATGATCACGGTGATATTTAACGAATATATTAATGGACATCCAACACCAGATGAATGGAAAACAGCATATATGACCGCAATATATAAAAAAGGTGACAGGAGAAATTGTAAAAACTATAGAGGGATATCGGTCACAAGTTCAATGAGTCGACTATACGGTCGAATACTACGGGACCTGATAGAGGAAGATTATCAATTGTCTGAAGACGAAGAACAAGGAGGATTTAGAGCAGGCCGTTTATGTACAGATAACATCTTCTGTCTTAAACAAATTATAGAAAAGAAAGTTGTGACAAATAGAGAGTTACATATGACTTTTGTAGATCTTGAGAAGGCATATGACACAGTCCCGCTAAATAAACTATGGGAAGTCCTGGGCACATCAAATATACATCAAACATTGGTTAGTGCTCTCAAAGATCTATATTATGGTTCAAACTCCCAAATGAAATTCGGAAATCTCTTAGCTGAAAAATTTGCAGTTACTACGGGTCTCAGACAAGGATGTTGTATCTCTCCGACTCTGTTTAAGATTTATATCTCTGCAGCGTTGAAACAATGGAAAAGGAAAGTCAAAGGAATGGGTATACAATTGAACGATCAGGATTAGATATATACTTTACAGTTTGCAGATGATCAGGTGGTGATCTCAAATGACAAAGATGACATGGAATACATGCTTAGAAAACTAATTGAAGAATACCAGAAATGGGGATTAAATATCAATTTAGAAAAGACAAAATACCTCTCAATTGGAGCTGAAGGAGAACAACTCGATATCGATGACAATCAAAAAGTAAATCCATGTGATGAATATAAATACCTGGGCGTCATCTTCGACCGTAGTGGAAAAGACGAACGAGAAATAGAACATCGAATTGTACAAGCACGAAGAGCTATAGCATGTTTGAACGGAGTTCTATGGAGTAAAGAAATATCAAAGAAAAGAAAATGGAACATCTATGAGACAATGGTTAAAACTAGCCTACTTTATGGAGCTGAGACATGGAGAATAACCGAGAAATATAAGAAAAAGGTCGAAGCCACGGAAATGGATGCCATCAGAAGATCGATGAGAATATCAAGAGCCGACAGAATACGGAATGAAGTGATAAAACAACAAATGGGTATAGAGGGCACTATAGTTGAGGATATTGAGAGAAAACAGCTCATATGGTATGGACATGTGAGCCGAATGGGGGACGAAAGATTGTTTAAAAAAACGATGATGTGGCAACCCCCAGAGAAGAGGAAACGAGGAAGACCACCACAGAGCTGGAACCTGGGAGTTAGGAAAGCGATTAGCGCTCGAAATCTGGACGAAGACCTAACTCAAGACCGAATACAGTGGCGGTTGGGAGTCGGACAACGTCGTAAGATGTTATAAAACCGAATGTATATATATAATTAAAAAGAATGTAAATAGGCTACATAATAAACAGGAGATATAATATCTACTTGAGAAGTGTTATTGAAACAGGTTATTGTTTATTGTTTTATGGTGATTTCCAGGAATATTAAAAAAAAAATTTTTAATAATAAAAAATTATATTTTTTATATGTCTAGGTATGTTGCATTTTTTTTACATAAGTGGTTAAAGCAAAATAAATAAAAAAAGATAAAATTGTATTTACATATAATACAGGAATTAGAAATAAAATTAATTTTCTTACTAACGTTAACTAATGAACTCTGTTTGTGGATTTATAGGTATTAATGTTTATTTAAAGTTTGTAACACTTTTTTGCTGGAAGTTTGCTTATTTCAAAACTTTTATGATAACAAAAATTGCTATTTTGACTTTTCTATCATTAGCCCGGAAAGGGGAAAAAAGGGTGATTTTACACTGTAATCCAGGAATTTATCTAATGTGGCTTAGGTTATAAAGGGCAACCTCAGGAGCAATCCCCTGCTGTAATGGGTAATTTCTGTATAGATTATGAAAGTACTCTAAAAGAAATTCAATTTGAGCCAGTATACGTCAAATTTTATTTATTGCAAAAATGAAGAATGAAGGTCAAAATTAAAAAACGTAATATTTATTGCAAAATTGCATTTTTTTATTTGAAATATATTACATTCAAGCCTATAAAATTACAAATCGAATGAGCCGTAGTATGCCTAGATCGTTTAATTTGTTGCTGAGAGACGTTAATTAGTTTATTCCACGACTTCCAACTTTGAATGCTTATAGGATTGCCAAAAAGAAAATGGTACAGGGCTAATTCTTGTTTCATTCTCTTCCTAAAGCCGTAAATTTTCATAATCTACTGGAAAATTATAAAGGAAATTTTTAACTCAGTTATAAACATTTAGAGCTGCAGCACTCCCTATGTACCCCACAAATTTCTAATTTGCAGATTATTGTAGCCGGCTTCGAGACGAAGACTTAGAAAAAGAAGAGTTTTCTACCACCAATAGGAGTCGAGCTAGCATATTTTTTTTTTAAATCACATAATTATGCTTTATTAATAAAAATTAAGAAACGAATCTGGTGTCATTCACTATTTAAAAACCTATATTTACAAGTATTTGTATCCTCCTTGGATTACAAGCATTAATTATTATTAAAAATGATAAATAAAGTTTACCTTTTTTCAAGCGATGACACGGAAGTAGTGGTGGGGATGACTTTGTGCAACGAGATAAAACTAAATCGGAAAAAATTGCAATCTCGGTGAAAAATGAACCGATTTTGATGATTTTTTTTAATCTGGGTAGCTCATCGAAGTAATAACATTCACACTTAAAACCCTCCCCCAACCTCCCCCCCCTAAATTTTATTTTTTTTATTCAATTTTTTTATAATTCTTTTACTTTTACAATACTCTTAAACGTAATCTACTACTAATTAATATTGAAAATATCCCCATGAAACATCTCCATTTCTAAAAAAATTTAATATTCTAAAATATAGACTACTATTATTTCAGTATTTATCATTTTTTTACATACTTACTCTACCTCGCTGTGTAATCTTTTATCAGTGAAATTATGTTAAAGTAAAGTTCAAGTGATTAAAATTTGTATTTACAACCAATCTTTTTTCCACAAATAACTCAAACAAATTGATTTTACAAAGATTTGGTCAAACTAGATTTTTAGTACAATTTCTGACTGACTACTGCGTTTTTACCTTGTTTAAGCTCTAGGCTTCTTCAAGGATGGGTTTGATTGTTTGGGTGCTTGTGCTTGTTTGGTTTCTATGCTAGTTTTCGTTCATACGACCTCCGATTCCCAAGACTAGGGGCGCCGCAACTAAAGAAGTGTATCGGAAGAGGGATAGGGGAGGATATCGACAAAAAGAAGAAGGGAAGAGGCGGAAAAGCCAGGATCTTCCGGAAGAACCAGCCTAGTGAACCAAGCACGAAGTACAAGTTCCGTAGAAAAAAACGATTCCTTTCAGATTGTTGGCCTTTTTTGTTTGTTGGAAAACGCGTGGAGATAGCTGTGGCTCGTCTAGGATCAGGTATCATTGTGCAATGAGATTGGGAAACCAGAGAAAACCAATCTCCCCCTGTCCTTGTGATATTTAATCGACCCTCAAGGAGTGTGTGCGGTGCTCACAGTGTAGGTGATGTGTTGGATGTTTGTGGGGTTTTTGTGTGTTTACTGGTTTGGGTATGGTATTGGATTTATGTGTTTATTATTTAGGATTGTAAGCGGAGTGGAGGTAAAGTGTGTATAGGACGCATGTTGTGTTAGGTCCATGTATGTTTGTGATGATGTATATGATGTGTTTTTAGATGTGTAAGTGGGTAAAGGTTTGGTTTATGAGGTTGTTTGTGCAGGAGGTGGCTATGGCACATCCGTACATTGCATTGGATATTTGATTTAGGAATCGGATGATTGCGCTTCTCTTTTCAGGGAAAGTTGAATAGAAGCGTGGATGTGAAGTGGATTAAGGATTTCATATCGGAGGATAGGTCGTAGGAAGGGATTTGTGTATACTGGTTGGGTTTGATCGTAATTAGCGGGATAAGCGCTGCGGTGAGGACATCGTGGTAAGAATGCGGGATGAGGACCGTTACAGTTAGGACATTTGGGAGCAGATATCGTAGGGCAGGCAAAGGACCGGTGGCCGAGCCCGCAGTACGGACAAACAATTGATTTTTCGGGGCATTCGTTGTTGAAATGTCCGCTTTTGCAGCATTTCGAGCAGTATTTCCATCACATGGGAACGGAGTTGCCTGATCGTGGTATTTCACAGGCCAACCGTTTATCCTCGATCAAGACACCGCTCGAGAGCACTTCAGTGAACCTTATTTCAGAGTTAGTGAATACTCTGATATCGGAAGTGGGTTCGGATATATTATCCTCGATGGTTTTTTTAAAGAGAGTTGTTGCAACGCCGGCTATGACTAAATGAAAGATTGGCGAATTGGGTTGGGAATTTTAGGATTTTGGTAGACGGATAAGGTCGTGAGACATACAATTTCATGGGAAATTGAATGATTGATTTCATAAATTAAAATAAATATCATATATACGTATATCTTAAATTGCAAATTACTTTGATAGAAGGAGTAAATTAGTAAATCAAATACATAAACAGTAAAATAATTGTAATTTGTTTATATGATTTTAAAATAAGATTTAATATTTATAAAAACCTGAAATATGCTTAGTTTTCATTTATTGTTCTTTTCTTAATAGGTTTGTACGATTTTCTCAGAATCATATAACAATTCATCCAAAGCATCCATCTCACTCTCATATTCTTTTTCTGCGTCATCTAGTTCATATTCAGCACTGTGACAATTTTTTCAACTCTCTCCATTACAATTTTTGCACATTTTCGTACATTTTAGGCCGTACTTACGGCATCCGCTATGTTTGCCACATGCCGTTTCGGTGCTACATTGAAAAAAGGTAAATTTTATTCGTCATTTTTAACAATAAATAATGATTTTAATTTAAGGAACATACAAATACTTAAAAATATAGGTTTTTAAGTTGCAAATTACGCCAGATTAGTTTTTTAATTGTTATTAATAAAGCCTCTGTGATTAAAAAAAAATATGCTTAGTGATTCTCAGAACTCAGATCCTAGTGATCGTAGAAAACTCTTTTTTTGTAATTTTCATCTTGACGCCAGCTATTAACATAATATATATTAATATATTATATATTAATTTATATTAATAATAATTAATACAATAATCTGCAAATTAAAAATTCGTAGGGTACATCGGGGGCACTGCAGCTCTAAATGTTTATAACAGCAATATTATAACTTTATAAATAATTGTTTTTAACGGGTTAAAATTTTTTTTTCATTATTTTTCAGTGGATTATGAAAAGTTACGGCTTTAGGAAGAGAATGAAATAAGAATTAGCCCTCTACCATTTTTTTTTGGCAATCCAATGAGCATTCAAAGTTGAAGGTCGCTTGATAAACTAATTAACGAGGCCAACTACTGCTCATTCGATTCGTAATTATCGTAAATCAAAAAATACGTATTTTGCACCTATAAACGCTTATAAATAAACAATAACAACAATATCCAATAACACAGGATTGCTCCTGAGGTTGCTCTTTATAACCAGGCGACATTACATAAATTCCAGGATTAGAGAGTACTTTTTTCCCCACAGCCTGGGCTACATGATTATAGTCTGGTCTTTATTTATAACCATTTTTTTTTTATTTAAGGGAGCAAGAATAATATACAGTTTAGCAGCTGCACTTTTAAATCGACGTTTGTAGAATTCCAGATTCTGCTTTATATGATGGAACATGAAGTATTCTTTAATATTTAAATAAAAATACGAGCGCCGCACCTGTTTACACAATACACGCATAAACACAAGATGGGACACATGTAGAGACATCAACTGTTTAGTTTAAGGTTTATATACTATAAATAAAAACTGTAAATTACTTATAATATATCGTAATTTTTTCTGTCTACATTTGTTTAACAAACGAAATGTTTTTAAATTTACAAAATAATACTTACTGTTGAAAGTAAGAACAGCAGAGCTTAACTTTGCTGTTGTCATAAATGTGACTTTATAGAATCCCACTAGATACAGAAATTTGGTTTACTGTGCTATTGACCTTAATATCCAGAAAATTCTTCTTCTTTCTTATTGTATGTAAGCTTTAAAGCCTGTTTCTTCTTCAATATTAGCCTCCTAAATTGTTAAACTTGTCGCACCATATTTTTCTTGTACTTCTTCGTCCATTTGGTGACTTAAATCGTGCTATTGGTACTATCCTATCCTCTGCCATTTTTCATCAAGTATTTTTATCTTTGTTGTTTCTAGTAGTCGTCTCGTTGTAGACGTCGATGGCGTCATGACAAAAAGGCATAAGCGCCAAAATTTCTAAATTTATGTTTTGGTATCAAAATAAAATACATTTTACGTCCTATCTTTTTAAAAATGACGCAGCTGTAAAAAAATTCCAACTCGACTAAAACAAGCTTTGAATTTTTTAACCGCCAAACGACCTTCTTAAAAGATGAGACACCGAAATCAGTAAGCGACAAGATCCGTAGTGGAAGATGGTGCTTACGATTTGGGTCTGAAAACGTGGTTATATCAATAAGGTAAATATCAATTTGAAATATTAATTATATTTGATGTTTTGTTAAGCGTTTAGTTAGATTATTTATCTTGAGAAATCATACTAAACCATAAGAATCTACAATTTTACGATATATTCAGTATCGTCGTGTACGATAGCAAGTTCACGTATATTTTTAATATTTTTGTGCAAGCAGTAGTGTTGTGTTTTAGTTAAGTTTGAGTTAAGACAGTAGAAATAAGTTGTAAATACATTAAAGATGGCTTTTTGACGACCATTTGAATGTGATACCAACGTCAATACTAGCGACAATCCAACGGACGATTTAGATATGTAAATTCTTATTTAAAACTAGTTTAATAATTAGTTGCATAGGGATGCTCGGTCATAATATTCACCCTTAATCTACTTTTTTAACAATTAAAAGTAAAAATATTTCCTTTAGATCCAACACCAATGAATTGGGAATTTGTAAATAAGGACTTACATATTCAAGCGCAAAGGATTATTCTAAATATAAATTCCTGTTTAAGAGGCGAAAATAGTACACTTTCGGAAAATAATATTGTGTTAAGGATATGTGAACTTACCAAACTTGCGCGTACGACAGTTTTACGTGTTATTGCAGCTGGCGATGTAAGTGATCATTCTGTTAAACGTCGAAGAGTTGGACAAAACCTTAAAAATATTGATAAGGCCACTAAAGACGTTATTTGTCGCTATGTGTACGAATTTTATCAGGACAACAAAGTTCCAACGTTGAAAATGCTTCAGGACAAGTTGAAAATATATCCCGATTATGCATATAAATCCCTTGATACATTGAGGCGTATTTTAATAGAATGCGGATTTAGTTATAAAAAATTAGACAAGAGAATGGTAATTATGGAATCTAGAAGGATTGTGATACAGAGGCAACATACAGAGGATACATTATTTACGTAAAATAAAGGAATATCGAGATGACAATAAAGACATTGTGTATCTTGATGAAACGTGGTTTGACACCCATGATGTAGTTCAATATGGCTGGATGGATGATAGCAAAAAGTGCTGCTTGAGTACTCCTTTTTCGAGAGAAAAAAGAATTCTAATTCTACATGCTGTAAATAAGAGCGGGTTTGTACCTAATGTCTTGTTATTATCGGCCAAAAACATTAAACAGTCAATAGCTGATTATCATGAGGATATGACGGCTGAACTTCTCGAAAAATGGGCAACGGAACAGCTTTTACCGAATATGAAAACAAATTTTGTGATAGTAATGGACAATGCGTCATACCATTCTAGACTCTACATCAAAATTCCAAATACTAGTTCCAAGAAGGGAGATATCATAGAGTTTATGGAGAACAAAGCCATGGCAACACCTTGTAAATGTACCAAAAAGTAATTGTTGCAATTATTTAAGCAACAAAATTTTCAAAAAGAATATGTAATAGATAAACTCTTTGAACGCCACGGGCATACGGTTTTACGGCTCCCTCCATATCATTGTGTTTTCAACCCAATTGAAATGATATGGGCCGATGTAAAAAAGAAATTGCGGAGAATGAATCAATCTCCCCAATTAAATGACGTTGTTATAATATAAGAAAAAATATAAGAATATAAAAATATAAGAATAGCGATCGAAGAACTTAACAAAACTGACATTTGGAAAAATTGTGTAGCGCATGTTCAAGTAAAAGAAAAAGAATATCCTACTTTACCACCAATTGAACCGGTAGTTATAAACACAAATGAGGACTCAAGTTCTGGACACACGAGTAGTGATAGTGTTTAATTGTTTGAATATTTCTACAAAGACTTCCACAACTTGTCAAAAATATGTTCTGTGTATCGTAGTAAATGTGATCTCTCCATTAATCTATAACCTAAGAGACAATTCGACTTGAAGACGAATTGGCCGATTTCATGTAAGTATCTTTCAAAAATAAGCTCTTTAAACCAATGAAACTTTCAGATCATATTCATGATTATTTTTTACCAAAAAAGGGATCAACTTTGTTTTGAGCGTAACTTGCTTACAATTGATGCTAGAAACTTTTTTAAAAATCAAAAATAAAGATTTCTTTAAACAATTTAGAAAAAAAAAGTAAAAAAACATTTTTTTTATTATTTCACGTTGAATTATTCGATATGGAATTTGACGAATAGGTAAGAATCTATTTTTCATTAGCTATAACTCTGCTTCTCCTGGGTATACAGACTTCATACATATACCACTTTTTTCACTTTTTTATAAACTGTATTTTTGCTACGAACATTTTTTCCATAAAATACTTACCTTTTGAGTTATTTGCGAGAAATCGTCCAAAAACGTGGTGTTTTTGTTGAAAAATGAATATATTCACTCGCAAATAACTCGAAAAGTATTGATTTAGTAAAAACCTCTATAGAACAAAAGTTTCCTGGAATTAGTCAGTTTATCCACTTCCGGACTTATTTTGGATGTATATCTTTTCACTCCCGAGAAGGTGTGGTACCCATCCCCAGAACAAAAATATACATCGGCACAATATCATTTTTTTTCTTTGATACGTTAGTTATATGTGTATGCCAAATTTCATGTCAATCCCAGTGGTTCTTTAAAATTTAGAGGTTTTTACAATATTGTACCGTTAGTAAATGGACTATGTGTATTAACTTTTAATCATCTTTGGTGTCAAGTTCATAAAGAAATGTGAATAATTAACAATATTATTACTGTTTAACAAAATATTAGACCTTAATTTAAAAATAAAAGTTTATTATTTAATTTCTATTGCACCGCCTATGTTTTACAAAAGACGCCGACACTTGAGTGTCCCATTTTGTTTTTATACTTCTCCAACTGACATCGTAGAAACTATACCATTGTACATAGTTATAATTTTTTACAGTCCGAAAGAAAAAATAATTAATTAATTAATTGTAATACACTACATAATCCACAATATTAACATTAACTTAATAGTTAAATTTTCAATTAAAGTAACAAATAAAAAAATTTTTATTCATGCATTGAAGTTTTGTTGGAACCATAAACCTCCATTAAGGATTATCTTAGATTAAGAGCCGCTGCTATAGAATACGTAAGGCGTGTTCCCTAAAATAGTAATAAAAGTTAAAGAAAAATTATTAAAAATCAAGTTACCTGTTTAATATAGTCAAGATACCTTTTATTGCTTTTTTTTTATTTAATTAGATGGCTTTGGTAGAGACCAATTAGCCAGACGATTTTTTTTTAACTATAATAATTAAAAAAAACTTTAAAAGATAATTCATCCTTCTTCACAATAACAATGCTTAAATTATTAATAGTGTAAAAGTTGAGTGTGAGCAATGCATGTTTTGTTTTTTTTTTAATCTTTTTGTTTTTTTTTTTGTAAAATTTATTTTTTTTTATATAGATACTTTTATTTTCTATTTTTTTTTGTTCTTTTTTTGTTTTTTTATACACACACACACACACACACATATATATATATATATATATATATATATATATATATATATATATATATATATATATATATATATATATATATATATATACATATATTAATTTTTTCGTCGCCCACTTAAAAAATCTAACTAGTTGCAGAATTGCTAACAAAGAGATGGTTAGTAATTTACAATTTCATTTTGCACCTTTTGGTGTGATTATATAAGCAGTACAATATAATATTCTTATTAAAAATTATACAATTTAAATTTATGAGTAAGAAAATTTTGTTAATAATAACATCATTATAAAATTTATCTATGCTTTGACTATTTAATGAACAACCAAGTAGAATGTGTGTTAAGTTTCCAAGTTCACCACGTAAACATAAGCAATCAATTAAACCAATTTTTCATTTATAACTTGGTAACATTGCATGATTTGCTCTTATTCTATTTAAAGTAATAATAAAGTTCCTGTTGTTTTGGTTGTGGAAGCATCTTATTATTGGGATTTGGACTTGACATGATTTATAATTTAATCCTATTTGTTTGCTGTCATATAATTCTTTCCATTTAGTCTTAAGTTAAACTTTAAGTGTGCAAATCTGTCTATGGAATACACTGGTTAGTTGTAACGGTGGTTCTACAGCTTCTGCTTCCATAATATTTATTGGGGTTAACTTGAGATATCCAAGATATATTCTTAGACTTTTATTTTTTTGGGTATCTATTTTGTCTAAATGAATTTGTGCCACTGATCCATACAAATGACTACCATAATCCAGGATTGATTTTATCATAGTTTTATAACAAGGCAATATTTGGGTCAGCCCCCCATTTTGTATAACAAAAGGCTCTCAGTATGTTAATAGCATTTTCAGACTTTTTTGTTATTTGATGGATGCCATCTTTCCATAACAGTTTCCGGTCTAGATATAATCCTAATTATCTCACAACATTTTTTATTCGGAATTTTAAGGTTTCAGTTTTACATGATCCTGTTCAATGTTTCGTTTTCGGCTACATAGACACACTTCTGTTTTGTGTTCAGAAAGTGTAAAATAATTTTTATTCAGCCACTTGTTGAAGATGTCATAAGTTTTATTTAATTTATATTCACAAGTTTCAAAGTTTTTCCTTGTACAATAAAAAACAATATCATCTACAAATTGTATTGTTCGTATGTTTTAAAGTGTAACACTGACATCCATTGTATATATTAAAAAACAAAACTGGACTTGAAATAATGCCTTGGGGGAGTCCTAGGTTCGTAGTTCTAGGTCTAGTGGTAACTTGATTTATTTTATAAGTATGTATTTTCCTGTTTGTGTACAGCGAAGTTATAAAGTTTGCTAATTGCGTATTAAATCCAATCGAAATCAATTTATTGGTTAAAATATCTAGGTTAACGTTATCAAATGCATTTGTAATATCGTTGAAACCTGCCGTAGTCATGAGGTTACTAGTAAATCCTTTTATTGCTTTTAAACGTATCGTTTTATTGCCTATATGTAAGCTAATAAGAAATTATTAACAACTATGCAAATGTGCACACCCAATTGCCAAACAAACTCTAATTTCTACAGATTTCAAATCCGTAATAGTCATTTACAACTTCTTATTCACAATGCTTTTATTTTTAGCACTACCGCTTAACATTTAGGTAAAACACATTAAGATAGGACGTCTGAGGTGGGTAGGCCATGTAATGCGGATGGAGCAAACCGACCCAGCTAGAAAAACGCTCCTTAATAGACCTATTGGTCAAAGAAGAAGAGGAAGACTCAGAACAAAATTCCTAGATAATATATACCAAGATATGAGAAATATGGAAATACGTGCTTGGCGGAGGAAGGCGATGGATAGGGACGACTGGAAGAGAATTCTTGGGGAGGCTAGGACCCACACAGGGTTGTAAAGCCAAAATCATGATGATAACTTAACATTTAGCAAAAGATTACAATTAATATGTTTTTAATGGAACTTTACGTCATGGTTCAATTGAGATTAACATGTAACAAACTAAGGAAGCCATCTCCAATTATTATTCTGATGATGCTGAAATAGCTAAATATGACGTATTTAGAGTTTCTTGCAACCCAAGCCTCTTAATCAATTTAAGCCAAATCTAGCTATTTTTCCTGCTAGAACAAAATATCACAATGATCATAAATACATTTTCTTCAGACTAAAATCATTTTCCAATTATGCAACAAATTATTTAAAGAAAACAACAAAAGTTATTATCGTCTCCTTGTCGTATATATTTTGATTGGGTGTTTCTTAATTCGATGTAGAATTAAAATAGAGATAAAAAAGCCAAGGAAAAGAGGTTAACAGATCAATGCATAAAAATAGAAGAGTACGACAGAAAATAAGACAACTTTAATATACATGTAATATTTTTTATCGGCAAACTTTAAAATAAACTTAACTGCGTTTCTCTGAAAAAAAGTAAACTTTATTATTTTCTGTACAATATTAATTATTAACAAATACATTACCTGTAAAAAAGAAACAACATTTAAAGCTTATATTCTAACTTTACAAATTACAGGCAAAAGTAATAATGGACAGACAATTGACAATGGTAAAATTAATGAATTGTCACTGTCAAAACACCTCACAAGTATGTCTAATATGAAAACAAAAGGAAGAACTTAATGTTTTGACAGTGGCGTATATGACAATGAGAATATAAATAGAAATATTATTAAAGGAAAACAAAACAATAGTTTGGCTTTACATCTCCCCCCCTTCAAGAGGAAATTTTAAAACAAAAATTAAACGTTCACTAAACATTTGTTTTTAATACTGAAGTAAGCTTAGTGATATGAAAGAAATTTGATTCTGTTTTCCTATGCCCAGTATCAATTTCATAAATTGAATTGGAAATATTCTTTAATATTTTGTATCGTCCAATCCTTAATTCATCTAACTTCTTTCTATTTAGGTGGTTACCGTTCTCCACATATACTAAATCCCCAATGTTTAAATCAATTTCCTTCCTATGTAAATCAAACTGCTTTTTATTATAATTATGTGATTTTTTTGTATTTTCTAAGGCAATTGTTCTATCTAGTTCGAGATCAGCATGTGCGACTTTAGATGATAATTCATGTGGCAGGATGCTTATATTTTCTCCTTCTATTAAATATTTTGGTGCAAATTTTGTGATGGTATGTTCAGTTTCATTATATTTCTCTACACATTTTTGAGCAATTGTTGTCCATGCTGTTTTCCTGCCACCTTTATTTATTTTGCATCTAATTTTATTAACCAATGTTTGATTTAATCTTTCATTCATAACGTTTGAAAATGGTGCATCAACAGCAGTAAATATCATTTTGATATTATTGATCTGTAGGAAATCTTTGAATTCTTTTGAGTTGATGCCAGGATATTGATCAGTCATAACAGTTTTAATTTTGTGATCTTGTGTTACCATTTTAATGATCTTTATGAAGTCATCAGAGTTTTGTGTTTTTGATGTCAAACAATAGGCATATCTTGAGAAATGGTCTACTAATAGATGAAGATATTTTTTTGTTGAATGAGATCCTCCAAAACCACCAATGGTGTCAATGTAGAGAATTTTAAATGGATGTGTAGCTGGTCCTAATTGTGACATTAAACCATAGTTAATTTTCGTTCCTGAGTGACAGTAAGTATTGTGTACATTTTTTATCAATGTTTTACTTAAAGTCTCAGATAAAATAATTTTGTCTTTTCTGTTTGACTTTTTATAATATATATCATTCTTCAAACTGTATTTAGTTTTATTATTTTGCAGATCAATATTTGAGAGTTGGTCAATTTTTATATCTTCCAGATTGATCAGGTTTACTATTTTTAATACTTCATCTGTATTTTCTTGAGATTCTAAAACTGGATTTCTGATTAAAGGGTCTGCTTTCTGGTTATATTTTCCTGGATTATACTTAACTTTAAAATTATATTGAAATAAGTAAAATGTCAAGTCTCCCAATTCTTCATCTGTTCTAGCTTTTATGTTTAAATTTTTTAAAGGTTTGTGATCTAAATATACTATAAACTCTTCTCCAATGAGCATATGTTGTCAATATTTTATAGCTTCTTTTATCGCTAAACATGCTAAATATATTGCCTCTTTTTTCTTTTGATTTTTCATTAATTTTTTTGAAAAATATGCCACTGGCTTGCTACATCCGTTTTCATCAATTTGTTTTAATACAGCTCCTACTCCTTTTATGCTGGCATCTTATATAGTGCTGGCATTATATATGTATGTATATATATAAATATATATATATATATATATATATATATATATATATATATATATATATATTAATTGGTAAATCAGGGTTGAAAATCCTTACGAAAGATTCTTGACATTAGTTAGACCAAATAAAACCAACATCTTTTCTTAATAAGTTGTGTAGACGGTCTAAAATGATTGCAATATCTTGGACAAACTTATGATATTAATTGATTTTTCCCAAGAGTTGACGTACATTCTTTCTAGTTTTTGGAACAGGAAAATTTTTCACAGCAATTAAGTAGTCTTTTAAAGGTTTTATGGAACTATCTTCTATTATGTGTCCTAAGTATTTTACTGATTGTTCTGCAAAGGTACATTTAGAAAATTTTAGTCTAAAACCTTCATTTAATATTGCATCAAATAACTTGGACAAATGTAAAATCTGTTCATCAAAGGATTTTGAAAAAATTAGGATATCATCTATATAATTGACTGTAAAGTCTGAATGTTTATATTTTTTTATAATGCTGCTTAAAATCCGTTGAAAAATTGCTGGAGTCGTCTTCAAACAGGAAGAGACAAGTCCACTGGAAATGACCTTCTTGTGTCACAAATGCTGTTGTTTCTTTATCTTGTACTCTCATTGGATTGACCAAAATACCGAATTTATGTCTAAAGTAGAAAAGTACATACAATTGTTAGCTTTTAAAATTAAGTCATCAATCAATGGAAAAGGTTGTGATTGAGGAACAACGATTTTATTTAGTTCCCTGAAATCTATGTACAGTATTGTCTTTTTGTCCTTTCCTTTTTTGTATGCTAGTGTCACTCGAGCCGCAAATGGACTATATGATTCTTCAATTAAATGATTTTTTAAAAGTTCTGCTACTTGACTTTCTATCTCCTTTCTATCTTCAATGGTACATCTATATGGACGTTTGGAGCAGTATTTATCTAGAATTAAGTCAATATGAGCTTCAAACTCTCTTATGGTACCTACATCATATTTGTCTTTAGCAAATGCTGATTTATATTTATTAATCAGTTGTTTAATTTCTAATTGCTGATTTAAGTTTAAATGATTAATTGCTATTTCAAAATTGTCAGTATTTATATTCTCATTAAAATTTATTTCATATTTGTATATATCACTAATATTTTCTTTAGATGCATTTAAATATATGTTACCTGAAAACTCAGGAATACTCATATTAATAATAATTGTCAAATTTTCACCTAGAGTCAGTTCTAGTCAAAAATTTCTAGAGGTCAAGGAATTCCCAGTAACAATTAATTCCTTTATCTATAAAGGTTTAAGTGTAATAAACTCTGTTTATAGCATACTATAAAAATTTGAAAACCTTTTAGAAATTAAATTAAACGGGAAACTATGTATACTATGTCCAGTTTGCTTTAGTAGTATATAATCTTATCTGGACTTCAACTTATATTCTTTCTAATGAAAAATTACGAATTGGATCTGCAGTCCATCACTGGATTATGTTGGGTGTTTTTCTTGTTGTCTAGGGTTTAATTAATGGCCATGGATCGATTTGAATTATAAAGAACACTTTATTGGTTGACTCGTAAATTACAGAAATATAGAACTAATGTAAACAGTAACTTTAACAATATCGAAATATGACCGCGGCTTAATAGCAAAAATATGAACACGTCTTTCATCGTACGTCGTCTAGAGATGAGATGCCGTCCTATGCATATCACTTCGTCCTCAATTCGTCCTGTTCTACTGACACAGTGCTTGACTCATCGTCGACCTTCTATTTCGACAGTGTTTCTGATTATTCTGCAATGCTACTTGACCCTGGCTTTCGGCTTGCGTTTCGGGATAAATGAAAGTTAGGAATTGGTATAACGGAAACGTTATAACGGAAAGTATTTGCTTCGAATGCAATCCTACAATTATATGCTTCTCAATGAAAAGACATCCAGCTTATAAGAAAATATACACACGCAGAGTGCAATTTCTTCTTCTTCTTCTTCTTCAGATGCAAATCCACTAATGGATGTTAGCGATCACATTTTCCATTAATTCTCTATTTCTTGCAATATGTATCAGAGATTGTATGTCGTTAATCCCTGTCCATTGCCTTATGTTTCGGAGCCAGGACATTTTCTTGCGTCCCATTCCTCTCTTGCCTTCAATTTTACCCTCGATTATAATTTGGAGGAATTGGTATTTTTCATTTCGCATGATGTGACCTAGATACGCCGTTTTCCTTTTCTTGATGGTTTCGAAAAGTTGGCGTTCTTGGTTTATTCTTTTAAGGACATCTATATTTGTGATTTTCGCTGTCCATGGTATTTTTAGGATACGGCGATAAAGCCGTATTGCAATTTCTTAAAACTTAATATTTATTGTTTTAACAATCGCAAGTTAAATGCGTAGTCTAATGTTTAAGTGCGTGAACAGTAGTGACTGTTTACAATTTATGTATTAATTGAAGACATACTTACAGGATAAAGGTGTCATGTCACATTTTGTGGAAACATTAGATAGTGCTATTTTTGGACTTTTTGACTCAATTTTTAAAAATACTAAGGTTAAAAAGATATTTGAGTGATTAAGGTGTTGTGTCACATAACTTCTACTAGGTTTAGAGAATAGAGGTATTATGTCACATTTTTAGGACTTGACACCTTTATCCCGTAAAAATGAGGAAGTTACTTGTTCAGAGCTGGTGTAATGTTAAAATTTATAAGCAGTACTTTCATGTTGTCTGTACTATTAAATAAATGATAAGTGTTTTGATAAAAAATAACTAACATTTTATTACGGGATCCAGAATATTAAACGCATGTTTAAATTATTAGAAGAACAAAAGTCAAATTTTATAAATATTGGTAAATATGTTATAATTATGTTTCACTAACAGTTAATATTATATTTTCAAAGGTTCTGTATTAATATTACAGTTGATATTTACATTGGTATTGATGTAAATATATCATTTTGTAGCATCATCAGTATTAATGATTTCAAGATGTTACATCCATTAGTGTGTATTCTCCATGCCGTGATAAAAACGAATGTGATGAGTCGGAATATACTGTTAAATATAATAAAGAAAATATCGAGGAGGTTAAGCGTAACTGTTTATCTACAAATGGAGCAACATTGCAACAGATACAAATTACTGAAGCAGAAACTGAAACTGAAACGATTTCATCACCCACTAAACATAATATCCATAATATATATATATTATGGATAATACTGTCACAATATGTAATTGTTTACTAAAACTTATTCGCTGAAAATTGTACAATGGGAATTCACTCTATAAAATATTGCGGTTACCATAACTCCCAAAGAAATTAAAATAAAAAAAAATGTCATTTATTTAAATTGGATATGTTATCAAAATTTAAGTTTTTATTCTTAAGTTGTAAGTATTGAAATATTCATTTTGTTTACATATAATAATTATAATAAATTTACAGTTTTCTCCTGAAGAAGTCACAAAATTGTGACGAAATATTGAAAAATAACAATTAGAGTTTCATTTCATACAGACCAATTGCTGAGACTACAAATAATATATATATATATATATATATATATATATATATATATATATATATATATATGTATATATATATATATATATATATATATATATATATATATATATTATCTCAAGGGCATCTATTCCTTTTTCTATTTTGTAGTCCATTGTCCAACTTTCACAACCATACATTATGACAGAAAAAACGTAACATTTGATCATTCGGATTCTAAGCTGCACACTAAGGTCTAATCTTGTAAAAAATGTTTTCAAGCTTATGAATGTTTTCGTTGCTTGTTCGATCCTTGATAGGATTTCTTTTTTTGGATTACACTGAATATTGATATTTACTCTCAAATATTATATGAAATTTGCCTGTTCTATAATTTGACCCTTGTTTTAGTTTTGGAAACGTTTAGATGTAAACCGAACATTTCGTTGTGGTGAACTACCGCATTTATTATATTTTGTAGTTCTTGTGCTTTGCTTGTTATTAAGACGGTATCATCAGTATATCTGATGTTGTCTATGCTGATTCCGTTAATTTTAATTCCGCCTTAAACCTCGTCTAATGCTTTTCTGAATATAGACTTTGAATACAAATTAAACAGTAGCGGTGATAAGATGCCACCCTGTCTCACTCTTCGTCGGATTTGAATATCTTCGGATGTGGCCACTAAAACAAAATATAATCTCGATTGAATGCGGAACCTGACATTCGATTGCAGTTATCCCAAATTCAACCGGATATTACTAACCTGTGCAAATTAGGGCAGCCTCTCTTAAAATATAGACACTACGCTTTTTAAATTTTAGAAATATGATCTGTGTGTTCATTTTATTTTTGTTTTTCGATATGTAATTAAACTTCTTATAATTGCGATTGAAAATAATTGAAAAAAAAATGAATAAAAATGAATGAATAAAAAAAAATGTTGGTTAATATCCCCCCTCATCAACTAATATCACTTGTTCTCTGTGGTGGTACTTATATAGGTTTCAAGTGCAATATGCCAGTGCTCCTTACAGAATTTCTGTCCTAAATAGTACTCCTCGACCAGAAAACTTTGGTAAAGCTGCCTTATAGAATACCGTTTTATTCTAATTGTTAATTTATTAGTTATAATTAAAAATAACTACGGAATTAATAAAGAATGGCTCAGAGAAATTATGATCACGGTGATATTTAACGAATATATTAATGGACATCCAACACCAGATGAATGGAAAACAGCATATATGACCGCAATATATAAAAAAGGTGACAGGAGAAATTGTAAAAACTATAGAGGGATATCGGTCACAAGTTCAATGAGTCGACTATACGGTCGAATACTACGGGACCTGATAGAGGAAGATTATCAATTGTCTGAAGACGAAGAACAAGGAGGATTTAGAGCAGGCCGTTTATGTACAGATAACATCTTCTGTCTTAAACAAATTATAGAAAAGAAAGTTGTGACAAATAGAGAGTTACATATGACTTTTGTAGATCTTGAGAAGGCATATGACACAGTCCCGCTAAATAAACTATGGGAAGTCCTGGGCACATCAAATATACATCAAACATTGGTTAGTGCTCTCAAAGATCTATATTATGGTTCAAACTCCCAAATGAAATTCGGAAATCTCTTAGCTGAAAAATTTGCAGTTACTACGGGTCTCAGACAAGGATGTTGTATCTCTCCGACTCTGTTTAAGATTTATATCTCTGCAGCGTTGAAACAATGGAAAAGGAAAGTCAAAGGAATGGGTATACAATTGAACGATCAGGATTAGATATATACTTTACAGTTTGCAGATGATCAGGTGGTGATCTCAAATGACAAAGATGACATGGAATACATGCTTAGAAAACTAATTGAAGAATACCAGAAATGGGGATTAAATATCAATTTAGAAAAGACAAAATACCTCTCAATTGGAGCTGAAGGAGAACAACTCGATATCGATGACAATCAAAAAGTAAATCCATGTGATGAATATAAATACCTGGGCGTCATCTTCGACCGTAGTGGAAAAGACGAACGAGAAATAGAACATCGAATTGTACAAGCACGAAGAGCTATAGCATGTTTGAACGGAGTTCTATGGAGTAAAGAAATATCAAAGAAAAGAAAATGGAACATCTATGAGACAATGGTTAAAACTAGCCTACTTTATGGAGCTGAGACATGGAGAATAACCGAGAAATATAAGGAAAAGGTCGAAGCCACGGAAATGGATGCCATCAGAAGATCGATGAGAATATCAAGAGCCGACAGAATACGGAATGAAGTGATAAAACAACAAATGGGTATAGAGGGCACTATAGTTGAGGATATTGAGAGAAAACAGCTCATATGGTATGGACATGTGAGCCGAATGGGGGACGAAAGATTGTTTAAAAAAACGATGATGTGGCAACCCCCAGAGAAGAGGAAACGAGGAAGACCACCACAGAGCTGGAACCTGGGAGTTAGGAAAGCGATTAGCGCTCGAAATCTGGACGAAGACCTAACTCAAGACCGAATACAGTGGCGGTTGGGAGTCGGACAACGTCGTAAGATGTTATAAAACCGAATGTATATATATAATTAAAAAGAATGTAAATAGGCTACATAATAAACAGGAGATATAATATCTACTTGAGAAGTGTTATTGAAACAGGTTATTGTTTATTGTTTTATGGTGATTTCCAGGAATATTAAAAAAAAAATTTTTAATAATAAAAAATTATATTTTTTATATGTCTAGGTATGTTGCATTTTTTTTACATAAGTGGTTAAAGCAAAATAAATAAAAAAAGATAAAATTGTATTTACATATAATACAGGAATTAGAAATAAAATTAATTTTCTTACTAACGTTAACTAATGAACTCTGTTTGTGGATTTATAGGTATTAATGTTTATTTAAAGTTTGTAACACTTTTTTGCTGGAAGTTTGCTTATTTCAAAACTTTTATGATAACAAAAATTGCTATTTTGACTTTTCTATCATTAGCCCGGAAAGGGGAAAAAAGGGTGATTTTACACTGTAATCCAGGAATTTATCTAATGTGGCTTAGGTTATAAAGGGCAACCTCAGGAGCAATCCCCTGCTGTAATGGGTAATTTCTGTATAGATTATGAAAGTACTCTAAAAGAAATTCAATTTGAGCCAGTATACGTCAAATTTTATTTATTGCAAAAATGAAGAATGAAGGTCAAAATTAAAAAACGTAATATTTATTGCAAAATTGCATTTTTTTATTTGAAATATATTACATTCAAGCCTATAAAATTACAAATC
Source organism: Diabrotica balteata (assembly GCA_918026665.1). NCBI lineage: Eukaryota > Metazoa > Arthropoda > Insecta > Coleoptera > Chrysomelidae > Diabrotica > Diabrotica balteata. Next base: position 38,160,463 of record OU898279.1, on the reverse strand, counting down.
GAATGAGCCGTAGTATGCCTAGATCGTTTAATTTGTTGCTGAGAGACGTTAATTAGTTTATTCCACGACTTCCAACTTTGAATGCTTATAGGATTGCCAAAAAGAAAATGGTACAGGGCTAATTCTTGTTTCATTCTCTTCCTAAAGCCGTAAATTTTCATAATCTACTGGAAAATTATAAAGGAAATTTTTAACTCAGTTATAAACATTTAGAGCTGCAGCACTCCCTATGTACCCCACAAATTTCTAATTTGCAGATTATTGTAGCCGGCTTCGAGACGAAGACTTAGAAAAAGAAGAGTTTTCTACCACCAATAGGAGTCGAGCTAGCATATTTTTTTTTTAAATCACATAATTATGCTTTATTAATAAAAATTAAGAAACGAATCTGGTGTCATTCACTATTTAAAAACCTATATTTACAAGTATTTGTATCCTCCTTGGATTACAAGCATTAATTATTATTAAAAATGATAAATAAAGTTTACCTTTTTTCAAGCGATGACACGGAAGTAGTGGTGGGGATGACTTTGTGCAACGAGATAAAACTAAATCGGAAAAAATTGCAATCTCGGTGAAAAATGAACCGATTTTGATGATTTTTTTTAATCTGGGTAGCTCATCGAAGTAATAACATTCACACTTAAAACCCTCCCCCAACCTCCCCCCCCCTAAATTTTATTTTTTTTTATTCAATTTTTTTATAATTCTTTTACTTTTACAATACTCTTAAACGTAATCTACTACTAATTAATATTGAAAATATCCCCATGAAACATCTCCATTTCTAAAAAAATTTAATATTCTAAAATATAGACTACTATTATTTCAGTATTTATCATTTTTTTACATACTTACTCTACCTCGCTGTGTAATCTTTTATCAGTGAAATTATGTTAAAGTAAAGTTCAAGTGATTAAAATTTGTATTTACAACCAATCTTTTTTCCACAAATAACTCAAACAAATTGATTTTACAAACATTTGGTCAAACTAGATTTTTAGTACAATTTCTGACTGACTACTGCGTTTTTACCTTGTTTAAGCTCTAGGCTTCTTCAAGGATGGGTTTGATTGTTTGGGTGCTTGTGCTTGTTTGGTTTCTATGCTAGTTTTCGTTCATACGACCTCGGATTCCCAAGACTAGGGGCGCCGCAACTAAAGAAGTGTATCGGAAGAGGGATAGGGGAGGATATCGACAAAAAGAAGAAGGGAAGAGGCGGAAAAGCCAGGATCTTCCGGAAGAACCAGCCTAGTGAACCAAGCACGAAGTACAAGTTCCGTAGAAAAAAACGATTCCTTTCAGATTGTTGGCCTTTTTTGTTTGTTGGAAAACGCGTGGAGATAGCTGTGGCTCGTCTAGGATCAGGTATCATTGTGCAATGAGATTGGGAAACCAGAGAAAACCAATCTCCCCCTGTCCTTGTGATATTTAATCGACCCTCAAGGAGTGTGTGCGGTGCTCACAGTGTAGGTGATGTGTTGGATGTTTGTGGGGTTTTTGTGTGTTTACTGGTTTGGGTATGGTATTGGATTTATGTGTTTATTATTTAGGATTGTAAGCGGAGTGGAGGTAAAGTGTGTATAGGACGCATGTTGTGTTAGGTCCATGTATGTTTGTGATGATGTATATGATGTGTTTTTAGATGTGTAAGTGGGTAAAGGTTTGGTTTATGAGGTTGTTTGTGCAGGAGGTGGCTATGGCACATCCGTACATTGCATTGGATATTTGATTTAGGAATCGGATGATTGCGCTTCTCTTTTCAGGGAAAGTTGAATAGAAGCGTGGATGTGAAGTGGATTAAGGATTTCATATCGGAGGATAGGTCGTAGGAAGGGATTTGTGTATACTGGTTGGGTTTGATCGTAATTAGCGGGATAAGCGCTGCGGTGAGGACATCGTGGTAAGAATGCGGGATGAGGACCGTTACAGTTAGGACATTTGGGAGCAGATATCGTAGGGCAGGCAAAGGACCGGTGGCCGAGCCCGCAGTACGGACAAACAATTGATTTTTCGGGGCATTCGTTGTTGAAATGTCCGCTTTTGCAGCATTTCGAGCAGTATTTCCATCACATGGGAACGGAGTTGCCTGATCGTGGTATTTCACAGGCCAACCGTTTATCCTCGATCAAGACACCGCTCGAGAGCACTTCAGTGAACCTTATTTCAGAGTTAGTGAATACTCTGATATCGGAAGTGGGTTCGGATATATTATCCTCGATGGTTTTTTTAAAGAGAGTTGTTGCAACGCCGGCTATGACTAAATGAAAGATTGGCGAATTGGGTTGGGAATTTTAGGATTTTGGTAGACGGATAAGGTCGTGAGACATACAATTTCATGGGAAATTGAATGATTGATTTCATAAATTAAAATAAATATCATATATACGTATATCTTAAATTGCAAATTACTTTGATAGAAGGAGTAAATTAGTAAATCAAATACATAAACAGTAAAATAATTGTAATTTGTTTATATGATTTTAAAATAAGATTTAATATTTATAAAAACCTGAAATATGCTAAGTTTTCATTTATTGTTCTTTTCTTAATAGGTTTGTACGATTTTCTCAGAATCATATAACAATTCATCCAAAGCATCCATCTCACTCTCATATTCTTTTTCTGCGTCATCTAGTTCATATTCAGCACTGTGACAATTTTTTCAACTCTCTCCATTACAATTTTTGCACATTTTCGTACATTTTAGGCCGTACTTACGGCATCCGCTATGTTTGCCACATGCCGTTTCGGTGCTACATTGAAAAAAGGTAAATTTTATTCGTCATTTTTAACAATAAATAATGATTTTAATTTAAGGAACATACAAATACTTAAAAATATAGGTTTTTAAGTTGCAAATTACGCCAGATTAGTTTTTTAATTGTTATTAATAAAGCCTCTGTGATTAAAAAAAATATGCTTAGTGATTCTCAGAACTCAGATCCTAGTGATCGTAGAAAACTCTTTTTTTGTAATTTTCATCTTGACGCCAGCTATTAACATAATATATATTAATATATTATATATTAATTTATATTAATAATAATTAATACAATAATCTGCAAATTAAAAATTCGTAGGGTACATCGGGGGCACTGCAGCTCTAAATGTTTATAACAGCAATATTATAACTTTATAAATAATTGTTTTTAACGGGTTAAAATTTTTTTTTCATTATTTTTCAGTGGATTATGAAAAGTTACGGCTTTAGGAAGAGAATGAAATAATAATTAGCCCTCTACCATTTTTTTTTGGCAATCCAATGAGCATTCAAAGTTGAAGGTCGCTTGATAAACTAATTAACGAGGCCAACTACTGCTCATTCGATTCGTAATTATCGTAAATCAAAAAATACGTATTTTGCACCTATAAACGCTTATAAATAAACAATAACAACAATATCCAATAACACAGGATTGCTCCTGAGGTTGCTCTTTATAACCAGGCGACATTACATAAATTCCAGGATTAGAGAGTACTTTTTTCCCCACAGCCTGGGCTACATGATTATAGTCTGGTCTTTATTTATAACCATTTTTTTTTTATTTAAGGGAGCAAGAATAATATACAGTTTAGCAGCTGCACTTTTAAATCGACGTTTGTAGAATTCCAGATTCTGCTTTATATGATGGAACATGAAGTATTCTTTAATATTTAAATAAAAATACGAGCGCCGCACCTGTTTACACAATACACGCATAAACACAAGATGGGACACATGTAGAGACATCAACTGTTTAGTTTAAGGTTTATATACTATAAATAAAAACTGTAAATTACTTATAATATATCGTAATTTTTTCTGTCTACATTTGTTTAACAAACGAAATGTTTTTAAATTTACAAAATAATACTTACTGTTGAAAGTAAGAACAGCAGAGCTTAACTTTGCTGTTGTCATAAATGTGACTTTATAGAATCCCACTAGATACAGAAATTTGGTTTACTGTGCTATTGACCTTAATATCCAGAAAATTCTTCTTCTTTCTTATTGTATGTAAGCTTTAAAGCCTGTTTCTTCTTCAATATTAGCCTCCTAAATTGTTAAACTTTTCGCACCATATTTTTCTTGTACTTCTTCGTCCATTTGGTGACTTAAATCGTGCTATTGGTACTATCCTATCCTCTGCCATTTTTCATCAAGTATTTTTATCTTTGTTGTTTCTAGTAGTCGTCTCGTTGTAGACGTCGATGGCGTCATGACAAAAAGGCATAAGCGCCAAAATTTCTAAATTTATGTTTTGGTATCAAAATAAAATACATTTTACGTCCTATCTTTTTAAAAATGACGCAGCTGTAAAAAAATTCCAACTCGACTAAAACAAGCTTTGAATTTTTTAACCGCCAAACGACCTTCTTAAAAGATGAGACACGGAAATCAGTAAGCGACAAGATCCGTAGTGGAAGATGGTGCTTACGATTTGGGTCTGAAAACGTGGTTATATCAATAAGGTAAATATCAATTTGAAATATTAATTATATTTGATGTTTTGTTAAGCGTTTAGTTAGATTATTTATCTTGAGAAATCATAATAAACCATAAGAATCTACAATTTTACGATATATTCAGTATCGTCGTGTACGATAGCAAGTTCACGTATATTTTTAATATTTTTGTGCAAGCAGTAGTGTTGTGTTTTAGTTAAGTTTGAGTTAAGACAGTAGAAATAAGTTGTAAATACATTAAAGATGGCTTTTTGACGACCATTTGAATGTGATACCAACGTGAATACTAGCGACAATCCAACGGACGATTTAGATATGTAAATTCTTATTTAAAACTAGTTTAATAATCAGTTGCATAGGGATGCTCGGTCATAATATTCACCCTTAATCTACTTTTTTAACAATTAAAAGTAAAAATATTTCCTTTAGATCCAACACCAATGAATTGGGAATTTGTAAATAAGGACTTACATATTCAAGCGCAAAGGATTATTCTAAATATAAATTCCTGTTTAAGAGGCGAAAATAGTACACTTTCGGAAAATAATATTGTGTTAAGGATATGTGAACTTACCAAACTTGCGCGTACGACAGTTTTACGTGTTATTGCAGCTGGCGATGTAAGTGATCATTCTGTTAAACGTCGAAGAGTTGGACAAAACCTTAAAAATATTGATAAGGCCACTAAAGACGTTATTTGTCGCTATGTGTACGAATTTTATCAGGACAACAAAGTTCCAACGTTGAAAATGCTTCAGGACAAGTTGAAAATATATCCCGATTATGCATATAAATCCCTTGATACATTGAGGCGTATTTTAATAGAATGCGGATTTAGTTATAAAAAATTAGACAAAAGAATGGTAATTATGGAATCTAGAAGGATTGTGATACAGAGGCAACATACAGAGGATACATTATTTACGTAAAATAAAGGAATATCGAGATGACAATAAAGACATTGTGTATCTTGATGAAACGTGGTTTGACACCCATGATGTAGTTCAATATGGCTGGATGGATGATAGCAAAAAGTGCTGCTTGAGTACTCCTTTTTCGAGAGAAAAAAGAATTCTAATTCTACATGCTGTAACTAAGAGCGGGTTCGTACCTAATGTCTTGTTATTATCGGCCAAAAACATTAAACAGTCAATAGCTGATTATCATGAGGATATGACGGCTGAACTTCTCGAAAAATGGGCAACGGAACAGCTTTTACCGAATATGAAAACAAATTTTGTGATAGTAATGGACAATGCGTCATACCATTCTAGACTCTACATCAAAATTCCAAATACTAGTTCCAAGAAGGGAGATATCATAGAGTTTATGGAGAACAAAGCCATGGCAACACCTTGTAAATGTACCAAAAAGAAATTGTTGCAATTATTTAAGCAACAAAATTTTCAAAAAGAATATGTAATAGATAAACTCTTTGAACGCCACGGGCATACGGTTTTACGGCTCCCTCCATATCATTGTGTTTTCAACCCAATTGAAATGATATGGGCCGATGTAAAAAAGAAATTGCGGAGAATGAATCAATCTCCCCAATTAAATGACGTTGTTATAATATAAGAAAAAATATAAGAATATAAAAATATAAGAATAGCGATCGAAGAACTTAACAAAACTGACATTTGGAAAAATTGTGTAGCGCATGTTCAAGTAAAAGAAAAAGAATATCCTACTTTACCACCAATTGAACCGGTAGTTATAAACACAAATGAGGACTCAAATTCTGGACACACGAGTAGTGATAGTGTTTAATTGTTTGAATATTTCTACAAAGACTTCCACAACTTGTCAAAAATATGTTCTGTGTATCGTAGTAAATGTGATCTCTCCATTAATCTATAACCTAAGAGACAATTCGACTTGAAGACGAATTGGCCGATTTCATGTAAGTATCTTTCAAAAATAAGCTCTTTAAACCGATGAAACTTTCAGATCATATTCATGATTATTTTTTACCAAAAAAGGGATCAACTTTGTTTTGAGCGTAACTTGCTTACAATTGATGCTAGAAACTTTTTTAAAAATCAAAAATAAAGATTTCTTTAAACAATTTAGAAAAAAAAAGTAAAAAAACATTTTTTTTATTATTTCACGTTGAATTATTCGATATGGAATTTGACGAATAGGTAAGAATCTATTTTTCATTAGCTATAACTCTGCTTCTCCTGGGTATACAGACTTCATACATATACCACTTTTTTCACTTTTTTATAAACTGTATTTTTGCTACGAACATTTTTTCCATAAAATACTTACCTTTTGAGTTATTTGCGAGAAATCGTCCAAAAACGTGGTGTTTTTGTTGAAAAATGAATATATTCACTCGCAAATAACTCGAAAAGTATTGATTTAGTAAAAACCTCTATAGAACAAAAGTTTCCTGGAATTAGTCAGTTTATCCACTTCCGGACTTATTTTGGATGTATATCTTTTCACTCCCGAGAAGGTGTGGTACCCATCCCCAGAACAAAAATATACATCGGCACAATATCATTTTTTTTTCTTTGATACGTTAGTTATATGTGTATGCCAAATTTCATGTCAATCCCAGTGGTTCTTTAAAATTTAGAGGTTTTTACAATATTGTACCGTTAGTAAATGGACTATGTGTATTAACTTTTAATCATCTTTGGTGTCAAGTTCATAAAGAAATGTGAATAATTAACAATATTATTACTGTTTAACAAAATATTAGACCTTAATTTAAAAATAAAAGTTTATTATTTAATTTCTATTGCACCGCCTATGTTTTACAAAAGACGCCGACACTTGAGTGTCCTATTTTGTTTTTATACTTCTCCAACTGACATCGTAGAAACTATACCATTGTACATAGTTATAATTTTTTACAGTCCGAAAGAAAAAATAATTAATTAATTAATTGTAATACACTACATAATCCACAATATTAACATTAACTTAATAGTTAAATTTTCAATTAAAGTAACAAATAAAAAAATTTTTATTCATGCATTGAAGTTTTGTTGGAACCATAAACCTCCATTAAGGATTATCTTAGATTAAGAGCCGCTGCTATAGAATACGTAAGGCGTGTTCCCTAAAATAGTAATAAAAGTTAAAGAAAAATTATTAAAAATCAAGTTACCTGTTTAATATAGTCAAGATACCTTTTATTGCTTTTTTTTTATTTAATTAGATGGCTTTGGTAGAGACCAATTAGCCAGACGATTTTTTTTAACTATAATAATTAAAAAAAACTTTAAAAGATAACTCATCCTTCTTCACAATAACAATGCTTAAATTATTAATAGTGTAAAAGTTGAGTGTGAGCAATGCATGTTTTGTTTTTTTTTAATCTTTTTGTTTTTTTTTTGTAAAATTTATTTTTTTTTATATAGATACTTTTATTTTCTATTTTTTTTTGTTCTTTTTTGTTTTTTTATACACACACACACACACACATATATATATATATATATATATATATATATATATATATATATATATATATATATATATATATATATATACATATATTAATTTTTTCGTCGCCCACTTAAAAAATCTAACTAGTTGCAGAATTGCTAACAAAGAGATGGTTAGTAATTTACAATTTCATTTTGCACCTTTTGGTGTGATTATATAAGCAGTACAATATAATATTCTTATTAAAAATTATACAATTTAAATTTATGAGTAAGAAAATTTTGTTAATAATAACATCATTATAAAATTTATCTATGCTTTGACTATTTAATGAACAACCAAGTAGAATGTGTGTTAAGTTTCCAAGTTCACCACGTAAACATAAGCAATCAATTAAACCAATTTTTCATTTATAACTTGGTAACATTGCATGATTTGCTCTTATTCTATTTAAAGTAATAATAAAGTTCCTGTTGTTTTGGTTGTGGAAGCATCTTATTATTGGGATTTGGACTTGACATGATTTATAATTTAATCCTATTTGTTTGCTGTCATATAATTCTTTCCATTTAGTCTTAAGTTAAACTTTAAGTGTGCAAATCTGTCTATGGAATACACTGGTTAGTTGTAACGGTGGTTCTACAGCTTCTGCTTCCATAATATTTATTGGGGTTAACTTGAGATATCCAAGATATATTCTTAGACTTTTATTTTTTTGGGTATCTATTTTGTCTAAATGAATTTGTGCCACTGATCCATACAAATGACTACCATAATCCAGGATTGATTTTATCATAGTTTTATAACAAGGCAATATTTGGGTCAGCCCCCCATTTTGTATAACAAAAGGCTCTCAGTATGTTAATAGCATTTTCAGACTTTTTTGTTATTTGATGGATGCCATCTTTCCATAACAGTTTCCGGTCTAGATATAATCCTAATTATCTCACAACATTTTTTATTCGGAATTTTAAGGTTTCAGTTTTACATGATCCTGTTCAATGTTTCGTTTTCGGCTACATAGACACACTTCTGTTTTGTGTTCAGAAAGTGTAAAATAATTTTTATTCAGCCACTTGTTGAAGATGTCATAAGTTTTATTTAATTTATATTCACAAGTTTCAAAGTTTTTCCTTGTACAATAAAAAACAATATCATCTACAAATTGTATTGTTCGTATGTTTTAAAGTGTAACACTGACATCCATTGTATATATTAAAAAACAAAACTGGACTTGAAATAATGCCTTGGGGGAGTCCTAGGTTCGTAGTTCTAGGTCTAGTGGTAACTTGATTTATTTTATAAGTATGTATTTTCCTGTTTGTGTACAGCGAAGTTATAAAGTTTGCTAATTGCGTATTAAATCCAATCGAAATCAATTTATTGGTTAAAATATCTAGGTTAACGTTATCAAATGCATTTGTAATATCGTTGAAACCTGCCGTAGTCATGAGGTTACTAGTAAATCCTTTTATTGCTTTTAAACGTATCGTTTTATTGCCTATATGTAAGCTAATAAGAAATTATTAACAACTATGCAAATGTGCACACCCAATTGCCAAACAAACTCTAATTTCTACAGATTTCAAATCCGTAATAGTCATTTACAACTTCTTATTCACAATGCTTTTATTTTTAGCACTACCGCTTAACATTTAGGTAAAACACATTAAGATAGGACGTCTGAGGTGGGTAGGCCATGTAATGCGGATGGAGCAAACCGACCCAGCTAGAAAAACGCTCCTTAATAGACCTATTGGTCAAAGAAGAAGAGGAAGACTCAGAACAAAATTCCTAGATAATATATACCAAGATATGAGAAATATGGAAATACGTGCTTGGCGGAGGAAGGCGATGGATAGGGACGACTGGAAGAGAATTCTTGGGGAGGCTAGGACCCACACAGGGTTGTAAAGCCAAAATCATGATGATAACTTAACATTTAGCAAAAGATTACAATTAATATGTTTTTAATGGAACTTTACGTCATGGTTCAATTGAGATTAACATGTAACAAACTAAGGAAGCCATCTCCAATTATTATTCTGATGATGCTGAAATAGCTAAATATGACGTATTTAGAGTTTCTTGCAACCCAAGCCTCTTAATCAATTTAAGCCAAATCTAGCTATTTTTCCTGCTAGAACAAAATATCACAATGATCATAAATACATTTTCTTCAGACTAAAATCATTTTCCAATTATGCAACAAATTATTTAAAGAAAACAACAAAAGTTATTATCGTCTCCTTGTCGTATATATTTTGATTGGGTGTTTCTTAATTCGATGTAGAATTAAAATAGAGATAAAAAAGCCAAGGAAAAGAGGTTAACAGATCAATGCATAAAAATAGAAGAGTACGACAGAAAATAAGACAACTTTAATATACATGTAATATTTTTTATCGGCAAACTTTAAAATAAACTTAACTGCGTTTCTCTGAAAAAAAGTAAACTTTATTATTTTCTGTACAATATTAATTATTAACAAATACATTACCTGTAAAAAAGAAACAACATTTAAAGCTTATATTCTAACTTTACAAATTACAGGCAAAAGTAATAATGGACAGACAATTGACAATGGTAAAATTAATGAATTGTCACTGTCAAAACACCTCACAAGTATGTCTAATATGAAAACAAAAGGAAGAACTTAATGTTTTGACAGTGGCGTATATGACAATGAGAATATAAATAGAAATATTATTAAAGGAAAACAAAACAATAGTTTGGCTTTACATCTCCCCCCCTTCAAGAGGAAATTTTAAAACAAAAATTAAACGTTCACTAAACATTTGTTTTTAATACTGAAGTAAGCTTAGTGATATGAAAGAAATTTGATTCTGTTTTCCTATGCCCAGTATCAATTTCATAAATTGAATTGGAAATATTCTTTAATATTTTGTATCGTCCAATCCTTAATTCATCTAACTTCTTTCTATTTAGGTGGTTACCGTTCTCCACATATACTAAATCCCCAATGTTTAAATCAATTTCCTTTATATGTAAATCAAACTGCTTTTTATTATAATTATGTGATTTTTTTGTATTTTCTAAGGCAATTGTTCTATCTAGTTCGAGATCAGCCTGTGCGACTTTAGATGATAATTCATGTGGCAGGATGCTTATATTTTCTCCTTCTATTAAATATTTTGGTGCAAATTTTGTGATGGTATGTTCAGTTTCATTATATTTCTCTACACATTTTTGAGCAATTGTTGTCCATGCCGTTTACCTGCCACCTTTATTTATTTTGCATCTAATTTTATTAACCAATGTTTGATTTAATCTTTCATTCATAACGTTTGAAAATGGTGCATCAACAGCAGTAAATATCATTTTGATATTATTGATCTGTAGGAAATCTTTGAATTCTTTTGAGTTGATGCCAGGATATTGATCAGTCATAACAGTTTTAATTTTGTGATCTTGTGTTACCATTTTAATGATCTTTATGAAGTCATCAGAGTTTTGTGTTTTTGATGTCAAACAATAGGCATATCTTAAGAAATGGCCTACTAATAGATGAAGATATTTTTTTGTTGAATGAGATCCTCCAAAACCACCAATGGTGTCAATGTAGAGAATTTTAAATGGATGTGTAGCTGGTCCTAATTGTGACATTAAACCATAGTTAATTTTCGTTCCTGAGTGACAGTAAGTATTGTGTACATTTTTTATCAATGTTTTACTTAAAGTCTCAGATAAAATAATTTTGTCTTTTCTGTTTGACTTTTTATAATATATATCATTCTTCAAACTGTATTTAGTTTTATTATTTTGCAGATCAATATTTGAGAGTTGGTCAATTTTTATATCTTCCAGATTGATCAGGTTTACTATTTTTAATACTTCATCTGTATTTTCTTGAGATTCTAAAACTGGATTTCTGATTAAAGGGTCTGCTTTCTGGTTATATTTTCCTGGATTATACTTAACTTTAAAATTATATTGAAATAAGTAAAATGTCAAGTCTCCCAATTCTTCATCTGTTCTAGCTTTTATGTTTAAATTTTTTAAAGGTTTGTGATCTAAATATACTATAAACTCTTCTCCAATGAGCATATGTTGTCAATATTTTATAGCTTCTTTTATCGCTAAACATGCTAAATATATTGCCTCTTTTTTCTTTTGATTTTTCATTAATTTTTTTGAAAAATATGCCACTGGCTTGCTACATCCGTTTTCATCAATTTGTTTTAATACAGCTCCTACTCCTTTTATGCTGGCATCTTATATAGTGCTGGCATTATATATGTATGTATATATATATATATATATATATATATATATATATATATATTAATTGGTAAATCAGGGTTGAAAATCCTTACGAAAGATTCTTGACATTAGTTAGACCAAATAAAACCAACATCTTTTCTTAATAAGTTGTGTAGACGGTCTAAAATGATTCCAATATCTTGGACAAACTTATGATATTAATTGATTTTTCCCAAGAGTTGACGTACATTCTTTCTAGTTTTTGGAACAGGAAAATTTTTCACAGCAATTAAGTAGTCTTTTAAAGGTTTTATGGAACTATCTTCTATTATGTGTCCTAAGTATTTTACTGATTGTTCTGCAAAGGTACATTTAGAAAATTTTAGTCTAAAACCTTCATTTAATATTGCATCAAATAACTTGGACAAATGTAAAATCTGTTCATCAAAGGATTTTGAAAAAATTAGGATATCATCTATATAATTGACTGTAAAGTCTGAAAGTTTATATTTTTTTATAATGCTGCTTAAAATCCGTTGAAAAATTGCTGGAGTCGTCTTCAAACAGGAAGAGACAAGTCCACTGGAAATGACCTTCTTGTGTCACAAATGCTGTTGTTTCTTTATCTTGTACTCTCATTGGATTGACCAAAATACCGAATTTATGTCTAAAGTAGAAAAGTACATACAATTGTTAGCTTTTAAAATTAAGTCATCAATCAATGGAAAAGGTTGTGATTGAGGAACAACGATTTTATTTAGTTCCCTGAAATCTATGTACAGTATTGTCTTTTTGTCCTTTCCTTTTTTGTATGCTAGTGTCACTCGAGCCGCAAATGGACTATATGATTCTTCAATTAAATGATTCTTTAAAAGTTCTGCTACTTGACTTTCTATCTCCTTTCTATCTTCAATGGTACATCTATATGGACGTTTGGAGCAGTATTTATCTAGAATTAAGTCAATATGAGCTTCAAACTCTCTTATGGTACCTACATCATATTTGTCTTTAGCAAATGCTGATTTATATTTATTAATCAGTTGTTTAATTTCTAATTGCTGATTTAAGTTTAAATGATTAATTGCTATTTCAAAATTGTCAGTATTTATATTCTCATTAAAATTTATTTCATATTTGTATATATCACTAATATTTTCTTTAGATGCATTTAAATATATGTTACCTGAAAACTCAGGAATACTCATATTAATAATAATTGTCAAATTTTCAAATTCTTTAAAGTTGTTGTATCTTAGATCTTCATTTTGAATTAATCTGAAATTCTTAATACAATCTAACCCAACTAAAATATCATAATAAAAATTTTCATTATCTACAATAAATACATCCATTTATTTTTCAATGTGTCAAGTGTTACTATACCATTTGTTTTTTTAACACCATTAATTGTTCTCAATTTTACTATTTGAAGGTAACCTCTATTATGTGCTTTTATCTGTAATTATTTTGCATTAATCAAGGACACATTTGCTTCTGAATCATATATTCCATAGATCTCTAAAGTGTCATTCAATAGTAACTTGATTCTAATTAGTGGTGGTATTAACAGTTTTTTGGATTTGTTTCATTTAATTATATTTCTAACTTATGGTTGTTGACTGTTCTTACCTGCAGATTTTTCGAAATATCACTTTTGCTTCTGAACTAGTAACTTGATTCCAGGTGGTAGCGTAAACCTTTTTCTTCTTTTTTCACAAATTTTGCAGGATTGTTTTTTCTCAAAGTAACATTTTTCGTTTTTTTCTGAAGTCTTAATTTTAATTAAGTGTTCTAAACCTCTAATTTCATTGAAGAGATCTTCCGTATTTTTCAAAGTGTCTCGATCAATTCTATCAGCTATATAATCCAATAGTCCAATAGCTATTAAATCAATCATACTTTTTTTATCTAATGATTTGTTTATTTGTAGTATGAGTATTTCCTTTTTAAGAGCATATTCTAATAATGAACCATTTTTGTATTTGAACTAAAAAGCATACCTGACTGGAGTCCACCTTTTGTCTTCATATGTGTCACAAAATTGGTTTTCCATTCATCCCAATTAGAATTTATTGAATATTTTATAAGCATTGACCTATACCAATCCACACATTACCCTTCTAAAAATAATCTTGGAAGTTCAATTTTAATTTTATTTGTAATCTTGTGCACTCATTTTCAAATAATTCCATCCATTGTAAAACGTTCACATTTTAACCTGTAAATTTTTCTGTCACAAATTGTTCGGACACTTTGTTTTTATTAAAGGATTCAATACATTGTTTTTAATTTGACTTTGTAACTCTCTCCAAGATCTGTTCTAATGCATCTAGTGGGATACCAGTTGTGGATGTTAGAGATTCTTTCCTTTGAATATCTTGTTGTTTACATCTTGTTTACAGTTTATATAGATAAAGATGTGAACATCTTTATCTATATAAACTTTTAAAATATTTTCATCTGCAATCCAAACTTTTCTTGTAGTACCCCATTTTGTTAAAGCTCTTTTTAGTTTCTGAAAAGCTACTGTCGTCTGGATTTTTTCATGATAGGAAATATTTTGCATATCATGAGACATTGCAAAAATTTCATTTTCTTTATTCTCAATTGTGGTTATGCTAATAATATCTGTTTTAGTATCTGTTTGCAATGATTTTACAGTAAATTCAAATCTCAGTTTTGCCATTTTAATAATTACAAATTATTATACCTTTTACATTTTAAAGCTTATATTCTAATTTTACAAATTACAGGCATAAGTAATAATAGCCCGACAATTGACAATGGTAAAATTAATGAATTATCACTGTCAAAACATCTCACAAGTATGTCTAACATGAAAACGAAAGGAAGAACTTAATGTTTTGACAGTGGCATAACAAAATGAGAATATAAGTAAAAATATTATTAAAGGAAAACAAAACAATAGTTTTTCTTTACATACATAAAAAAATAAAAGAACCAACAAATACCAAAAAGCGAGCACACTATGGGATACTCAAAGATGATAATGGTAAACTAATTACAGACATCAAATGTAAACTAAGATTTTGGCAAGAATACATAATGAAACTATTCGACGATGATAGAATGATATAAGAAGAACCATAGAAACAAACAGGACCGAAAATAATAATGTGCGAATTGGAACGGGCAATTAGAAATACAAAGACCACGAGATCAGTAGGACCAGATCAGATACCCACTGAGCTAATTAAATGCATTGACCAAGAAACACTCCATATACTTTTAGATCTGTTCAACAAAGTATATACAACAGGAGTAATACCCCAAGATTGGTTGCTATCCACGTTTGTAACACTACCAAAGTCAGTACATGCGACAGAATGCTCCCAGTACAGAACAATTTCCTTAATAAGCCACACACTTAAGATATTTCTTAAAATAATACATGGAAGACTATACAAAAAAATAGAAGAAAATATAGATGACACTCAGTTTGAATTCAAAGGTGGACTAGGAACAAGAGAGGCTTGGCTTTTAACGTTCTCGCACAAAGACGACTAGATATGAACCAGGATCTGTATGTCTGCTTTATAGATTATCAAAAGGCTTTTGATAGAGTACGACATCAGAAACCCGTAAAACTGTTAAGAGAAAAGAATGTGGATAGTCGAGATATACGGGTTATTGTCAATCTGTACTGGAATCGAAAAGCAAAGGTTAGAATCGAAAATTTCGATACAGAAACAATAGAAATGAAAAGAGGTGTTAGACAGGGTTGCATGCTGTCCCCATTATTATTTAATCTGTACAGCAAAGCTATTTTTAAGGAAGCAATATCAGAGGAACAACAGGGTATATCAATAAACGGAAAAATCTTAAACAACATAAGATTCTCAGACGACACCGCTGTTTTTGCAGACAGTCTAGAAGAATTTTAATTTTTAGTAAATAGATTACATCAAGTCAGTATCATATATGGACTACAAATGAACGTTAAGAAAACCAAGTTCATGATTATTTCCAAGCAACATACAGTAGGAAGGCTAGATATCGAATGAAAACAAGTAGAAAGAGTGAATAACTACAAATATCTGGGAACCTGTGTAAATGAAAACGTTGATCAAGGTAGATAAATAAGGACACGCATTGAAATTGCAAGAGAAGCATTTATAACAATCAAAACAATGTTTGTCAATCGAGACCTTCCTCTGGAGCTGAGGATAAGATCCTTAAGATGCTACGTGTTCTCGACTTTGTTGTATGGAATGGAAAGCTGGACACTAAAAATGGATAATATAAAGAAGTTGGAATCATTTGAGATGTGGTGTTATAGAAGGATTTTGACAATACCATGGACCCAACCAGTTGCAAATGCAGAAGTGTTAAGAAGGCTACAAAAGGATTGCGAAGTCATAAAGCACATCAAAACAAGAAAGCTGGAATATTTAGGCCACCTTACCAGAGGTGCGAAATATGAGATATTAAGGTTCATAATGCAAAGTAAAATCAAGGGTAAAAGATCCATAGGAAGACGAAGAATTTCCTGGCTGAGAAACCTAAGAGAGTGGTATAGGTGCAGCTCAGTAGATCTTTTTAGAGCAGCCTCCAATAAGGTATGGATAGCTGTGATGATAGGCAACCTCCGATAGAAGAAGGAACTACAAGAAGATGAAGATACTAATTCAACATACTTTTATGTATTCAATTATTTGTTATGTGTTAAATAAAAACTTGTAATTAATTGTGACTATTAATACTAGGGAAAGGGTAAACAGATTTTACGTGAGAGAATCGAAAGGCTAACTGCCTACTGGTTCTAAAATTTTGGAATCTACGGTAAGGGAAATATGTAACACTAATGGTAAAATTACTCTAATCAAAAAAATGGTAAGGACTCCGTTACTGGTATACGAATAAGAAAGACGTGGTTTAAAACGGCTCCGATATTTAATTCGAAAATTCGGGTAATATCGAGTTTATTTATCCACAAAGTGTTTTTCTTGCGAAATAGTGTATGTGTGAATCGAGTGTCATTAGAAATTTGTGAACTAAATCGAGTTTTTTAAAAATCATAACGAGTAACCTAAATAAACAATCAGCGCTGCTAGCTCCGATCTGTTGAAGAGGCAAGTAGTGCGGTACGGGGAACCTTCACAATAAGGACAATAATTAGTGATTATTTACAAAACAATACATAGGCGTGTAAGTGAGAATTTTAACGTCAAAACACTGTCCAGAATAAGGTAAGAGATTTATAATATTTTTAACAATATGGCCGCGAGAAGAGGATTAAATCAATGGGATAGTGAAGAATCTGACGATGGTAAGAGAAAGAGAGAGGAAAAAAAAGAAAACGACCAAGATGAAAACCCTTTCATGAAAAGCAGAAAGTTAACTAGGTCTCCACCTAAGAAAGATTGCGATAATACCGAATTGAAAGAAATGATGATCGCTCTTATGAACGAAGTTAAAGGAATACGAAAAGACCAGCACATTTTTCAAGAAGAAATTAGCAATTTAAAAAAAGAAAATCGCGAGTTGAACGGAAAGGTAAATTTCCTGGAAAGCAGGATCGAAAAGATGGATAAACAAATCCGGAAACAAAACATTGTGATCAAAGGACGCGAGAATGTGAAAATAAAAGTTGTGCAGAAAATAAGAACCTCTCAAGGGAAACCACCAGTGGCAATAGTAAAAGTAGATACAATGAAGGATAAAGAGCTTATTATGAAGAATAAGAGCAAATTAAGAGGAACGCGGTATTTCATTGAAAACGATCTAACCCAAGCCGAAGCCAAACTACAGAAAGAGCTAAGAGATATGGCGAGAGAAGAAAAAGGAAAAGGTAATGAAACAAAAGTCGGCTATCAGAAAATATGTATAAACGATGAATGGTGGAAATGGAACCATAGTACCGAAAAACTAGAGAAAATGAAAAAAAACTGAGTCTACACAGGCAAACTGAGTGGTCAGGAAAATATGGAAACGAATAAAGCGCGGAATAGGATGATGATAGGACAATGGAATGTTAGAGGAACTTTTGAAGTAGGGGCACTAAAGAACTTATCAGATACGTTAGAGAAATATGAGATAGATATTGCAGCTATACAACAAACAAAACAAAAAGGAAATTTCACCATGGATGTGGGGAACTACGTGTTTTTCAACAGTGGAGACAATGAACGTGTATTTGAGGTGGGATTTTTTATAAAGAAAACATTTGCCAATCTGATGATAGATTTTGAGGCAGTCACAAGCAGATTATGTAAAATAAGA
This sequence comes from Diabrotica balteata, assembly GCA_918026665.1. Classification (NCBI taxonomy): domain Eukaryota; kingdom Metazoa; phylum Arthropoda; class Insecta; order Coleoptera; family Chrysomelidae; genus Diabrotica; species Diabrotica balteata. The sequence goes on along the minus strand of OU898279.1, from coordinate 38,142,142 downwards.
ATAAGAGGAAAATATAGAAAAATAACCTTTATAAATGTGCATGCTCCAACAGAAAATACAGATGAAGACGTTAAAGATAGCTTTTATGAACAATTAGAACATATGTTTTACAAAATACCATCATATGACATAAAAATAGTTGTAGGAGATTTAAATGCCAAGATTGGCAGGGAGGATGTATACAAACAAATAACAGGGGGAAAAAGTAAACAGAGATAGTAATCTAAATGGAAAAAGAGTAATAGAATTTGCTTTCGAACACAATATGCGAATTATGAGCACTTATTTTGATCACAAAGAAATTCATAAAGGTACCTGGATATCACCAGATGGACAAACAGTAAACCAAATAGATCATTTCCTAATAGAAGCCAAACATATGAGAGCCATAAAAGATAGCCGAAGTTACAGAGGTGCTGATGCAAATTCGGACCACTTTTTGGTCAAAATTGAAATGGAGCAAATAATAATCACAATTAATAAAGCTAGTTGTAAAAAAATAAAAATATATAACGGTGCACTACTTCAGGAGGGAGAAGTTAGGAAGAAATTCAGGCAGCAAATTGAAGAGAAACTGAAAAGCCAGACAACAGTAAATGATATAGAAAGCAGATGGGTACAACTAGAAGAAAAAATTCAAGAAGCAGCCGACTCAGTATTATCAAGAAACAGACAATGTAAACAAACGGATTGGTATGATGAGGATTGTAAGAAAGCCATTAGTGACAGAAATAAAGCTAGAATAAATAGCATAATAAGAAATAATGAAGAGAGTAAAAAAGCTTATGCCGAAAAAAGACGGGAAGCAAAGAAGATCTGTAGAAGGAAGAAGCGTTCAAGTTTAGAGCAGAAACTAGTTCGTATTGAAGAACATTTTTTACATAAACAAGTCAAGAATTTCTACCAAGAAATAAAACGAGACCGAACCCAGTACAAAACCACATCAAGATATTATAAAGATGAAGAGGGGAATCTGTTAGGTGGAACAGATGAAAAATTAAGAAGGTGGGCCAGTTATTTTGAGAACATATTATTATGTACGGACGACCAAGATGAAAGAGAACAAACGCAACTACAACATGAAGAAGTAAGGGACACAGATGTAAATGAAGAAGTACCTACCAAGGAAGAAATTATAGAGATCATAAAAAACTTAAAAAACAACAAAGCACCTGGTGAAAATGGTATCGTTGCTGAGTTTTTAAAAGAAGGTGGCGAAATGGTACAAGAAGAAATCGCTGAGTTAATACGCGAAGTGTGGATCAAAGAAAAAATACCCAATCAGTGGAAAGAAGCAGTCTTATGTCCAGTGCATAAAAAAGGAGACGTTACAGAATGTAAAAATTACAGGGGAATAGCTCTACAAGATACAGTGTATAAGATTTTGGCCATATCAATTAGAAATAAAATTAAAACAAAAGTTGAAAATTGTCTAGGTGAATATCAAGCAGGTTTCAGAGCAAACAGATCGGTAACTGACCAAATTTTTACAATGAAACAAATTTTAGCTGGCTCATATGAATTCAACCTAACAGTCCACATGCTGTTTATTGATTTTAGAATGGCATATGATACTATAAAAAGAAATAAAGTATATGAAGCACTAGAATATTTTGAATTTCCACCAAAAATAGTAAGACTGACTAAATGCGTACTCAATGATACTAAAAGTAAAGTCATGTTAGAAGGACGGGTTTCGGATAGTTTTATCACCAATAGAGGTCTGCGACAAGGTGATCCGTTATCAACAGATTTTTTCAATTTGATCTTAGAGAAGATTTTACGAGAATGTAACATCTACACTAGAGGCACAATATATCATCACAGACATCAATGTGTAGCATATGCAGATGATGTTACCTTAATAACAAGGAGACCTGCAGAATTAAGAGAAATCTTTATTAGAATAGAGAGAATAGCCAAAGAATATGGTTTAGAAATAAACGAAGAAAAAACAAAATATATGGTGATGAGGAGAAACGAAAATCATCTAGGAGAGTCCTTTAAGGTACAAAGCCCAAGTAAAGAATATAACTTTGAAGTTGTTAGCCAATTCGACTACTTGGGAGTGACACTAACAAATAGGAACGAAGAGAACCAAGAAATCATAAAAAGAATGGCCAAAGGTAGTAAGAGTGCTGGGAGCCTGACTAAGATACTGAGGTCGAAGATAATATCCAGAACAGCAAAAAAACGAATATATACAACAGTTATCCGACCTACAGTACTCTATGCTAGCGAGACCTGGACACTAAATAAAGATATGGAAGTAAAATTAGATAGATGGGAACGAAAAATTCTTAGAAGGATATACGGAGGTGTAAAAGAGGGGAACATCTGGCGAAGAAGAACGAATGAAGAAATAATGCAAATATATGGACAACCAAAAATAACAAGACTCGCAAAAATTTAAAGATTAAGATGGCTCGGGCATATAGCAAGAATGAAGGAAGGAAGAGTTCCCAATGAATTAATAAACACGGAGACTGGTACAAAAAGAAAAAGAGGCCGATCCCGAAGAAAATGGCTGGAGTCGGCAAAAGAAGATCTGAAGTCGCTGCGGGTACAAGATTGGAAAAACTTAGCACAAGATAGAAAGAAATGGAAGAAAACCGTTGAAGCCTTGGGCCTTTGAGGCCTGTTGAGCTGAACTATATATAATGGTAAAATTAATACAGTCGCTAGAAAATATAATATTGTTAGAACAACATTATCCAGATATGTAAATAAATTTAGAATAAACCAAAATGTGTCGTTAATAGCGTTTATTATACGCCAATTTTTACTAATCAAGAAGAATATTTGCTTGCTCAGTACCCACTTAAATGTGCTGATTTACAATACTCCAACTTACTCCAATGGCGCAGTAAGAGAGTTTGCTTACAATACCACTATTATTTACTATTACTATTACCTACTATTTTTGGACAATTTAAAGACCACCCTGGAAAGGAAATCAACTACATCTGATTTTATATATAACGCAGATGAAATGGAAGTTACAACATCACAAAAGCCACAAAAACTAATTTCCAAGAAAAGGCAAAAGCAGGTATCAAAGGCAACATCGTGTAAAAGAGGATCACTGGTAACAGTTGTATGCACTAACTCTTCTTCTGCATCCACGGACATCATGGACGGACATCAATGTGGTATGGACATCTGTTATTAGACTTCTATTAGACTTTTTTTACATTGCTGATTAAAGTGTTTACATTTAGAAACTCGAGTCTACCTTTCTCTACCACGTTCTGCAGAAGCTGCTGGCGTGGCTTCTTGAAGTCCTTATTAGTTTATACTAGCGGACCAACTCGACATCGAGTTTTGATGTAAGTTTTGCTGATATTTTAGAGGGGCGGAGTCTCACGATCCATCGTTTTCGTCGCCTGGTGTAAATGTTTCACAAATCCTAAAAATAAACTGTATCGACGCAAATTTTTTTAAATTGAAAGTCGATACAGTAGTTTTTTAGGATTTTCAGGAAGAATTACATTAGAAAACAGAAACAATATGATTGTTAGACTCCGCCCCTCTTAAATAAAAAACGGAAGTAAAACCGGAAGTAATTTTTTTTTGCTTATTTTAGATTGTAAAATGCCACGTTTAAGAAAAAGAACTCGGTTTGAGAACTCGCGGCCCCGTCAATATGCTCTGGAACACCGTAAAAGAAACCACAATTTTCAAAACTTACTCCGGAAGTAGGAAAGTAAATACTTCCGGTTTCGTAATTATGAATTCAATCAATAAGTATAGGAAAAAAGTAGACGCGGTCATATTTTAAAAATACATTTAAAATTAGGACTGTAAATTTTGAAGAATAAAACCTGTAAAATTCCTATACTTTACTATAGGAAAAATTAATTTTATGGCCGCCATTTTTAATCCGGTTCGAATTTTTTAAATTTGAAACATTAGGGGGAATCTACTTAATAATCTATTTAATTATTCGACAAAATTATTCTCCTATCTATCACCGTTAAGGAGGAGTATTGCGCACAAGAAAAGAGCTTAGCCTTTTAGTATATAAGATTTGACTGGTGGAGAGCCGTTTTCAGGTAATGAAAAATTTGGAATTTTTTTTACACGGAATATTTAATAAAACGGTTTAGTAAATAGGTGTCTAATGCAATAATATAGACTTCAAAATTTTAACGTAACTTATATTTTTTTCCCGAAACTTAAACTACCACCAATAGTCAAACTGTTACATGTTTAGTATAGGTCTACCGATTTTCTTGCAAAAATGGGATTTTAAATTAAATTTTTGAATCGTTAAAATATAAGCGGACTCACCTTTTTATCACAAATAGTACAGAAAACACTTTCATTGTCTATAATCTTTATTTCACTGTTGCCACCAACCCAACTCGGCAATAGACTTGATTTTTGTTTCGCTACTTTCGGCATATTTTTAAATAAGAAATTATTTTTATTTTATAAGCACAATATTCCCAATCACAAGTTAATATGCCAGCTGGTAAAGAGAACTTAAAAAAAATTTGCTGTATACTACCTACCTGCATGTTGGCCCTATTCTTCTGATAAATAATTCCCAAATGGGTTTTCCCAAACAATAAAACTTGTAGATTTAGTAGATATTTGTAATAAAATTATTTTATAGTTACCTTACCTAGTATCTGCTATAAATAATTCCAAGAAACTATTATCTAAATACGTATAGAAAACCATTTTATTTATGTGATATTTTTAAATATGTGGCAATATGCTCTTAATCTAGTAAATATGAATAGTATATGAATGTGTAAAGAAACCCACAAATATGCTGCATACATATGCACATGCATTTTGCATATAATCAAGTCTCCATTTATTTATCCGAGGGTAAGAATCCAGGATTATATGACAAGAGAGCTTCTCAGTCGTGCTGATGCTGCTATTAACTCATCAGGTTGGATGACTCATGAGATTTTCGAAAAGTATTGACTGCGCTTCATCAGATATTTAAGTTACAGCTCTTGGATACCAACGTTCATGGGAAAATTTAAAAGTTTTAATAATAAAGCAGCCGACAACTGGATGGTTCACAACTGACATCCTTATAAGAAATACTTGAAATTGGGTAAAGAGCTTACGTTTGCGCTTTTACACCTGCCAATATCATAGGTAGGTTTGAACATACTGCTATTTATCCATACCATCGAACTGTATTTGCTGATAGTAATTTTACCAGTGCGAAAATTACAGACCGCCCAGATTCATCTTAAGCTTTACATGCTACCAAAAATTATATTTTGCTTCCCCTCATACTTTTTGAAACAATCCAAATGTATTTGTATGCCCTGAAGATATAAAGCTGTTTCCCAAAGGTCTTCTACGAAAAAGTAAAGCTGAAAGGAACTGAGGTAAACACGGAATTTAACGAACATCGAAAAAGACCAAATAGAAAATGAATTTAATGAAGGAGCTACAAAAAAGAAAAGCAATGAAAAAGGAAAAAGAGAATGAAAAACAAGTGTCAGTTAAACCAAATGAAATTGAGATAGGTATAAAAGACTCTGAACGATTTAATTATTCTTTCAATTATCTGAGTTCTGATAAGCTAACTGTATTTGAACAAGAAAATGATGAATAAAGCTTTACGAATCAAGAAGTTTGTAAGAATGACTATGTGCTTGTACAATTTTCTACCAAAAAAACTTTTCCTCGGTATGTTTTTTTTTGTCTATATTTATCCCCACTCCACGCTGAAGCTGCTTCGGTCATGCCAACTGCTGAAAATTTCTTAAAGCTGTTCAAGACCTGTTCGAGACCTGATCAAAACCTGTTCGAGACCTGATCTAAAGCTGTTAAGAGATTGATCGTATCTTTGCCTACATTTGACGATGAATAAAGATTTGAAAAGCCAACTTATAACGAAACGGAGAACCCCCTCTGTGGCTCAGTTGTAAGAGCGCCTGCCTTTAAACCTAAAGGTCGTGAGTTCGAATCCCACCTGGGTGGAAATTTTCGTTTATTAAAAAAATTATTAAATGAAAATAATTTCTATCCTTGTGTGATCGGTACACACCGGAGGGACCGCAGACGTTCGGATACAATTAGCGTCTCTTAGCAAAGACAATGACGTCGACTTTGCTAAGTATCAAGACAATTACTCTACACACACAAACACACACACTACATTGATAAACTTATCTTGATTGAGACTGGCTGAATGATAATTGTCCAAGCCAAAACACACACAAAAAAAACGAAACGGAGAAACATTGAAAGTAAATTGAGACAACTTAAACAAGGACAAATCATTCCAGAAGATTTATTTATCGTAAAATATTGGTATACGATCAATTTTTGAACAGCTTTAGATCAGGTCTCGAACAGGTCTTGATCGGGTCTTGATCAGGTCTTGATAAGGTCTCGAACACGTTTTGATTTGGTCTCGAACAGGTTTCAATCAAGTGTCGAAAGGTCTTGAGAAGCTTTAAGAAATTTTCAGCTGTTGGCATGACCGGAGCGGTTTGAGTATGGGGTGAGGACGAATGTAGATGAGGCTTGTGATGTCAGGGGTTAAAGGTCAAAGTGTTGTGAAGTGGCTTACCCTCTACTTACATTGTTCACTCAACTTTCACTGCAAATATGCATTTAATAATAAACCGTATACTCGTTGTAAAAAAAAATCAAAACCACTTTTTTCAAAAACGTCTGAAGGTGCCCCACTTGTGCCGCAAGATGAAGGGGCACCTTTACCTTGTCTCAAATCTCCCTTTGCTTGTCTCAAGCCTCCCTTCAGAAAGGAGGTTTAAGATAAGTGCATGTTGTACTTACTGAAAAAAAATGGCTTAACCCTCCACAGTGTCGCTTATCAGGTTTAACGATTTACCAGACTTTTACACTTTTTATCAATTATTATCCAACAACGGTTAATTTTCAATTTTTTAAAGTGCAATAAGTGACTGGCGAATGCCTGTATATTTTACACTATTAACCTCTTATAACATTTTTAATTAAAACTCACCGTTGAGAGCATTTTATGGTTGACACAGAATAGTCCAAAACATGTTATTTCCCATGCTGCTTGTATATTGGGTAAAGCTATTAATAAAAATCGTCTATTTTCCTTATTCCAGTAGATCCATGGGCAGCTATATAGACAAAAGTGAAATTCTTCGGACTACAAGAATGAATAAGTTTCATCTGTAGTAAAACTGTTAAATTTGATATTTGGCTTTAAAGTTTTTTAAAAAAACTTGGAATATTTTAGAAATTTTTACCTTTAATAGTATAGATATTATGATGAAATTTTAATATCCTGTTTGACTTTTTCTTTGAAACATTTGTATTGTGAACTTTCTTATTCACTATGTTCTTATACAATTTATAAAATCTCAAATTACTAAAAATTGGAGATTTTATTACAACTAGAATTAAAAATAAACAAGAGAGTTCGAAGAAAAAAAAATTGCCACGGCTTCACGCATCTGGAGCTGCAATGGCAAGCCTTCGAGCTGTGGTAGTAACCCTGGCAGTTGTCGCACTATAGGGTGTCCTTGGTTTCAAAATTCAAAATGCACTATCATGTAACAAAGGTTTGTCACGCTTTTTATTTTAGTTATGTCCTCCTCTTTGAGGGTGACTATAAAGTGAGGCAAGACTTTCTTTTCTGCTTTTTTGGACATCATGTTAATAATCCTCGTAGCAGTTATATTTTTTTCTTTTAATTCATTTAGAATTGTCTCTGTGTTGGTTGTTGATACAAGTCCTTTTAGTATGACTCTTTTGAGCTTCTCGCTGTCAATAGGATATGCGATGTATTCTACTTTATGGATGTTTTCCTCCAATAATTTCAGCATACACAGGTAATCTTTGCTTGACTTCGTGTTTATCACGATTGACCTGCCTAATCTGGCGAATTTGTTGTCGGAAATAATACCTTTTTTGCTGCTTTCTGCAGTATACTTTGATGTTCTGCGACCGTTTTTAGTATGATCGCAGGAGATTTTGGTTTTCTAACGTTAACCTCGTTTGTCGGTATTTGAAAGTCAGCGTTGTTGTCTTTTTCAACTTGGGGTTCAAATGTTTTATTTTCCTCTAAGTTTTTTTGGACTTTACGTTGCTCATTTCTTTTTTGAGTTTTCTTTGCGGCTTTAGTGAGCTCTTGGTCATTGCGGTGGTTTATTTTATGAGTTTGTTTTTCAACAACACTCTTTTTTTTGTCGTTTTATTTAGCTCTTGAAGCTTGCTTTTGCTCCTAGATGGTTTAGTGGCTGGGGGTGTTCTCTGCTTGATTTGTGGCATGGTTGCGGTCTAGAAGTCGACATGTATGAGTTGTTTTTGTTGTTGTTTTTTTTTTCGTAGTCAGTGCCATTATATGGCTGACTAGTTTTTGGATTTCTTTATTCTTTTCTTTTCTCAGCTCAGTCATCTGAGCGAGAAGGTCTTGAATTTGAGCGTAAGCTTTCCTCTCACGGATCTCCTTCCCCTGCTCTCTTCTTTGAGCGATTTTATTTGCTCTATCAGTACATTGACTGATTTTAAAAGCTCATTGGCCTTTTCTTTTTCAGCCATTTCTCTGGCCCTCTTGTTATTTTTCTCTTCTTCATCGGAGGAGTCGCCTGTGGGTCGTTGTCTCTTTTTCTTCTTTCCAGATTCCACTTCCTCCTTCGAGATGACGTCCATGACGGGGGGCATTTCTTCGATTGGGGGCGTGGTTGTGGCTTTCATTTACGAGGTTAAAATTGCGTCGTCGGTGTCGACTTTGCTTTCTTCTACTTTTACTGACTCAGGGATCTAAGAGTCATCATCTGAAGCTGGGGTCTCTTCAATAAGGGGGGTATTTAAATTTTTTGCAAAATTATTATAGAGCTTGATCGAGTTGGCAACGGATGGGGTGGATGAGTTGGGCTTGTCATTATCTTCAGCTGCTTGTGATATCACCTGCGAGACATCACTGATCGGGGGGAGATTATCACTCATAATTGCCGGAAGGACGTAAACATAAGTGTTCAAAAATACGTTGGAGTTTATGACACAGAAGACTCTGCTTTTTTCGTCCCGTCTGGACGCTGCCTGACGGTGTTCCTGGGTGTCGTCCTACCACGCGGTTGTTCTCTCCCTAATTTTTCAGGGAGGGATCCTCTTGCTGTTTCACTCACCTCCGGAGCAGGGGCCATTTCTGTCCGACTTCGTCAAATGTCAAAGCCTTACAGTGTCATCCCTGTCGACACACTGAGGTGAACCCGTATATCTTCGCAAACGCGAAGCTACTAAAAGCCTCCGCAAGGAGCCTGTAAAGACAGCTCCTCGACGGTTTAACTTAAAAACAGCCTCGCATCTGTTTTTCGCTTTAATAAAAATAAAAGCCTGCGCAACGTATTGTGTCTTACTCATCGGGCGCTAAAAAGCTCCGTTAACGTCAAGTCAATTACTCCCACCAAAGCAGTCTTCGCTCTTCGCTGCACGTCCGTACTGTTCGACTGCTGGAGTCAAACTCTTACTGATTCTTTGGATATGAGCATACCACTATACAATGGTATACACATGTTTTTTAGGAACAGGGTTGATCACCGTTTGTGTATTGCTTATATAATTTCCGGTAATTTTGCTGCGCATCAAGTGGGCGTGTCTATTGTAAGATTTTTAAAGGAATTCCTAGTTTTAACCAAGTGTATACAGTAATAGAGAGATTAGTGAATATGCGTGAAGTAGAGATTAAGCAAAGTAAACGCTATCCAGAGTTCTAGATTGATCTAGTATAAAACCAGATTTCTGATAAAGTTAGGCATGTATTTATTCAGTACATATTTTTGTAAATTTTTTGACAGTAATTTATTTTAAATATTATTAAGATTTTAGTAGGATGCTTAAACTATTCAGTTTATAAGTTTATTAAATAGCTTTTAAGTTTATATTACCTAATCAGCCTGTTATTATATATTTTATTTTTGATACTATTTTTGACTCACCTTGTCTGAAAGTCTTTGACTGTCGATACAAATAAGAAGCACAATAAGTACTAAAAGTATTATAGTTAAGTATACCAAATAATTGTTCGAAGGTTTAAGACCCTAAAAATGAATAAATAAGTTTAATAAGTATTTTACTTTAGGGTAAAAACTGTCAATTAACAAGGTTATAAGTAAGAAAGGTTTAAAATGGGGTTGTCGATCATCAGTTTAGATTATTTTAGAGTTTCAAATAGTAAAACTTAATAATGTTCTTCCCAAAAATCTAAAATATTGTCTTCTGAACTATTCTTTGCATGTTGATAGAGTCTGTGTTAAACTCAAATTAAGCCGGTTATTTTGAGATAAGGAGGTTTCATATCCAGATATTTCCTTTGTATTTTGTCAGTAATTTTCTTACTATATTCAGTGCTTATCTGAACACTGACTATTATTTACACTCATTTCTTTTTAAAAAGTTTTTAAAGATAAGTAGGCGCGTTTTTAAGAAAACAATTTAGAATACAGAAGTGATAATCACTTGCATCACGATGAGAATCTTCAAGACAAGCTTTTTTAAGGCATGTACATTTAAAAGTACACTACTTATTTTTTTTTGTCAAATTGTTTGTAGTCCAAAGATGTCAATTATTGTATTTTTTTGGAAAAAAACAATCAACAATAAAACCATAATTGTAATTAAATTTGTTTATTTTGGACTTTTCGACTACCAGTCTGAATTTCGTTACAACAAAATACAAAACATTGATATTGTACTAGAACTAGAAGAACGGGATGAAGGCTGCAGAGGGTCCAAGAGGATCTTTCGTCTTCTTCTTCTAGTTCCATGACCGTTATAGATCGTTAGATATCATGTTGGCTATCATATTCGCTATCGTGACCTTATTGACAGCAGCTCTAAATAACAATGTAGATCTTTCCCAGAATGATCAGATGTAAAAGATAAAAGATAAAAGATAAAAGATATTTTTCAGGATGTCTCATAATTTGACCGAGGTATTCCAGCTTGCGTTTCTTTATTAAATTGACCAGTTGTATTGTTTGGTTCAGCCGTCTAAGGACCAGCTCATTTCTAACTCCGTCGACCCAGCTTATTTTCAGTAGTCGTCTGTATATCCACATCTCAAAGGCTGTCAAGCGTTTAAGAATAGCCTCAGTTAGAGTCCACGCTTTTACTCCATACAGCAGGACATAAAAAATGTAGCAATATGTCATTCGAACTCTAAGGTCAATGCTAAGATCGTGACTGCAAAGTACGTTTCTCATTTTTACAAAGGCAGCTCGGGCTTGTTCTATTCGGCTTTTAATTTCTGCGGTTGGATCCCAGCTCTCATTGATATTGCTGCCGAGATACACGAGTTTCTTTACTCTGTCTAGTGTGGCATCTCCGACTTTTATACCGTCATCCTGTATATAATTTTGTTTGCTAACTATCATATATTTAGTTTTCTTAACGTTGAGTTTTGATCCATACTAATCACAAGTCTCTTTTATTTTGTTCATTAGATTTTAAAGACTTTTTCAGCAATTTTCAGCACTAATCATAATACGTCGGCATATCTAATATTGTTGACGGTTACTACATGCACAGTAATACTCTCGGTTGTCTCCATTAAGGCGTCCTTAAATATTTCCTCCGAATATAAGTTAAAAAGTAAAGGCGACATTATACAGCCTTGTCTCACTCCTCTTTTTATATTTATTTCATCCGACACTTCTTGTTCAACCTTTATTCTTGCCACTTAATATTTAATAGATTTGTAATTATTCCTAGATCTTTATCGTCCAATCCAGCTGTTTCCAATATTTCTAGCATTTTGTTATGTCGGACTTTGTCAAAAGCCTTAAAACTTCCGCCATGTTTTAAAGGGAACCAGTGTTGTTTATGTGTATAGAAAAATTAACTCGGTTTAATTGACTTACCGCAATCATAGACATACTATACAATTATATTAACACTGTTAAATATAATACCATAAATACAATATAATTAAACATAAATATAAACTATTATATAACCTCACAAATCATATGTCTGTGTTATGTGTTTCCTTCTAAAACATGGCGCGCTTGCTGAAAAACTTCAAAGGCGGCATCTGAGAGTGGGCATTCTGATTTATTTCTGATTCTGATTCTGATATTATTCTGTGGTAAAGGTAACCTTTATCCATTAAATATTTTCACATAAACTTTTTTTTGTCAATGGTCTCTTGCGTAAGTTGTCATCCAGTCGCAGGAACTTGTATCTTAAATATTATAATTAAAATGAATAAAATAAAAAGGCGTAATTACTTTTACTATTAATTCTGTGTATTCGTTCAGTAATCAGTTTACAATAATATTTGAGTTCATAATTTTGTATTTTTAGATAAATATCTATTTTTCTCGTTTTGTCATATTTAACTTACAGCGATTTTACAAGAAAAGTACAAGTTTCAAACTGCGAGAGAGCGCTACCGGCCAAACTCACAGCGAATAGGAAACCAACTGATAAAATATGAAATTATATAGAATATTTTAAGTAAATTGCATCATCCAGATCTCACACTCAAACCTGTCTATAATAATTAAGGTGTTAGTTTGAGAGCAACTAAAGTGAACGTAAAATATGAATTCAAGAAATAGACTAAACCATCCCTAGTAACACACGACGTCCTATGGACGTCCAATATACGTCCAGTTTTGGTCCGGACGTCCCTGGACGTAAAATGGACGTACTATGGACGTACGAAGTGGGACGTACTTTGGGTGGACCAAATATGGACGTTCTCTGGACGTCCGTACTCGGACGTTCCCTGGACGTCCATACTCGGACGTTCCCTGGACGTACGAACTCGGACGTTTTCTGGACATCCGACATTTATCAATTATGGGATCAAATAGCAAATATTTCAATAAAATAAAAAATTATTTACGTTAATAAAATAATTAAAAGCGAAAAGGTTAAATCACAATTAATTAAAAATTGTATAGTTTAACATATCCAAAACATGTTTTTGTTTTTAGGTAATGTGTAAAAATCTTTTATTTCTAGATAATTCGTTACAATTGTTTTATTATTCTAGTTATTAAGATAATAATATATATGTTTGCTAATTCTAATAAGTAAAAATATGATTTTTATCGACAAGATGAATCTTGATAATCTTTTCCACAGAATAATTGTCTCTTTTGTCTTTTCAAAGACAAAATAATGAAAAATAATGATAATGATGTGATATGACATGTGATGATTGATGAAATGGACCACAGGAGTGATGACGTAGATTTGATTGACATCTGCCAGTTTCACTTTCCAAACAAACGTTGTTTAGTGTGGCTAATTTGTATTTTTCGTTATTTTTTCATTTATTTTATAGAATCTTTCCGTTTTTTTGCAATATTTAAGTATTCTAATAGTTACTACAACAATTTTACAAGGTTGTGTAAATAATAAAGCACATTGTTTTATGCTAATAGGAATAAAATAAAAGTATCAATAAAGTAAGGTTAAAATTTCTTTAATTAAACTTTTAAACCATATTTCATAGAAATAGAACTCTGAATTATGACGGTATTATCGTAAAAACACTATACTTACAAGAAAAAGCAGCAGAGGAAGCAAAATGTTAACTTTATAGGAATTAAAAAGTCTTGAGATTTGACATTTCAACGTTTGTTTGGAAAGTAATAATGACAATGTGACGTCACACTCCTGCGGTCCATTAATTGTCAATATTGTCATTGTCATGTCATACCTATTTAATTTAAACAAATGGCACAGTTTAATCATAATATTATTATTATTATTGCTTTAATAAAAGAAATAAAATAACTATATTTAAGCAGTGTACAGTGCATTGGTCTTTTTTAAAATAGTGCATGGTTAAAAGTTTGGTACCATTTTTGTTAGGTTATTTCCGAATTTGGATTTTATTTTATTACAAAAAGGTAAGTAATTTTTCTTAAAATTGTTTATGTTTAAAACTAAACGATTTGATCAACTGAGGAAGGTTACGAAAAACGTAGAGAATATTGTTGAAAATATTAATAACCCCAATATTCCGTCTTCTTCAAACCTCTTCGGAATCACTAACTGATAATTTTGACGAGAGTTTCAGTTTAAATATGTAGTTCTGGTTACAATACTTCCGATTTAAACTTTTTATTAACATGTTAAGTGCCTAAAATAATCCAAATTACCACGTGGCCGACCATTCCAATGATACTTTACAAAGCTTTTTTTTTCAATGAAACTGAAGAAGGGTTTAAATATGGTTGTAACGAGAATTCTGGAGAACCTTATCGAGATGTTTTAAATTTTTCTAATAATTTATTCAACTGGACTTTGTCCTTTAATACTAGGTGATTTATTAAAAAATTATAAAGAAGTTCCCGATCTTTCTCATTTAAGTTCAGATGCTAGAACCCTTCTTGCTTCACCCAGAGAACAATTACTCTGATCCATATGATTCAAATTTCAAACATATTTTTATCTTCACAATAAAACAATGTTATAGAAATGTGTGTAAATTTTGATGGAATCTCATTAAAAAAGAGTTTTAGTAGTCAGTTTTATCGTAGTTTGTATAATTTGTTGATATATCCTAAAATTGTAAATTTAATAGACATTTACCATGGTTATGAGAAAACAAAATTTGCAAATGAATGTTTGTTTGATTTTTTAACAGAGCCTGTTTTTTTTATTAGATAGTTTAAACTAAAATAATTAAGCATGGATGATAAAGTTTGTGGGGTAGTTAGATTACTGTTACATGTTGATTTATATTTTAGGATAATGAGCTTTCCAAAATTGGTGAGGAAACCATAAACGAATTTGTTAGGAGAAGCCATAAGAAGCTGGTGTGCAATAAAATTCAAGGAAAATATAATTGGCTAGGGAAAAAGCAATATAAAACTTTTGAAGACACACATATAGCTGTGATTTTAAAAGGTGTGTAACTGTTAAACATAAATCAATCTAAGGAACATTTAAAAACTTACACTATCACTTAAGTGACCATATACAGCCGATGAAGCATATCATTAACTGTGTCTTATATGTAATTTAGATGGCAAATTTTACCATTTCACAAATGTTCAGGTCTGGCTATGAGATTGCTTTAAGAACTACACTTAGCTATATGAGATGAAGGTTTGTTGTTGGCTGTATATATTTTATTTATACACTGTTATTTTTGTTTTTTAAGTATCAAAGTGTAATTACTGCTCATTTGGTCATTAGAAATAAATACCAATGGTTTTATTGGTATTCTTCTAGTTCAGGTGAGATCCATTAAAACTGCAGCACTTGAAATTCAGTTGTTTAATCATACGCCTTTGAATGATGATTTATTTAAAATAAGCAAAGTATAATGAACTAAATCTGAAATTAATTTGTTCAATTTATTACATTACATTATAGTACATTAAGTTTGTTTTCAGATGCTGCCTGAAAAAACTCCAAGACCAGTGTTGCCATGGAGAAGGAAATTGAAACTTGATAATGAAATATCTGAGATGTAAAGAGGAGGCAAATAAAATTTAATTTGCACGTTGCATTAGCAAATATGATTAATTTTGTAATGATTAAATTGTGTGGTTGGTGCACAGAAAGGAACAGTCAATTTTTGAGACTGTTTTATTTATTAAAAATAGGTACCTAAAACAGTATCTACTGCTGAAATAAAACAAAGTTCCATATTAAGTATTGATCTTTTTATACTTACGATTTCAACTTTAAAACTCAACAATTAACTTGTCTGCTTTCAATTGCCGACCACACACTTGTAAGGTAAATCAGAATGGGAATGGATAAGGGAAGTTGAATGGTTCTGTTTTTAGTGAGCCACAGTTTCAACTATTTTGCCAATTTTTTTAGCAGTATTCACAATCCTTCTTCTTCCTGTGTATACAAGTGTAGTCAAAGATCCCATATCAGTCACAGCCATATTTACTCTTTAACTATTAAAATTTGTGACATTCTAGCATGCTTACAGTGTCTTAATACCAATAATGGTCTTGGTCCAGATGGAATATCGTAACTTATTTTTAAGGAATTGTGCATTCTTTTTATGTAGGCCTTTATGGCTTATTTTTTATAAATCTCTGAGGGTCACTTTTCATCACAATTTATTTATTGATTTTATCCATTGATTCAGCCATTAACTTATTGATTCCTAATTCACAAGGAATCTACGTTTCTGTAGTTGGCTGTATACCATGTATTAAAAATTTGGATGATGGAACATGGTTTCCGAAAACGTTTTGTCTTTTTAACTTAGCCCGTTTGGGCCTTAAATATATACCTATTACAAAGGATTTTTAATTAGATTCCTAATTATCGTTCCATTATAATTCTTTCTACTATTCCTAAAATTTTCGAGGCTTTACTGACTGATTTTTTGACAATAAATCTGAAGAATCAGCTTCATATTGGTCAGCATGGTTTACTTACTGTCTAGTTGTTCAACTTCTACTAATTTACACTTATTATGTTATAATTGCATTAAAAAACATTTTTTATGTCGATTAGATTTATACTGACTTGTCGCATCTACTGTTCTTGCAAATTGTGTAGACCATATTCTTATTCGGGTATGATCAATTTCTTGAATCTGGATTTTCTTATCAAAAGTGTTACCTTTTAATCTTTATTTTTAAACTTGTTCATAAAATAACCAATCTGCTGAATTGCTTCAGCTAGTTTGTTTTAATATTCCTCCCATTCACTGTGTCAGTATTTATATTTCCATGTTCCTTACTGCAGAACTAATATGCATATATATGTCCTGAAACTTTTGTATCAATAGGTTTAGGTACTATTTGAAGCACTAAAATGCTAAATGAAACTTTTTATAAATGTGTACCTATTTATTCATGTATGTTTTATTTTTATCTGTAATTTTGTGTATATTTCTATAATGTTCCATTTTTGTATAATTTTGACAGTGAATTTGTTCCATTTGTTATGAATAAATAAATATATGTAATAATAAATGTTAGTTCCTTTAAACATTTATGTTTTATTACTAAAAATTATTTTATATTTCTATAATGTTGCATTTTTGTATAATTTGGACAGGGGATTTGTCCCATTTGTTAATAATAAATAAATGTAACAATAAATGTAAGTTCCTTTAAACATTTACGTTTTATTTCCCAAAATACATTCTTAATATGCACAGGATGACACCACTTTTAGTATTTTATACAATGGCGTTGACGTCTAATTTATATCCTCAGCACTAAAATAGACGTCCGAGAACATCACAAAAGTTCGTCAAGTAAGTCCTCCTCAAGTATTATGGACATCCGATTAAGGTCCAATTAACGTCCCGGTACGTCCAACTAACGTCCGCTCGGGACGTAAAATGGACGTCCATAGGACGTTCGGCGCAGCGACATTCGGACCAATATAGGACGTTAAACGGACGTAAATAGGACCAAAGCGGACGTCCCAGGGACGTCCTTAAAGTCCGTGAGGGACGTACTATGGACGTCCATTGGACGTACGTGTGCTATTAGGGATCTACTAGACAGTGGGTGGTTGACTTCAATAAAAGGGTCTACCAGACACTATTAATACTGTAGAAAAGAAGAAATCTGACTATGAAATTAAAATACTAAAAATTAAAAACCAAAATTTAAAGCAGTGTATAAATAAAGTATAATCCAAGTAGTTCAGTTAAACCCACAGTCAATAGAAGAACTACAAAATTAATATGTAAAAGCGTTACTTAAGACCAACTGACCAATAGTTGGAGATGTTGAAATATACAACTGTGGAAATGGTATATCTAAATTACGCATAGGTATGGAGAGTGTAATTAATGCCAACTATAGATCAATTGAACTCGAGCAAGCTAGTTTTTTAAGTTAGTAAAGAATAAAATAGTAATGTTAATTAAAGTATGAAATAAATAAATTCTTAATCAGTATACTCAGTGCAGGAAGTCTAAACAGCCTAGCTGGGTCCCCTACGAGGTGAAGCTGCAATATAGTTTTTAAAAATAGCTTTAAATTTAGAAAAATTTAAATTGATTTGAGTATTAAGACAGTGAGAGTTTCTATTTGTTTCCTTTGTAATCTCCAAATCTTTCAATAGATCCAACTCTAAATAGCTTTTCTTTCTACTAATGTTTAAATGACATTAGTAGAAAGAATTCTCCCATTGACTGTGGGTTTAACTGAACTAATTGGATTATTCCCATTTACAGACTGCTTTCAATTTTGGATTTTAATTTTTAGTATTTTAATTTCATAGTCAGATTTCTTCTTTTGTACAGTATTGATAGTGCCTGGTAGACCCTTTTATTGTAGTCAACCACCCACTGCCTAATAGATTGTTAAGTCTATTTCTTGCATTCGTACTTTATGTCCACTTCAGTTGCTCTCAAACTAACACCCTAATTATTATAGACAGATTTGAGTGTGAGATCTGGATAATGCAATTTACTTAAAATATTCTATATAATTTCATATTTCATCAGTTGATTTCCTATAGTAGTGTCAATTGGACATTTAGTCAATGCTTAGTTACATGGAATATTAAAATGTGCAATTCACATCTCCATGATTGTGACTACCCATCCAAGCTGTCATATGTCACATGTCACCTTAATATTTCCGTTAAAACCGGGAGCCATTCTCTCACCTGTTACCGACCATAATGTAGCGTAGCCTATTTTAAATCATTTTAAACTGTTTGTCCTTGTGTAGTGTAGTATTATGTACAATTTTATGTTTATGATATTCTCCATTAGGAGACTTTTTTAAATCAATTCTATCAAAAGTACAAATTGCACAAAAAACATACTATATGATATAATACAGAATTAATAAAAACTTACGTGTTTATCTGTTTACAAAGGAGATTGCTACAAAAATTTTCGAAATGGTTCCTAGGTTATTTATTTATGTGGCCAAAATAGATTATTAATATTAAGGATATCCTTGTAAATAAAAATATCGTATAATTTTAACCTTTTCTATGAAATATCTTTTCTACATAATAATCAAATTAAAATTTTTTTTACAACAACTGATTAGAGCCAAACTGTCATAATATGACATATTGTGTCAACACAACATTTTAAGACAGAATAAATTATGACATTTTTTAGCTACTCCTCTAACATAATATATAATTTTAATTATTACAAATTTTTAAATGAAAGCAATACTAAAAAAAAATGTTTTGTTACCTTGTTTTTATATATTTTGCGCACTTAACTTTAAACAAAAAACTTGCTAATATCTCTGGAATTGAAGTTACCTGGACCAATTCTCAAACAGGAACAAAGGAAACCATTTCTATAAACTGGGACGACGATCAAAGAAGCAAACTAGGTGGAAGCAAGCAGACGACAAACGAAAGCTGGTGGGGACACCCTATATCTGCTTTTAAATTTTTATCGGTTTCAGGTATACTACACAAATCTTATAGTGATTACTCTGTTCTAAAGTGCAATTGTCACAAAGAGTACAAAAATCACCTTGACCGGTTTTAAGACATTACACAAAAAAATTGGCTATTGATTCAAAGTCGCCAAATGTCTTTTCAATTTGAATGCCTTTGCTTCACTAACGATCTGCGTTAGGTTTTAAAAACTCAATGCAAATCACCTTTCCCTGTTGGTGCCTAAGAACTTAAAACAAGTATAATACCTCTCGACACTCGTTCGTCCCTACGAACTGAAGCAAACATCCTTTTTTTGCCTATCTCGTCAAAAAAACTTGAAATATTTCCAGTTCGAATATCAACACTTCAACATACATTTAACGAAATAAACCGAAGTTTAACCTTGAGACATTCTACTTTTAAATAGGTAGGAATAACAAGTATTATATTGTTTTTTCTACCTCACAATGTATACAGAGAATTGGGAGATTTGAATGTAAATAAAGACAAAAATATTTATATAAAACTCAGGGGTGAATTACAAAATTGAAAACGCTACAAATTAATTTCTTTATTTGTAATAAAACGTTTCTCGGCTTATTTAAGATGCCCCTCAAGATGCTCTAGGAAGCGAAAGTACTTTAAGCAAGGTTTAATTGATAAGACTGTGCTCGATATCTGCCTTTCATTTAATCAAATATGTATTATGTAATCAAGTATGTAAAAATATGTGTCAATGTTGAATGATATGATGATATAATTTTTTCCCGTTTAAAAGTGAATATTGTTGTTAAAAATTACGAAACTAAAAGCCTGCGATGGAAAATATTTAATGGAGATATGCGAGGACCCCATATTTATATATATATATATATATATATATATATATATATATATATATATATATATATATATATATATATATATATATATATATTGTCATACTTTTTCTTTTCCAACCAAAGAAAAATAAATAAAAAAATCCATCGAAATAAAATTTCAAGATATCACTATAAACAAATTGTATATAGTAATTTAAGATAAGATTTAGTGTAGATAAGAATAGAAATTTGTTTGGCAAACGACCTTTTTCCGTTTCAAACAAAATTATCAAAAAACCTTTGTTTAGAATTAGAAGACATTTTACCTGTAAGTTAATCTTTTCATTGTTTGTATAGTCGAGTATTAAATGACCATATTTTAATCTTTTGAAATATGTATAAATGATGTATTAAAAAAAAACCAATTTTAAAGTAAGCTATTTAGTTTTCTCTGAAACCGAAATTAGGCTTTTCCAAAATCATGGTAAACACAATTTAAGCTTTTTGATTGGACGGTCGTTTTTAAATGGGAATTTGGTGAGTCGATCATGAGAGAGGAGAAGTTAGTCATATTTTGGTCATCGAAAGAAAACAGTCGTTTGTCTCAAGATAGGGTGTGGTTCGTGAGTTTGGATACCGGCGTAACGAAAAGAAGTGAATAGTTTGAAGAAGGAGATAACAAGTGGATTAAAAGAGGTCCTTGTATCTACCGTGGGCATTTTATAAAGTATATGTGAAAGTATTCTTACGGCAGCAAGTTGACAAAAGGAGGTACTGGTGTCATAAATAAGTAGCGGAGTTTGGAGAAGTGAATCAGGTGTTTTTTGTGTAGTCTGAAGGAGGTTTGCAGAGACGTAAAGAAGGAGCCGAGGTGCCAAAGAGGGGAGATCACATATTTGAGGAGACTGGACTTTTCTGGGTATGTTCCAACATACAACTCAAGAAGAAAATAAACTGTAAGTGTTTGTACAATTGAATTTTATATCTGTGAAGGATCGTTTCGACATCATGGTCATTATCATTAAAATTTAAGAACTGAGGTTTTGTTAGGCTAATCAAAAGTTTAAAGTTTTGTGGTTTCTTTTTTCAAGTAAAGAAAATTTTAAGTAAAATTGGTTTTTCACGTAATATAAATGTATGTAGCTTTATAATCTTATTATCATAATAATTTGATTTATTTTCTTGTATGCTGATTGATAAGATAACGACAGAATTTAATAATTGTTTTATTCGTTTATATAAAATAAAGAAACGTAAATCTTTGTAATATAATATATTTGTATTCTTATCCTTTTCTTCTCTATCCCGATAAAAGACAACTAGAAAATCTTTTGAATCCATCGAACACAGGTAATATAAGGATTATTTTACTTTTGATAACAAATAAGTTATAATTCTTTTTTATTGGCTCAATAAACTATGTTTGAACTCAAAATAAACAATCATAAATATATATATATATATATATATATATATATATATATATATATATATGAATTACCAACGAGCAACTATGAAAGAAAATAGTAAAAAGATAAAAAGGTGTAATATAACAGACATTGCACGAAGAAACATCTCCAAGAAGTACCTTCCAAGTATCTTAATACGAGATAGAAGAATATAAATACGAATAGTATGGAACATTTGAATGTGGATCATATGATCTTTTTTTAAAGGTTAAAAAAATACAGGATTATAAGTTTAAACAGCCCTAGAGTGATACCTGAAAAACATACGATTGAGGTTAAAGCAAAAATTCAAAATTCAAAACACTTTTAATAACCAAATCAAAGTGGCTGATGAAGGTTATGAACAAAAAGTGTTGCACGCAAAACTGTATTTTTAATGAAAACACAGCTAGTACTGTTACTTCTTCTTTGGCCAAAAGGAAAGTTGAAAAAGACTTTGCTCACTTTGACATTATCAAGACCTACGTGGTAAATAAGCATTGAGCAAGTTGTAGCAAATTTTGTATTAAATCAAATAATAGTTTCGAAACAGTTAAATGTAAGTCTAGAATATTCTGAGGAATCCAAACAGTAAATAATAAAATTAATATTGAATTATAAATAAAAATGATAGTGTTAGCTACTGTTACATGACACATCCTGTATAAAAAGTCCTTATTGCAAAAAATGTGCGACTAAAAATATGTTTAAGCTTTTTTTTTGAGCACGCCCCCATTTATTAATTATCGAATTTATTCTATTCGGCTGTTCCACTCTGTATAGTCTAAGTATATTTTATAATATTTAGTTTGTTATTAAAAAAATAAGTTATACTTACACTCAATATAAATCCAAATGAACCAACTGCCATAGTTAAACCAGCTGTACTCATCACAAGCACGCTTGAATCTTGAACAGTCCCAACAGTATTAAAGTTGCTAAAAATTTTCATTTATATACTTATACCTAAGATAGTAACGTACATATATATATATATATATATATATATATATATATATATATATATATATATATATATATATATATATATATTATATATATGTTACGGCCAATAATGTAAATTGGACATTGACGTTAAAGACCGGGCATTATCGTGGATGTCCATTTTCCCTGGTTATTCACGACAATGTCCGGCCATTAACGACAATGACCATAGCTATTGGCCAATGTTGTAAAAAATATATCTTAAAATTAGAGTTTTCATCATTAACCGGTCAATAACGACAGTGGCCAGAAGCAAATGGCCAATGTTGATAAATAAATAAAATTATTCATGATGTATTATTTTTTATTTAAAACAACTTTTAAAGACTAATCATTTTTATTTTGACAAGATAGTGAACCATGACATTTTGAGTTACAAATTTTATTGTTTGCACGACATGCACACTCATTATTTTTGCAACCACCTTTGCATTGGCAACGCTTGTAACATTGGTTGCCTAATATGCTATTTTCTGCTACAGCTTGTCTGAGAGTTATTTCCTTCTCTTTTATTGAATTAGTTATATTTTCCAATAAAACTAATTTTTCGCTACATGGATTAAACTCATACCTTACGAACTTTTGTTTTAATACACCATTTTTCGTGCCTAAAATAATAAACATGTTGATATACCTAAATTAAATTCAAATAAATTCGGAACTTACAAAGCTTATAGAGACTATCTTCTACATTGGTAACCACAGCTAAAATATTACGAGGAGAACCGCGAGCTCTATTGGTACACGGACTGTTGTGCCCACTTCTACATCTTGATATTTATCACTTGAAAACTTAATCATTTTTGCAGCTTGTTTCTCCAACGATTCTCTACATCGTTTACGTTCGTTAATAATATTTTCTTGTTGTTCACAGTTATAGCAGATGCCAACCGTGTTAACTTTTTCCCCAAGCGGTAATATTATGGAGCACTGGTTACAAATAATTCTGTAACCAGTGCTCCTGTGCTGTAATTCTTATAAATATAAATTACTATTATTATAAAGATATTAAAAAACGTACCGTTTTCTGTGTCTAAATCTATTAATTCTTGAGAATTGGTATTTATATCTGATTCATTCTTTGAATAATTATTTTCACTACCGTTCTCAAGAATATGGTTTTTGTAATCCCTTCCGTTCTCCGAATTATTATTTTCTGGTTCTTCAGACCACTCCAATTCGTTTATTGAGGTTTCGATATCTTCTTCTGCAGAAAAATTGCCAATTTCATCAAAAGGAATGCCAACAGAAGCTAGTCCCACTCTTGCTGGACATCCAAACATGACTTCGTATGGTGATGTACCTATTCCTTAAATTAGTACAATGATTAAAATTGATTATTTTGGTTTTTTGATACTGCGATAATTTTAAAAATTATAATTTAAATACTAACCTGAATAAAGTGATCGATTTTTTTTAAATTGAATAAATTTTATTCCAGAAGGCCAATCTGCAGTTTCATCCATCCATGCCCCTAACATTCCTTCTATATCCCTATTTGCTCGGTCAACTGACCCCTGACTTTGGCTGTGTCTGGATTTTCCGTGAAAAATTTTTACTTCCGGCCACATAGTGTGTAATTTGGATAAAACTGAGTTAACGAATTCTCGCCCATTATCGGAATGTCAAATAAGAGGTGCACCAAACGTTGTGTAAATTTCCAACAAGTTTAGTGCAATTTCTTTAGCCTTTTTCGTTTTTAAAGGTTTCAAGATTACGAATTTCGTAAGATGGTCTTGGTATACAATTATAAATCTAAAATCATTATAATTTTGTGACTGCATATCAATCAAATCGATTTGAGCGCGTATATTAAACTTTGAATGCAAAATTGGCTTCGAAACCAAACCTTTTCTTGGGTTACTACTATTTTTCTGACATTGCACACAAAGTCGTAGATAAACCAACATTGTTTCCTTAGTGACATTACAATAAAGTTTATTTATTTCGGAAACCATACGATTGCGTCCACCATGCCCAATTGCTAAGTGCGCATTATGAATTATATCAAATAATTCATCAGTTGTAGCGTAATATAATACTTTAGACTGAGCGTTTTCGTCAACTGGCATAATCAGTCGCTCTTTACCACTTATTGTAATTACATCATATTTACAAACCATTCTATAGTGCTTTGTTGATTTTTTAGCACCCGGTGTTCTTAAAACATTTTTCGCTTCTTTAATTTTCATTTTTCGGCTATTATATTCATCACAGTTTAAAAATTATTTATTGTCCACACGTTTTGACTTAGCTATTGAGTTTATATGATTATTAAAACGAATACGCACATCGTTGATATCCATGATAACACTTTTTACTTAAATTTACTACGAGTAGAGGAGTACCTAATTTTAGCACGAGAACAGAAATGGAACAGAAATGAAGTAAACAATACACATAACCTAGCTTTTACTCAAAATTTCAACATTGACTGATTAACAACGGGGCAATGTCGACATTGGCCGGACAATAATAGAAATGGTGTAATGAATTTAAAATGATCATCAAGGTCCAGTTTCTACGGACAATAACGTTAATATCCGGCCATTGTGCACAATGACCAATTCAACAGGCCATTGTCGTTATTGACCGGATTTACGTTATTGTTCGTAATATATATATATATATATATATATATATATATATATATATCGGAAAAGGAGTACGACCGTCAATCCAATATATATATATATATATATATTATATATATATATATATATATATATATATATATATATATATATATATATATATATAAGGATCACTCAGACGAGTGGTGGGTTCTTATGCTACTTTATCTATTTTAAAGACGTTTCGCTTTCGTATTTTGAAAGCATCATCAGTTCATCTAAAAAGTACAATATGAGAACAACACAATCATGGAAACGATGTTATAATTGTTACCTTAAAAAGACATGTAGCAGTCAAAGTTATTTACAATAATGTGAATAAAACTCAAGTAAATGAACATTATACGGTGATATTGTATAAACAATTAAGTAACTAACAACATATAGCAACTTATAAAAAATTAGCACAGCAACTGACGATGTGGTCTAAAGTAAATGAATATTATTTAATCTTAAGTAGTGAAAAAGAACCAAGAAAATCATAGACAACTTCCAACTATTTAATAATTATTAAGCTTTGACTTTAACTTTAGGTAGCATTATAAGTGATGTTAATAAAATATTTATTTAAAAAGTAGTGTAAATGAAGTTACCGATCAAAGCCTTACAGCTGCCGCCGGAAAAATGGCGTTAAATGAACCAGAACGACCTAAACCGCAAAAAGACAGCCAACCTTGAGGTCAAAAATCTTTTGACAGATCAGCAAGGTAGAGGTACCATCCCAAATAATTGGGCGGTCAATTTAAAAGTTTAAATGAGTTTGGATGACTACCCGCTTGTAAAAGACAAACCAATGAAAGAAATTGGTATTATAATAGCAACTCCTCGCATTAATCAGTCTAGAACTAACAAACAGGAGAATTTCATTCAACCCAGATATAAATAATAACGTTAAACATTATGGCTAGATAATCCGCCACAGGTGATCAACGATAAATTAATTTCCACAGCCCAAGGTCCAGACGCTTGGAACTGTAATTTGCAAAGGATTCTATGAATCCATTACAATATTTGGATTATGTTATTTAAAGAATATTTAATTATTTTATTTAATTATTAGTTTATTTCTATTTTATGTATATTTTAATTATTTAATAGAATTGGAAAAAAGAGTAAGTAGTACACCTTACATTACATTTTATATAATGAAAAGATCATAAAGCCTAATTCTGCAAAATTAAAGCTGATATATTTGGCTTAAGTTACTTATGTCATTTCTCCTATTTAAAGCATTAGGATGTTATAGAATTGAACACATTTCCAAAAACTGTCTTTTAGCTAGATTGCGTTCAGTGGCAAGAATCTTAACTTCATTGAAATCCACTTTATGTTTAGAATTTATCGCGTGTTGTGCCAGGGCACAAGTGTGTTTTGATAAATTAATGTCACTACGATGTGAAGTGAGACGACCTTTTAATGATCTACCAGTCTGACCAATGTAACATGAATCGCAATTAGCGCATGGAATTTGATAAATCGTGTTAACTTGTTCCAAAGTGGACAAGGGTGTTTTAGTTTTAGAGAACAAATTTCTAACAGTTTTCGCATTCTTGACAGCAATTTTAACCGGTATGATATTTTGTTTATACAATTTAATAAGCTTCTCAGTAACTTGAGGAAAATGAGGTAAAGAAGAATAATGGGTGGTAGGATTCTCAAGATCAGTATCGTGCAGAACAATGCTATTCATTGAATTATTTGAAATGTTTCTAAGTTGGTCACCATCGGGTATGTCATCAAATGAGGATCCATAGTTTTGTGAATAAAGGTATTTATTTATGATAGATGAAGGATATGAATTTTCTATTAGAATGTTTCTTAATAACTTAAGGGATTCCCTTCGATTAATTGGATGTGTCAATTTATTTAATCTGCAGCTCAAAGCTTTTATAAGATTTAATTTATATTTCATAGGATGACAGGAATGGTAATTAAGGAACCTATTAGAGGTCATTGGTTTTCTATACCAACTTGTGTTTAGGGTGTTATCTCCCATTCTCATGACACGCATGTCCAAGAAGGGTATACTATTGGTGGTAGTATCCTCAAGTTCAACAGTGAACTGTAAATGAGGATCAAACTCATTAAAGAAGGATAAGGTATCCTGAACCTTGTCAGGTGGTAAGGCTAATAATAAATCGTCCACACCTCTTAATAAAAGGGATTTGAAAATCCAAAAGACCTAAACGGTCAGAAACCAAGTCATCTAATACAAAGTTAACTAGGATGGGAGAGATTGAGGAACCCATAGGTGTGCCAAATGTTTGAAGATAAAATTTGTCATCAAAGACCAAGAAATTAGTGTCGAAAACAAGTTGCAACAGCTCTGCAAATATATCCCAAGAAACAGGGCAGTTAGGTTTAATAGAATTCCAATGATTTTTTAAGGAAGTAATAACACTGGACAAAGGTAAGTTGGTGAAAAGAGAAACCACATCAAAACTTACTAAAATGTAACCTCGTGGTAGTTGAAAATTGTTAGTAAATTCACAGAACACTATTTTACATCCGTAATTATTATTCAAATGTCACTTTCTGTTGAAATTCCCTCTTATGTCATAATAACACAGACTCAATTCAGTGTATATTTGGTTGCCTATGCACATGGCTCACTTAAATATATAAATATATCTATAATATTATAATTATTAAATTAACAAAATAAAAACTTTTTAAACTTATTATTAGGCTAATTTCTTAAAAATACCCTCATATAAATATTTTTTATAATATTCTCTAGTCTATAACTTATAAATTATTTCTTTAATCAATATTTAAGTTTATTAATTAAAAATCATAATATTATTATGCTAATTTCTTCTATATTTATTATTATCTCAATATATATATATATATATATATATATATATTATATATATATATATATATATATATATATATAATATATATATACCTTTGGAGGATAACTTTCGGGAAAGCGTCAAAACAAGGATCAGCTAGAGATGGTATAAGCCAGTTTGGTGTAGAACTTTATTCTATATGTGAAATTTTCGGTGATATGTTGTCACCTTCATCAGCACCTAAATGGAAAACCTATTTTAGTACAAGTGGTGGAAGTTAACATATAAAACCTACATTGAAAATGTTCAGTTGGTCCTAGAGTTGAAGAACACTGTCACAAACATGTTAAAAATATTAAAAATTACATTTAAAATTTTGAATAAAAACATTACAACACAACAGGGTATTATTTAAAATACAAACACAACAAAAATCTAAAAATTATAACCTACACAACAACTGCAACTTCATGTTAAAGGTAGAAAAGAAGAATTATTCTTCTTTTTTGATGACATATTTCTGACTTCTGTCAATATCCGGGTGTCATATGCAACGAGGTTATAATTTTCACGTTAGAACCTCATGGATATGGAAAGAAAGAGCCCCAGGAAACACAATCAGCAGGGAAATGGAGTCTTTTCTCAAGTACAGGTAGGCAATCTATGTATGTTATGATAACTACCTGTACTTGAGAAAAGACTCCATTTCCCTGCTGATTGTGTTTCCTGGGGCTCTTTCTTTCCATATCCATGAGGTTCTAACGTGAAAATTATAACCTCGTTGCATATGACACCCGGATATTGACAGAAGTCAGAAATATGTCATCAAAAAAGAAGAATAATTCTTCTTTTCTACCTTTAACATGAAGTTGCAGTTGTTGTGTAGGTTATAATTTTTAGATTTTTGTTGTGTTTGTATTTTAAATAATACCCTGTTGTGTTGTAATGTTTTTATTCAAAATTTTAAATGTAATTTTTAATATTTTTAACATGTTTGTGACAGTGTTCTTCAACTCTAGGACCAACTGAACATTTTCAATGTAGGTTTTATATGTTAACTTCCACCACTTGTACTAAAATAGGTTTTCCATTTAGGTGCTGATGAAGGTGACAACATATCACCGAAAATTTCACATATAGAATAAAGTTCTACACCAAACTGGCTTATACCATCTCTAGCTGATCCTTGTTTTGACGCTTTCCCGAAAGTTATCCTCCAAAGAATTGTATTCTTAGCGTCGTTATACAAACTCTATATATATATTATATATATATATATATATATTATATATATATATATATATATATATATATATATATATATATATATATATATATATATAAAAGAAATACTGAATATTAGTGACTGTCGATATAAACAAACAACACAGTTTATTAGGGCTTCAGTCAAATGTTTGGTCGGGATATTGAAGAAACACTCTTTTGACTTTTTGTTTAGCTTTCGGAATTGTTTTATTCATTTTTCAAGACACTGTTATAAGAATAATATGTAAATATTTACAAAATATCACAATTTGTCAGTGCATTTTACTAGTCGTCGGGATTATTTATAAAAAGCTTAGACACTCAATATTAACACACATTCAAAATATGAAATATAAAATTATTATTAGAATTATACATTTTAAATTTAAATTTATAATATAATATAACAATCTTGTTATAATCCCTCTATCATTTTATAAATAAAGGATTGCAATTCAGGTTCGCATAAACGGTTGTGTCAAAGATTTTGCAAAACATTTTCATGAAATTTAGTCTGGTTATATCACAAGAGTTCTTATAACACGTATATAGTATACATACATATAAGCATTTACAGGTACTTATATTTAAAATTGCGAAGAAAACAGCCATCGGCAAACGTCTTGTGAGCCGACAACATTAGTAAGTAGCACATTTTTGATCTAAGCTATGAACACCTCCTTTGGTTGTATTGTAATAAGCGATGAATTTAGGCTTACCCGTAGAGTTGTCGACTTTATCGGAATGGTGCATCGAAGAAAACCAGTATAACAGCTTTTGATGGTTTTGTGACATAAGAGAGCGAAGTCATTTTATTTGTAAATCCATTGTAAATCCATATATACTAGATTTTTCTGGTCGTCTTCTGTTTATTTTTCTTCAATCTGCCCACATAGGTAAGGCCTCTTTTCTTTAGCTCCTGAACTAAAGGTATGGAACTAAACCAGTTGTCCGCTGTCACATTTCGCTTTGAACCTTGATTTGTAAGTTTACAGAAAGAACTGACGTGTCAGTATTAGATATTATTTTATTTTTAGGTAGGGAAAGGTAGGGAAATGGTACGAGTCTTAGACAACCGATAAGTAAATTATGATTTATGGTATTTTAAATTTAAAATTTAAACGCGTTTCTCTGATGGAATATACCAGTTAAGGGTTAAATGATGACGCACGGGTAAAGAACCATGGGCTCAACTATCAGTGTGGCCACAATAGAATAAATTTAAAGCACATAATATAAAAACTGATAAAAACAGATACATCCAATTGACTATTACCGTTTAATAAGCAAATGATATTTCACTAGGTTTGCCAAGGACTTCTTAACTTGCTTTTGATAATACGCATTTCCAAGAATATTACCCTCGTGCATTAGGTTAACTTCTATAAAATTAAATAACCAGTTGAACTGAAATTTTATATGGTATGCAAGATACATAACGTAATATACAGGGTATATAACACCAAAGGAACCTACAAAAAAATATAATGCATTGGTTAAGTACAAAATTTTGGTTAAGTTTTTATCGGACGCAGCTTATTAAGAATCTAGCATGTAGACCAGGTAATATTAAAGATTTCCACTGTTATTGTAAATTCCGTTGAGTTTAGTATATGAAGACTAATTTCTCCAGCTAAGAGAATATTGATATCAAATGACTGTCCATCCATACTTAATGAGGTTATAGAACAGGCACTTAAAGATTTCTGACTTCAAATGGTGTCCTCTGTATTATTATTAAAGGAAGGTATCCCAGGAATGATTACTCGCATATTATGAGTTTCAGACGTCAAGTCTACGTTACACCAGTTACTCAAAACTACGAGTTTCAAACGTTACTTTTACTACAGCATGGGGATATAGCATATAGAATATTCTTGTGCACAGATCGTATGGGGTTTTTCCTTCGTAAACAGCCTGGATATACAAAACAAACGCCCTAACATAAATACACAAACAGCCTCATTGCCTAAATCAAATAATTTATCGTCAATATTTTTAACAACTACAATAGGGTACAAATTCGGAGTAGCTTCATAACGCCAACATAACTACATTATTACCAGCACCAGATTACAAAGGACTGCATTCATCAACTAATAAAACAAATTCTTGAATCTTGAAGACGTTCATGTTATCCGCCTACAGAGCACTCTTCACCCTCCATAAAATTATCAAAGAAGAAACCTAGGATGCAGTCAACAAACAAATATATTCTATTAGACAACATAAAGACAATTATACAAAATCTCTGTAACACAAATTCAAAAGACTATTCGTTACCAGCTGATCAAATTATTCTGTTCTTCGAGAACTTATTTGGCACCGGCAACCCAAGAGTTACTAGAACAACAAAAAAATTAAAGAAATATTTAACCACCGATAATAACAACGCTGAAGTATCACAATTATCAGGACCTTTAAGCTAGCGGGGACAAGGGAGTGGAATCCAGTTTAACCTACGTAATATTTATTTACCCATTTTTCACTAATTTATTACCATTCTAATAATTTTTCACCACCAAGCCACCCTTAAGGAGAGCGATTTTGCTGGCTTACGGTTAAAACTAGAAGAATTCAAAAAAATATTTATGATATGCCATAGTGCTCTGCTAGGTTTTTATGAATTTATTACCACCTTAATAATTTTCACCCGTTAACTATCCCTTGTGGAAAGACAAAAATTCTGTTAGATTAAAATTTAAGGAGAAAAGTTCTTTCACTCTCATTTATACTAATTTGTACTTATAACTGAAATAAAAAAAACTGTTTTTTAAATGTTTATTAAACTTTGACCACCCTGATAATCTTGCACCCCTAAACGAATCTTATATGGAAACGTTCCTACTGCTAGGTTTTAACGAATTTATTACGACCTTAGTAATTATTCACTCTCAACTGCCTCTTATGGAAAGCCAATAATTCTGTTAGTTTAAAATTTAAGGTGAAAAAATATTCTTTTACAATTTCACTCTCCTTTACTTATAACTGAAACAAAAAACTGTTCTGTTAAGTTTAGACTAAAATTTGAACACCATGATAAATTTTATTTGGAAACGTTCTTGCTATAGTCCTTTTCCATCATATTGATAGCACATTATGTACGCAAATCCTCAACAGGTCAAAAAACCATAGGCGTCACTTGCTTTGAAATAAATAAAAAAAAATTAATATTTTAAGATGCCGTCGACAGTTCATTATCTTTTAAAAAATCTTCTGTAAAATAATTGCCCACTAATCTCACTATACCTTTTTTGTGCGTAAAAAACGTCGGTATATATGCCACACGATTATTGTTAACTATACACGGGTGATTAACAAGATAATTCAATGTTTCACGAAATAAATTAATGTAAACAGTAATTTAAAGGTGATTATTGTTTTCTATACAAGTTACCGCCTGACACAAAAAGAATACCTTCTTTGAACGATTACCTGGCATTACTGATAAGGCTTCACTAATGATAGTTTAAGTAGTTTTTATGCCACATTACAGCTTATCCCAATAATATAAATTAGAAATTGTTTGCATCTTCCATTTAGTATGTAGATGTACATTGTTCATGTCTTACCTACCTACGATTTTGGTGTCAATATTTTGTTATTTGCATTTAAAAATGACGTCGACAACAGGTTTTATCCCGGTTAAGTGTAGTTTTAAAGATGCCTTCAGTCTAAGAGAGAAAAATATAATATTAAATGTATACGATGCACTTGTACATCAACGCCCCTTAAGTAATGTTCGTGAAATCGTTAACATGTATTCAATATGACAGAGGTTGGAGAAGCAACAATTTATAGATTCCTAAAAGGAAGAAAAGGGGGAACTGTTTCATCTCCCAAGAAGAGTGGAGGTAGTAAACCCTTGGAAATTGAAGAAATACATAAAAACATGATAAGACGCAGCGTCCACTCATTTTTTTTTTAACAAAGAATTTCCAACATTGGACAAAATCCAAACATTCTTTAGAGAAAAGGAAGAGTTACCAAACAAAAGCAACAAGAAATTATGGGGACTATTGAGAGAGATGAGATTTCGTTGGCAAAAGAATAGAAGAAAATCAGTTTTAATTGAAAAAGATTGCATTGTATGTTGGAGACGAGATTATCTAAGAACTATTAAAAAGTACCGAGAAGAAGGGAAAACAGTTTTTTATTTGGACGAGACTTGGCTAAATAAAGGTCATACTGTACCATATCTATGGGTTGATACAAATGTGAAAAGTTTCCGTCATGCATTCATCGAAGTTGTATCTACTGAAATAAACAATATTCCCGTTGGAAAAGGACGCAGACTCATAATAACCCATATTGGAAACGAATAAGGGTTTGTCAATGGTGGATTATTAAGTTTTGCCTCAAAATCAACCAGAGATTACTACGAGGAAATGACTGCTGACATTTTTAAAGAATATTTTGAGCAAAATATGATTTAATTCCAAAATGATTTAATTCAAAAATGATTTAATTCCAAAAAATTATGTCATAGTCATGGATAATGCTAGTTACCACTCAAGACTAGCAGAAAAATTGCCAACAACAGCATGGAAGATCTGAATCCGATAGAAAATACATGGTCTCAAGTAAAGAGTGAAAACGGACGCAACAACAAAACTTTTAAATTAGAAGATTTACAACAATTATTAGAACATTACTTATCAAAAGTAACTCAAGAAAATTGGAAAAATGCTGTTAGTCATATTCACAAGGAAGAAAATAAAATTTGGAATTTGGATATTATGACTGATGCAATGCTGGAACCGGTAATAATTAACATTGGAGTTGAAGATTCCCTAGATTCTGAAGAAAGCAGTGAATCTGAAATGGAATTTGATTAAAATAATATTCATTTTTTTACAAATCAGCCCCTGTCACGGCCACAAATTATTTTATATATAACCAATAAAATAAACATCTTACGTTTCTTGCAAATTCATTAGTACCTGTTAATCTCCATCACTCCGACACTGGCAACTTTATTTAGGGATTAGTAATCCTCAAAACTATTGTATTCTATTCTGCTTCAACCTTTATACCTGGTGGTCGTACTCAATTTAAAATTGTTTTCCTACATTATACTTCTGTAAACTTGTTGACAAATATCTATTTTTCATTGAGTCACCCGTATCAACAGTTTAGGAATTTGCATACATAATATGCTATCAATATGATGAAAATGGTCTATAGACTGCAACAAACGAACCAGGTATATTTATTCAATCAAATGTAGAAAAGGTATAACCCTTCAAGAAGATCAATTTCCAATGCAAAATACATGACTTAATGTCATTATTTACATCAAACCCACCAGCAATTAGCGCAGACTATAATTATTTTTATGAAAATTTGCCATATTGAAATTAAATAGATGAAGATTATGCAAGTGGTAACGATGATCAATAGATATAGATATTTTTTTAGTTTCTGTCAAAATTCAATTTTTATGTGTTTCTTGTTTAATTTAGGGTTTTCATGTTCCTTTGTTTGTTTTTATTTATTTTTTTAACGACTTATTAGTTCTATAGGTGGATAATTGACATTTTTATTTCTGTTGTTGGGAATACTGAAATTCACACTGTTGTGTATGTTTCAGTATTCCCAAAAAGGTTAGCGCATCCTTTTTGTTGATTCTGCAAAATAAGTTAATATGGAGTTACCTAGTTATATACTAGGCGGGATCTGTAGAAATTCAGACCATAATGGACATTTTCCATAGGAGGCTATTTTTTTTTACTGGAATCCCTTCAGAATGTACCCAATATCGATAATCACGATATGCCCCAGTCGCAAACCCTGTGCTAAATTTTTTATTTAACAATATCTGAAAACAATTGAAAATTTCTCATTTTTTGCTCCTACTTCCGTTTATAATTCGGAAAATACTGATCCTAGAGAAAAAATTATAGTTAAAAGTTTCGTTATTCAATTTTACACAATATTTCGTTAGCCACAAATTGAAAATTTAATGTTTATTGTTGGAAGAATAGCAATATTTGGAAAAAAAAGTACAAAAAAATGAAATTAATCCTTTAAATGTTTTTGACTTTTTAAACTTAAATTACAAGCTCCATATTCCGCTTAGAAAAACTATTTAATATGTTTAAAATGTGTGCTAAATGTTGTTAAGATCATTTGGAATTTTTCAAATTTATAGTAGGCTCTACATAGGGCCCTCAGATAGTTGCAAATTCTTTTACATGTAAAGGAAGGCTTAAGCTTTCAAACGCTTTTTGTAAAATTTAAATCGGTTTACTAGGACAGCCTAAATTTTTTTTTTAAATTTTAAACATTTTTTATGCTTATAAACAAATTGAATAACTTTACGAGCTTAAAACATATTAATTTCAAAATTTACACACCTAAAGAATATTAAAAGACGCTTCTTTAAAAAAGATACATTCGGCTTACCGGCTGCCGAGATAAGGTTAAAGTTGGCATACATTTGCCGTGTAATCACAAGTGACAAGTTTTGAAACAAATACCCTCATCTTGTCAAGTACTTTTTATATGAAAAGTTTTACGTAATGCGCTTCATGGCAATATCCATAAAAAAGACAAAAAAAAAAACGTTTTTGCGTAAAATGTCGCTTGGAATGCGTGAGAGGTGGTGGTGGGAGACATTCACTCGAAATGTGAATCGGTGAGGTCAAAATCATAGCGCGCGCTAAAAATTGCATTATTTCGGCTACTTGTTAACCAATTTTGCTTTTTTTTTAATCGATGTCTTGGACGACAAGGATTTCAAATATCATATTTTCAAATACCATTTTTAATTACAAATTGGGAAATTTGCAATAAACAATTGTATGTTAAACAAGTAATTGCATTTTTTCTTCATGTATTTTTTTTGAGCTTACAATTTATACATTGAAGTAAATTGATACTTCTAGTAAACAAATATGTGTATATAAATTGTTAATAAATAATTTGAATTGTTAAAACAAAGGCGAACCATTTTTTTTAATCAAAGTTTTTAAAATAATTAACATTAAAAATAATTTATTTCTGCAGATTTATCCTAATAATAACATTATTTGATTTGAGAATACATTTTTATTCGAAAATGACGTGTATATTGTACTGCTGTACAATGCTTAAAACTGTTTTTTTTGAGCTTGCAATCTATACATTGAAGTAAATTGTTACTTTTAGTAAACAAATATGTATTTATAAATTGTTAATAAATAATTTAAACTGTTAAAACAAAGGCGAACGAAAAACATTTTTTTCTCCATCACTTATGGTTGGCACACACACACACACAGCAAATGTATGCCAACTTTGACCTTCAATATCTCGGCATTAAGTAAGCCGAATGTATATATTTTTTTAACAAGCGTCTTTTAATGTTCTTTAAGTGTATAAATTTTAAAATTGATATGTTTAAAGCTCGTAAAGTTATTCAATTTGTTTATAAGCCTAAAAAATGTTTAAAACTTGTGATGTCCTCTCGTAGGAGTCACTATCCGGGTAGCTTTTGGATAGTCATAGACAGAGTTCAAAATAAAAATAAAACTTTTTTGTCTTCCTTAAATTAAATTGACAAAAATCTTATGTACATATTTACAATTTGGTTTAGTCTTCTCAGTACCTGGCCTATTTATTCAAATTAAGTTTGACCTTGTCATATGAAATTAGTCTTATCGGCAAGCGAGTGTGTATTTGAAATTTTACGGGAACGTTGTATCGATTTAATAACAGCGGACGATAGGTACAAAGAAAGGAAAGGAACTCAACACGTCCCTTAAGTGATTCGGGTTAATAGGACACTCCTCGACAGTCTCAACACGACTGCTTCAGAGTACGGGTAGTGAAGAGCTCAACACGTTCTTCGGGTAACGGCGGTATGGGACAGAACAACTTGTGAACTCAACACGTCCACAAGCCGGGGTAGGGAAGAAGAGAACCTTCAGTCAACACCTGTCGATTCTGTCTCTATGAGGAAATGTTGCGGTTTATATAGCGGAGCTTGGTAATTAGTTTTGCCCTTTCTACTGTCGATACACTCCTACTTCATGGGTTGGTTCGCGCGCACGCTGGTCTAACGGTGATGGCTTGGACTCATCGTTACAAGCTTTATAAAAATTTCTAGGCTCTCCTAGTAAACCGATTTAAATTTTATAAAAAGCGTTTGAAAGCTTAGGCCTTCCTTTAGGATGTAGGGCCTAGGAATAATTTAAAAATTTGCGATTTTTTTCCAGTATACTGGATTGCATAATTATTATGCAAAATAGGGATGACGGTTTTTGAGAAAACGCCGGTTTTCGGTTATACCGGTTTTTTTGCTTACGGTTTAACCTGGCAGTTATAACCGGCCATAATAACCGGTTTTTGCAAAAACCGGTTTTCGGTTTTTTTAATTCAATAGTTTAGAAAGTTACATTTACAATGCACTTTAGTTTGCGATACTACATTCGACTCGATATCAATATAATAAAAAATTAGTACTATCGAAAGAACACCAATATCAATGTATATACAACACAATTTTTTGTGTTTTGTGAGAAAAAAATTCTCCAACAAAAATTTTCCAGAGACTCTTTCAACTGGGATTTAAAGAAAATAATATCAGCATAAAGATTTTACTTAAAAATAAATTGGATAATGCAATTCATCTTTTATTTTTACTATCATCAAAAAAAAATTATCATGTATTACTTTTAACTCATTAACGACTTCCGGTATGGGTATAAATCGTTTTCAAAACATAGGGAAATCCTTGGAGATTCGTATTCGTAATCGGTAATTCGATATTCAGTCATTATTTTTGGTAATCAGAAAAAGCCATTCACCCACTTTCAATGTCAAGAGTCAAGCGTGAAAAATAGATGATGTATAAATACCAGATTATGATTACAAATATTATGATTACAAATACTTTTTCAACGAAATACTATAATAAAATTTAATTGTTTCTGGCTGATGTGAGCTTGCACTTTCAGTTTGCTTCTGTCTTTATAAAATAAAATAAAAATTGAATTTTAGTTTTGTTTGGAATAATTACTTTAGAATATTAATTATGATTGGGTGGGATCCCAAATAATACCTAACCTAAACCTAATCACTGTAAAAACCTAATAACCGGTTTTTACTTTAAAGATAAAAAACCGGTTATAACCGGGACAAAAAAACAACTAATAAAACCGGTTATTTCGAAGTAAAAAAACCGGTTTTCGGTTAAAACCGGTAGGTTTTTCCCATCCCTAATGCAAAACCTACCCTACCGATCTTAACAAAATTTAACACACGTTTTAAACATATTAAAAAGTTTTTCTTAGCGAAATATGAAGCTTGTAAGTCAAGTTTAGAAAGTCGAAAACATTTAACAATTTTTTTTGTACTTTTTTTTTTCAATTATTGTTATTTTTTCAACAATAAACATTAAATTTTCAATTTCTAGGTAACGAAATATTATGTCAAATTGAATATCGAAACTTTAAACTTATTATAATTTTTTCTCTAGGATCAATATTTTTCGAATTATAAACGAAAATAGGAGCAAAGAAAATGAGAAATTTTCAATTGTTTTCAGATTTTGCTAAATAAAAAATTTAGCACAGGGTTTTCGACTGGCGCATGTCGTGATTATCGATATTGGGCACATCTTGAAGGGATTCCAGTAAAAAAATAGCTTCCTACTGCCCTAACAGCTACAAGTATACTGATTATGTAATTTTGTGTTTTAGACTTTTTTCTCAAAAATTTAATTTTAATACTCATTGCCTTACAATATATGATGTTATTGATATTTGTTTAAATTGAAATAATGCATTTATGGATTGGATATTGGAATTGGAAGTATTAATTAATTTGAGAAAAAAAAACTAAAAAATTAAAATACAAAGATGATCTCTCCGGAATTTACTTCCGATAAATAATTAATTCATAAGAGTAGAAGCTGTTTCTTATTTTATGTATAGACTATATTAATAGTAATTCTCAATAATTACGATTACATATGTGCAAACCAAATCTAATATAGCCCATTTGTATGCCACATATTACGTATCAAGTATTACAAATCAAAAACTATTGTATAACTAACAGTAGTTTTTCTACTACTTACCAACCATAATACAGGTAATTGAAGAAAGTTTAAAAATTAAACCGAAATATTTATTTTCAAAAGTTTCTGCCATCCATTTTATGGGGTCGATATCTATATCGGCACACAATATGACGGTTAAATGAACAAATGCACTACAAAGTGTAAGTAAATATGATACAACAACTAATATTTGGGGACTTTTTCTCATATCAGCTTCAATATTTTTCTTACATATGGGCAGTTTCATTGAAGCTCTGCTTACTTTTTCCAGACTCTTTCTCGCAGAGTCACTATGACGTGCAATAATATACATGCCAGCACAACCCTAAAATACAAACAAAATTAAAAAAGAAAAACATTCAACTTAGACTTACAATAACAAATAATATCTTTGTTTAGATTTCTTAATTTTTTTAGCCTTAATTTAATTTAATTTTTAACCTTAATTTTTTAATCTTAATTTTAATTATTTCTTAATCTAAATAGAAATTAGTGCTGATGTTTTTAAAATATTTAATGCGGTACATAAATTCAGGTTTCATCACAAGCGGGAAATTAAAACTAGGGTAACGGGTACAGTGATTGGCCACTTAAGGAATTGGCAATTGAATTAAAATTGTAAATTGGTATCTTTTAAAGTTAAATATTTTGTAAAGGTTTTTTAATAGAAATAAAACATCAAATTTTATAAAAACTCAGGTTATTTTAATCAGAAATAATAATGTATATCAAAAATTATGTTGTGCTCGTCTTAGTGGGTTTTTGTTTTTATCAATCAAAAGCGAATTATTGCCTCCCCCAGATACCGTGAGGCAGACCTTTGAGGTGTGTGATTCAGAAATTTTCTTACCCACCTGGGGACCATTTCCTTTTGTTTTATTATTCGCCATGATAAAAGTGGGGGGGGGGAATGGCAGTTAAAACACCACGCTTGGCCAGGCGGGTTGGTGAGTGAGTTATCAGCCGCCCATTCTGGGTCAGACGCTGTTTGTAGCCGTCCATTCTGGATCAGACGCTACATTTAATTTTATACTAACCCTAAAAATGGGGTGCCACTTCCGCCATACACACCGTACCGAAGATGTTCTTCTCCGCCGTGGATACCGTTGTGGTCTTCATCCGTAACCCTGAACAAGGGACCCTAAGCAGGTACTAGTTTTCCGGGTCAGAAAACTCCTGGTTACCCTCACTTAGGAGATCAAGAGACGAGTTAGACTGGCATAGGCGGCATTTGGCAAACTAAGCTAAATTTTTAAAAACAAAAGATATTCAGAAAGTATAAAAATAGGCGATTTTCAGGTCAGTCCTTCACGGGCTCTCCGAGAGCTTAGTGCTCTCGATGCTCTGCTTTTCTTTTAGCCCTACCTTTACTCTGTGGCTGAGTTATTCTACTGTACTTTGGTGTTTTATTTCGACCTTCATTTGGTTATGTAAGAAATAACTTGCCTTTATCAAGGCAAGTCACCGAGAGAAGAGAACCTGATGGTTTATTTCGACTTAAATATTTTTTTTGTCGTGTAAGAAATAACCCATCTTTTTCAAGACGGGTAC
Organism: Diabrotica balteata; assembly: GCA_918026665.1. Lineage (NCBI taxonomy): Eukaryota > Metazoa > Arthropoda > Insecta > Coleoptera > Chrysomelidae > Diabrotica > Diabrotica balteata. Next base: position 38,101,267 of record OU898279.1, on the reverse strand, counting down.
ATCAGCGAAACTTTTACAAGTTCGTATCCTGTAAACGGACTTGGATAGAGGTGCTTTCGTAGACGTTCTCGAAGCCCTCTACAGAGCACCCAGAGGCAGATGATGACGTTAAAATTTTTTATCACGTCCCCTGCGGTGACATGGCGCCCAACAACGTGGATTATTCCACTCCCACGACCCAGCTCGACGCACAGCAGAAGGCAGCATACTATTGACTTCAACATGGGATGAAGTCAAGAGAAGAATGGAGAGAACCACGGAGTGTTAGAAAGCTATACTCTAACACTCCGACATCGAGGCCTTCTGCAAACCGACGAGAGAGGATGCTCTCGACGTGCAGGCACCGTTGACGAGCCAGACTTCTTCGAAGTCAGAAGCCCCTAATGCCAATGGAAGTCCAGAAGTAGACCCAGTCATCGCCCCCCTACCGAAAGTGGTTAGACGACCACGTAGGCTTCGGCACCCTGGTACTCTGCGAAACCCCTGGATATGGCAGATGGGATCCGGACGACCAAGAAGAAGACGAACCCGTCGAAGGAGTTAGCACACCGATCGAGGATGGACCTGTAGGAGCTGGAGATGCCGTCAACACCACCGACCTCCCTATTAGTGCTGTGTTGTGAGTTTTTCAAAGACAATTTTTTACTTTATTTACATTTTCATGTATTTTCTTTTATATATTTCATGCATTTTTCTTATCATTGTATACTTGTAAAATTTTGGTATTTAATAAAATTTTTTCCCGGCCACAGAGTCTCCAGAGGAGGGGGATGTTCTCAGACGCGACTAGTTTACGTTCGAGACGCATCGCCCCGCCCCTTATTTTTCCCGTTGGCCCCTCCCCGACCTGGAAATCCCTAATCGCTACTTCAGAAAGTATAAAAAAGGCGATTTTCAGGTCAGTCCGACTCCAATCCCTAAGCAAGAGATACACCTTGCGGACTATCCAGGGTCGCAATACCAGGGCCCAGAGAGTTCTCAAGATGCCTTGCCACCCTAGAGGACACATAGTATTCAGAACACCCAAAATAAAAGTTCCACACATCCCATCTCTCCTACTAAATGCGGTAGGAGCAGATCTCCCGGATGAATACTATGACGTCCTCGAATCAACTCCTTATGAGTACCGCGTTCACAACTAAGAAGGACAGGGCGAGTTAGTTTTCTGTGGTTTCCTAACTCATTGCACAAATTATACCTGCTCCTAGGTGAGGTTGTAGCCACAGCTATCCTCCACGTTTAAAAAAAATCCAAAAGACTCTGCTAAAGAGCCGTTTTTAACGAAGAGGGTCGCTGTTATTTAATTAACCACCAAGCCTCGAAGACGCTGTCCAAAAACACGGAAAACACGAAGCCTCCCCTCCACAAGGCCAACAAAGCAGAGATACGTAAGCTCCTCCCACCTAGCCGTCCACATATAAAAAGATTTCTCACTGCAACATCCTGAGTACACTTCAACCTGGGGCGCCCGCATCACCGGCTGGAGGACGAATTTCAGTGCAATACACTGGTTCGACCGATGGCGGGAGATGTGAGTGATACCAGAAAATTGTAGTAATGAACGGGATATGCAGTGGGAAATTTACATTAACATCAAACTCCGGCGACCACTGTTACCCGAAAATCTACACTTATCACAGCCGCGCTCGCTCAAACGCAGAATTTCAGTGCAATACACTGGTTCTACGTTGACCGATAAGCGCGATTGTGAATTAAAGTGAAGACAGAGTAAGGAAAAACAGCAGTCAAAGAAACAGAAACGCTCAACCATCGATGACAATAGGCAAAACCAATCCTCAGCCTCAAAACCAACTCCACCCCGGACATTAACGGTAGAATAAACAACCCCATTCCCTGAAGAGGCAAGGAGCCTAAAACAGGGGCTCTCTCATACAGAGAGAGTATTAACGAATACAGACAGACAGGTCAGTCCTTCACGGGCTCTCCGAGAGCTCAGTGCTCTCGGGGCTCTGCTTTTCTTTTAGCCCTACCTTTACTCTGTGGTTGAGTTATTCTACTGTACTTTACTTTGGTGTTTTATTTCGACCTTCATTTGGTTATGTAAGAAATAACTTGCCTTTATCAAGGCAAGTCACTGAGAGAAGAGAACCTGATGGTTTATTTCGACTTAAATATTTTTTTTGTCGTGTAAGAAATAACCCGTCTTTTTCAAGACGGGTATATCAGCGAAACTTTTACAAGTTCGTATCCTGTAAACGGACTTGGATAGAGGTGCTTTCGTAGATGTTCTCGAAGCCCTCTACAGAGCACCCAGAGGCAGATGATGACGTTAAAATTTTTTATCACGTCCCCTGCGGTGACATGTTTGCCCTTTCTTTCTATGGTTTTTGGTCAAAAAATTTCTTTAGATAATTAGTTCTCTCGACTACCTAAAGGCAGATTATTGGATGTCGGTTGAATATCTTAAGTCATTGTATCTTCTGTGACATCTTTTATATTATATGTAATATCACCGTTTTCTATATGTAGATTTTTTTAATAACCGGAATATCGTGTACGTTGCATTTGACATTGTCATCTACAGAGTTAAATATAATATCTGAAGATATATGAGTTTTTGTGATGATATGTATCTTGTGATGTATCTTATATATCGTTTGTGATTCCACCTGACTATGTAGTCTGAATCGTGGGTAGATCTACGGTATTTTGAAATAAATTAAAAAGATTAAAGAGCAATTTTAAATCTTCATTTAGTTTTTTGCTATTATCCTAACTTTGAAATCCTAATATTTCTGCGGCTCCAACTCTGTGTACAAAATCTTCATATGTTATTGATTTTGTCATAGAAATAGTATGATTAATACCTTTATTCGGGTCTCTGATCTTCCCTAAACATTTGGAATAGTCTATTACTTTAGGGTTCCGTGGATACCATCTAGATGCTTGCGTTAAAGCCATTAATTATGAAATCTGATTTTAATTGGCTAATTGTTGTGTTAACCCTAGAAAGGTGGACTATCGTAAATTTGACGACGCTCCTCGGTTTTCGTCGCAGTTCGGGTGCAGTCGCGTAACCTCTGCCCATACACTTCTCAGTAGCTGTTTCTTTAGTCTTGATTTAACAGGCGGTGAGTGTGTTTCTCCACTACTGTATTTATGTATTAGATTTTTTGAGGGCACGTCGTCAATTTTACGAAAGTCCACCTTCTACGTTAGTTTTTTTCTCTCAAGTTTATTTGGACGCCGGTGACGTTTTTGGTAAGTCGTTATCTAATTCTTTTTTATATTTGTAGTAAATATTATTTTATTTAATTGTAGCACTATGTCATCACGAAAACCTTTAACGGCAAGTGAAATAAACGATGAAATACAGCGTATAATGAATGGTGAAGATAGTGAGCAGGAACCTTTTGAAGATAGTGAAAGTGACTGGGAGTTAGAAGAAGATGCTTTGGAGTTTGAATCGGACGATTCAGATGAAGAAGATGACTCTAAAAATAGTGGTAATTCCAAAATTTTCCAGCCATCCAGTGTATCCAGTTCATCTGTAAATTTAATGGATGCAGATATAGAAGCAATAGTGATGGAAAGCGAAAAATCTACAGAAGAAGTACCTGGAACATCAGGTGAGAACTCCACTGTTTCTCAGTTTATTGTAAATCCGGGAAAGGCTCTAAAAGGTAAAAACGGGCATAAGTGGTCAAACAAAATACCTTCATTGTCAAAAAGAACGGCAGCTAGAAATATTATTCATTTTATAGCTGGTCCCAAAGGAAATGCCAAAAACTACACAAAAGTTGAAGAATATTTCTTACATTTTTTTTCAGAGGATATATTATGTCGTACTCTGTTACACTCAAATACTGAAATTACAAGACAATCTAAAAAATATGCCAGTCGTCCTAATATTTCTGACATGAGTAAAAATGAGCTACAAGCTTTATTGGCAATTTTGATAATGTCTGCAGCAAATAAAGACAGTCATCTATCTGTGAAATATATGTTTGACAGTAATATATCAGGAAAATTTTATCAGGCTTGCATGAGTGGTCAGCGTTTCAAATATCTAATAAACTGTCTTAGATTTGATGAAAAGGAAACACGAAAAGAAAGGCAGCAAGATGATCCTTTTGCGCATATACGCGAAATATGGGACATTTTTATTACCACCTGCAGAGAATCATATACACCTTCATCCTATCTGACTATTGATGAACAGTTAGTAGGATTTCGAGGACGTTGCCCTTTTCGAATGTATTTACCTGATAAACCTAATTCGTATGGTCTCAAAATCGTAATGATGTGTGACAGCTCTTCGAAATATATGATCGATGCTATTCCTTATTTAGGCAAGAAAACCAATACAAATGGTTTGCCGTTGGGTACATATTTTGTAAAGGAACTTACAAAATCAGTTCACGGTAGTAACAGAAATATTACCATGGACAACTGGTTTACATCAGTTAGCTTAGCAGAGGAGTTACTAAAAGATCAGTATAAACTGACAATTATCGGAACTCTTCGCAAAAATAAAAGAGAAATTCCACAGGAATTGTTAAATGTAAAGAACAGAGTCCCCAATACATCTATGTTTTGTTTTGATAAAAGAAAGACATTGGTATCATATATGCCAAAGAAAAATAAGGTAGTTTTACTTCTTTCAACACTTCACGAAGGTGCTGATGTTTCCAAAATAAATGGCAAACCCACTATAATAACTGATTATAATGGAACAAAAGGCGGAGTGGATACATTTGATCAAATGTGTTCGAATATGAATGCGGGTCGTAAAACGAGGAGATGGCCTTTGTGTATCTTCTATAATATGATAAATATTGCAAGTATTAACTCGTATGTTATTTACACCACAAACACATTAAAAGCAAACAGAAAAGTTTTATCCAGATACGAATATATGGTTGAATTGGCTCGTCATCTCGCCGAACCCTGGCTGAGAGAACGATTGTGTATTCCAACTTTACGTCGAAATCTTAAGCAAAATATTAAAGATGTCCTCAAAATTTCCGAAGAAGTTGAACGTCCGTTACCTGAAAAAAAGAAACGCAAGGCATGTTTCCATTGTCCTAGTAAAAAGAGGCGCATGACTACCACATATTGCAACCAATGCCATCACGCTATATGTGGCGAACACCGAGGTAATATATGTACAATGTGTGCAAACGAGTAGTGTACATCGACTTTATTTATCTGTGTACCACTGACTAAGGCTTACATTTTTTCTAATTTTTTGTAATAAAAGTGTTTATAATTACATTTGTGTTTTTTTTCAATTTTTTGTTAGATGTCGTAAAAATTACGATAGTCCACCATAACTGTCAGTAAATAATAGTCCACCTTTCTAGGGTTAAGTACCATTGCAAAATTCTCTTTAGTAACTACTGAGTTTGGGTTTTCGGTTATAAACTTTAATACTGCCCGGTCCCAATTTGCCTTTAATAGTTTAAATGCCGCAATATCTGCAGGTTGTATAATTCTGGTCGCACTGGGATATATTACCACTAAAAGAATTTGAAACTTTGAACATAATTCACTGGTTTGAATGGTTAAGTGAGTTTTATGTCCATCAACGAACAAAATGACTGGAAAATTAGTGTTTTTCGCAACTAGGTACTTATATAAGACGTTTCCTATGTATTCATAGAAGTTCTCATTCTTTATCCATCTCGTATCGCTACATCCCATGTCCCATTCTCGTGGAACAAAATTTAGAAGATTGCTAGCAGTTTAGAAGATTTGCATCGTAAAGTAAACTTTACGATGCAAATATTCTTGAACACCGGTGAACCATTTTGTTTTATCTATTTTTCAGACACAACTGATCTTGCTGCCGTTACCGCTTCTGGAGTACTATTACTTAAATCTGGGTGTCGCCTAAAAAGGATCTATACCCACCTCTTCCGGGCTGTCTGTCAGTAAAAGGATTGGCACGTGGATTTGCGCCAAGAAAACCTTTAACCGAGTCTTGTATATCTTTCACTCTTACTGGAAAACCTTTGTCTTGGCATGTTATGATCCGTTGCTTTAAACGATTCTCTTCCTCCAAACAAAGAATAGGGTTGCGACCAAGGATAATTTTTTCATTGAATTTTTCGCTTGCTCTTTACTGCTATTTTGCTCTTGGCACATTAAGTTGTTCAGCGGCTTTTCGTTGGCTCATGCCATGTTCTATGGCCTGAAAAGCAGACCGAAGATCTTGTTCTGTATATTGTTTGTGATACGTTTTATCTTTCTGGATATTTGGAATTTTTGAGTCTAAAAATAAAAATCATTAAAAAGTAATAATGTTGCTACAATACGTAGGTTACACATTTGATTCAATATGCCCACATTAGCACTAATTTTATAACAACTAAACTTGGCCACCCTGTGGTTTAATGATTGGCAGTCGACCAAACACTGGTTACTGCCATAAAAAATAAAAACAAATGCTTGAAGTATCTTATGTTGGAGCAAACTAGGTTAAAAAACTTAAATTATAATAAATATTTTAATTCAAAATAGGTACAGCAATTGGCCGGTAGGCCAATTATTATAACATGGACCTACTTAAGATACAGTGCTTGGCCACTCAAATTTACTGCCAGAAATTCATAACCTTACTACTAAAACCACTGGTAATGTAAGATGTACCCCACCAGTACATCACACAGTTGTGAGTTAAACAAATTCATATCACATTGTAATTTATTTATATTCACTAATTCTAGGTTCCTCAACAATGGTTATCGGTACATTTTATTACCAACCTTCTTATAATTATATTTTAAACAAATTCACGTTTCTATTCTATCCTGTAAATAAGTATTTTTGTCATCTAGTTAATTTTTCATACAAAGACTTATTTCTAAAGCCATATTATTTTTTATTCCGCCTTTCGGAATAGTAGATCCCTATCTATCAAAAATAGTTGCTTTTTTTAATTACTTTTGTGTATTTACCAATAAAGTTAACTTTTTATGCTTTTTTCAATAAAAATATTTTTTTCAAATTATTCACTAAGCTCTAATAAAAACAAGTTACTTTTCCTCCTAGCTTCAGGTTTCGATATATTGTACATCAGCAATAGAATAGAAGTGTTGTATTATACCATACTGTTCTTGTTAACATACTGTGACATTTTGGTAACTTTTTAATGTTTGTATAAATTGAAAATAAAATTTTGAATGTATTTTTTTTACTGTAACTTATATTGTATTTATTTAAAGTATTTTATAACATCTCAACATATGCATTTGACATTGTTTGACATCTTTATATGACTTTACAATCATTAGAACTGAAGAAGTGCAGAAATACTGCACGAAATGTTTTCTATTAAAAGATTGAAATAGGTTTTTCTCACTTACATTGTATATATATATATATATATATATATATATATATATATATATATATATATATATATATATACATGTATATATATATATATATATTTATATATTTATATTACATAAAGTGTATAAAGTATATATTTACTGGTTGTATTAAACAAATTACTGAAACATATGAAAATATGCTTCTAAAGTTTCCATTTTTCGTTATGATAACAGCAGCTGACATTAAGAGATTCAATTCAAGTAAAAGTAGTGTGAATATATTAAAATATCTTATTATCCAACTATGCTTTGCTTCCACTCCTAAGGTCATTAAATTCATTAGATGCTTTAGGTGGTCACCTAAAAACATAATATACATAGATAAACACGTATACAAGCATAATGTGTATTATACTATAAGCTATTTGCACAGATGTAAAAATAATATTTTTATTATTACCGTAGGATTAAATTAAAGATTTCCCCATCTGAGTACATTTTTTTCTTGTGACATAAATGTAAATTTTAAGAAATATTTTAAGATACTGTGACTGGTAGCTCTTTTAAAAAGGAAGGTTTAATTAAAATGAATTGGTGTGGGGCATCACTAAAAACTACTATGATAAACATGCATGTAAGACAACCGACAAAGCCAGCGTTTTACAACTCTGAAAAAAAATATTTTAGAGTCATATGAAATAGAACAAGTTATTGATGAAGTAAGACCTTTAATTATTCGTACAGATGAAGATTCAGATGAATCGGATAACGAGTCAAATAGTGATGATACCTGTTCATAGATTAAGACGTAAATAGAAAAATTAACACAAAAGGGTATCAACCACCAAAAAAACAAAAAATATATAAAACAAAAACCGCATGCAGGAGAGAGCCGGAGGCACGCAGCACGACGCTCTTGAATGCAAGCACCAAAAACAAATTAGATTAACAAGTAAGGTAGATTAAGGACATGACTGGACGAATGACGGGGTATTAGACGACGGATGAAAGGATTCGATGCTTGCTCGCTCTCAACTGCACTTGGTGCAGAAAAGGGAAAGCAAGTATCGGCTCACACAATCATCATTAGATCGCCGAACAATTTCTTTGACCGGTAGTGATAAAACTAAATGGGCTAACCTACCTAATGGGCTAAATACACGGAAATCTCGGAAAAATTTTGAACACCCAGTATTAACATTGGCAAATTATTTTATGTTTAAATAAAAATAGAGTTTAGTACACGCTGAAAAATATTTTTGGTTTTCAGCATAAATATTAACCACAATATTAATTTTTGAAGTTGCATGTGTAATATGACAAATTTTTCAAAAACTTTAAATATCTTAAAAACGGCTATTTTTTCGAGAATGGTATCCCAATAAAAATCGATCGAGAATTTTATGTAGATTCTTAAAAAACAATAATAAAAAGCACAGTTTCTATTTAAAATAAGAAGCTTAATGGCGACTTCCGGTACAACCGGAAGTGCTAGAAGAATGCAAATATTTAAAAAATGAAGAATGCTTTGCATAACCCATTATTCCAAGTTTGCAGAAACCAGTTACGACCAGAACTTTGAAAACTTTTAACCAACATGTTGCGTGAATGACCCTGTATATTTCATACCCAATGTTTATTAATTTAATTATGATATTCAATTATTACAAAACATAATACAAAGTTATTTTATTAAAAAATCCCTAATGTGGTATTATAAAATTAAGAAAACCGTATAAAATTAAAAAAACAGACACTTTTATCACTTATGCGACAGGCTAAAACGATCCTACTTTATTTATTTAATTCTAATGTACTGTATTTTTGGTTAAACAACGTAAATACTTTAACATCAGTGTCAGTAACTAATTTATTAGAAGTTTTAACCCTGCGTTGGTCGCATGGTTAAATGAACCACCATTAGTCGCAGGTGAGCGTGAAGCTCACTTGTCATGTATATGACTCATTTTGACTTTTTATGAGTCAAAAAACAAAAGGCATAACTATAATGATTTATTTATCAAAGCTAAAAAGGCAATATTTTTAACAAAATACAAAAAGGACTAAAACGTAAAATATAAAGTTTGATACATCTACATAAATAAGCATAATTCTGAAACAGCAACTAGAATAATAAAAAAAATTACCCAGATTCAGGAACTTCGTCGCGTTCACACTCTGTGCAAATGGAGATTGTATGTTCTTTACAAATTGCTCTGAAACACTTGGCGCATTCTGACGCTGTTTTCCGATTTTTTTTCTTGGGGCAATAGGAGCATTTTGGCCTTGTACCTGCTTGATTTTCCTCAAGAACATCTCGTTTCTGTTTTAAAAGAAGATTCAGATATTTTTTAATTTGCAAAGTTAGCAGAAATGACAAGTTTTGGGCCGCTCTTCAAGTGGCAAGAATCACCTACATGTGATTCTTGCCACTGAATAAAGACTCGTCATTTGGTCCACTGAATCTACTCCCGATTTTGTTTGATCGTAAAAAGTAACTACTGCTGGTTTGCAAGCTTCACCACTTTCCTCGTCAATTTCGTCATATTCATGGAGGGTTGATAAAAGCAGGACATTCTTATTTTTTTTTTTTGGCCGTACGAAACTAATAAATATGCTACGAATTGGCTTTTCTTTAGTTGCAACAGATATTTCAGCAATTTCACGTTTGTTTTTTCTATTTGTCCCAACTAAAGTTATTTGTTTCTTTTTTAATTCTTCGGCCAAAGGAACTGACGTGAACCAGTTATCACAGGTTAAATTTCGTCCTGAATTCATAATGGGTTAACACAATCGTTTCACCACACTGGCTGGACTGTTGTCAATACAAAATGGACCATCAGGTTGCTTTCCTGCGTAAATCTCCATTTTCACACGACTCTCAGCCCAGGCAAATATTTTTATTCTTTATTTGTTTGGTTTACTCGGGATATATTGCCTGAAGCTGCACCTTCCACAAAAACACTCCAGCATTTCGTCAATAGTACAATTCTTACCAGGCGTGTAGCAGGTTTGGCATCTTTCTATAAATTTCTCAAATATATTTCTTATTGGAGCTAGCTTATCAATTAATTTGCGTTCAGCTCTTGTGTAAATATCTAAATATTATCAAAACGTAGTGCTTGAAGCATCAAATAGAAGCGTTTTAGGTGCAATACCATTTTGAATAACTCTGGTGTTGTAGAATCGTTGCTCCATAGGTCATTTAGGTTGGTGTGTCGGGATTTCAAATACTCCTGCCATGTACAACAATCCAAACACTGCTTTTATTTCATCACAGTCATTATCTAAAACATCTCGTTCGCGTGTATAGTTGAGTCTAATTTTCTCTAGGTACAAATTTGTGCACGTCACAATTTCTTCAATGATATCATCTGTTATGAACAGGTTTCAACTTTTATATAGAGTTTTAGTATCCTTTGCCGCATGTTTTACTCCCGGTAGTTTGCTAATAATGTTGTGCTGTCGAATACGGCTAGTTTTTCGCTCACGGTGAACTTTCCAATGGTTTTTTTGTCTATTCCGACATATTTGGGACCATCTTCAGACCAAAACGTTGAATATTATTTGTTGTATCATCGGCCGAAAACTCTGAGTCTGTCTCATGATTAGAACTGACTTCTACTGAATCTATGTTGCTTTCTTCATCGTCCAAATTTTGTTCTTACGTCTGTTCAAGTAACAAATCCTCTTACTCCAATTCTTCATATAATTTTAACAGTCTGGCCTCTTCTTTAGGATTCATTACACAATAAAATTTTAAAGTTATATGATTTAAAACACAAAGTGAATATAAAAATTGCTCCGTAGCTTTCCAAAATCGTCACGTTGTTAGTCGCGGGTGAGCTAATCACTCATTTATTGACATCTGCGTTTAATCAATACTTGGAATAGACTGATGATTGCTCGATCACAATTCTGCGTAAAACATTCTATACATTATAGTAGTAGGAAGGATTACATGAGCGAAATTGCCAATGTGAGTAAAATTGTGAAAAATGTTAAGAAAAAAGTAAAACGGTGATTCATACATACTATTCATATACATGAGTATAAGTATTTATTGACCTTAGCATTGGAATTTAAATAAAAAAACTTTTATAAAGCTTATTAAGTGTTGTTATAACGATAATTTTTTATGGTACAACCAAGTATGCGCTCAGTCACTAGCACTCAAAATTTTCTGTCTGTATTTTGTTGGTTTTGATATGCAATCACTCAGGTTCCTTTTTTGTATATTGTAAAAGTTTTTAATTTAAACAAAGGGAACATTATAAAAAAAGAGTATAATATCATATATTTTACATTTTATATACATTATATATTATATATTATAACCAAGCCTTTTTTTTATATTTTTATAGAATAAAACCACATATTGTACATATTGCGTTTTACTTTACCTACACCTGGTCTATCTTAGCTACTTGGGTGTTAAATAGATTTTAGGATTAAATCATACTTTTATCGTTTATCACTATACTTTCTAGTACTCCCACTGTAATAACAACGGAGTAGAAGTTCCAACAAACCTTTACTCCTGGCGCCCATTTTTTTTATCAACTCCTTTCCTCTTTAGTGATCTTCGGTTTTATCTGTTATTTCTTTATCATTATCTATTTTCTTTTAACACGGCACAAAAAGCCAGCCGATCTCCATTTCCTGAATATTTACGTCGCACCCTCTTATTGTGCTCTACCTCTCTCTCACTCAATAAATTTTAGTTAACCAGCTTGACCATCCGGTCGCTTAAATTTCCTTCCAATTAATATAACTTACCTCCAATTTCTCCCCATTTTCTTTCTATCTTTAATTAAACTGTTAAGCCTAGTTCTTTCCTTTTTTTTCTCCAATCCAGTCTTTTCTCTTTATTACCAAAAATAACCTTATAACTCCAAGTTATAAGGTTATATCATTTTCTTTTACTTTTTTGTTGTGTGTAGGTACGTGCATGTTAATAAGATTTATATCAAAGAACGGTTCTTTAATTTTCAGAATATTTATTCTTTCATTAATGTTAGGAAAATTTTTACCACATGTTTTTATTTTTCACTTAATATGGAACCCATCCCCCTTGTCGAGCTTGTAAACTGTCATGACATATTAGGTATTTTCCATATTTCCAGATGCCTTTACAATTTAGACCAAAACCTAACAACTTTTGTAAAAATAGGAACAAAAATTCTAGGAGACATAAAATACATTTATCTTAGACATAAAAGCATTGATCTATATACTTATATGCTCACACTGTTAAAGCAGAATGAAGAAGGCATCTACGTAATTTACCATCCTATGTTGTAAATAAGTTAATGAGTTAAGTTTTGTAGTTTAGACAAGTAAAAATGTCAATTTTGATGGAAATAAAATAACAATAAGTCACAGTCATTATTTTATTACAAGGAAGTTTTTTCTAGTTAGACGATCTAATATTATTAACAATATTAACATGGTAGCAGAGCGTACAGTACCTAAATGGTAATGCTAGAAAATACAAGAAATTAAGTAAGAATTGAAGAAAAATTAACTGTCTGGAAAGTGTCATCTCCATAAAGTAATAAAGAGCATTTTAAATTAAATCCAGAGTAAAATGGATCCCACTAAGGTGCAAATAGGATTACTTGAAGGTAAAGAGAGTTGGACCACTTGGAAATACAAAATCTCTATTCTTCTGAGAAATGTAAAAAGTGCGATGGACGTCCTTGATGGTAGATTAACTTTTCCTAAGTCGTTACTCGAAGGAGCAACACAAGAAGAAAAATGCAAGTATGAAAAAGATGTTGCATTTTTTAATCAAACAGATAGTACTGTCTTATTAGTTCTTACAATAAATATGACTTAAAGCACATTAGAAAAAGTCATGAGATTTTCGACCGCTAGGGAAGTTTGGTTGGAGCTGCATCGTTTGTATGATGGTAATGCAACAGATAAAACCTATAATATCTGTATGCAATTTTTTAGTTATACTAGACAATCAGATGACGATATTGCTACTCATTCCTCAAAACTTAAAAACCTTTGGAACAATTTGCAAAGCGAAATTTTCAAAGATAAAGCAGTTGCTGGAAATAATTGTAAGTGCGACTTGCCAGATATTTTGCTTATTTGTAAAATATTAGAAACTCTACCACCTGAATATTTCTCATTTAGGTCTAGTTGGATTCTGGTATCAAATAAAGACAGAACAATAGATAACTTGACAAATCAGCTATGCTCTTATGAAAAAGCATTAACAAATAAAAATGAGAGCAAGCAAGAAGTTTTATATACAGTGAATAAGAGTAAAGCACATAAATATAGTTATTATTGCAATTACTGTAAGCAAAAAGGTCATAAAGTGAAGCAATGCGATAAATGGAAAGCCGATGGAAGGCCTCCTAAACCACAAAATTCGAAAAAACATACAAATACTAAAGCTAAAGAAACTCAGATGTCCTTAGTGGCTGTATCATCGAATGTGTTGAATTGCGAAGCAGATTTTAAAAATTGGTATGTTGATAATGGAGCGACTAATCACATAACAAATCAACAAAGTGTATTCCAATCGTATGAACCGTTTAGCGAAGAGCAAACAATAACAACAGCTAATGGATATGCAGTTGCGGCATTAGGACAGGGTACCATCAAAATACAATCTTTTGTAAAAGGAAAGAAGAAAGAGTTTTTATTGACCAATGTATGGTATGTTCCCAATATCAGGAAAAATCTTTTCTCAACTTTGTCTGCTCAGGACAAACATCCAGAAAGTGAATTTATTTCCACCACTGAGTGCTGCTATTTTAATATTTATAAAGAAACAATTATTGTTGGATCTAGATGTAAGTCTGGTGGACTATAAAAACTGAAGATGCAGGCAATCAAACCTGCAAATGTGAGTGTCAGTATGGTTACTTCTAAAGAAAATATATTGCAACTTTACCACGAAAGGCTGGGTCATCAAAGCAAAAGACATGTTAAAGATGTAATTAAACAAGAATTTAACATAGATGTGAAGCTGGATAGTGAGTTATGTGAGGGCTGCGTTTATGGAAAAGCTTCCGTGAAAAAGTTTGGCATAAGAAAAAGAGCAGAAACTCCTGGAGAACTGATCCATTCGGATGTTTGTGGGCCTTTCAAGGTATCAAAATCCGGTTTTAAATATTATGTTTTATTTAAAGATGATTTTAGCAGATACCGATTTGTATATTTTTTAAAGCAAAAGTCAGAAGTTGCTGATAAATTAGATATTGTTTTAAAAGAAATAAAAGCTGCAGGATATGGTGTAAAAGAATTTCTGTCAGATCATGGTGGGGAATTTGATAATCATCGAGTAGCAAATATTTTAAACAAATATGGAATAAAACAAAGATTGGTGATGCCGTACACACCACAACAAAATGGCTGTTCAGAACGTGATAACAGAACGATTGTCTAATGCGCAAGATCTTTAATGCATGCAAGAGAAGGTATCTTTGATCAAACATTTTGGGCTGAATTAGTAAACACAGCTACATATATCTTAAACAGATCTGGTATCTCCAGTATTCCTGATAAATCACCACATGAAATATGGTTTAACAAGAAGCCTGAACTTAAACATTTAAGAGTAATCGGCAGTACTTGTTATGCTTACGTTCCTAAAGTTTGCAGGAGAAAATTGGATAAGAAATCTATTAAAGGTATACTCGTGGGTTATGAAAATGATGATGGATATAGGATTTGGTCAGAAGAACAGCATAGACTAATACTTTCACGAGATGTTATTTTTAATGAATTTGAAACTCTCGGTGTGCTAAAAGAATCCAGCAGTTTCAAAGTTTGCAACCTACAGTAGATGTATTGGATTTTGTTCAAAATAATTCTGATACAGAAGAAATAGATATTGTCGATGAAATTAGTGATAGTATGGAAGAAATGGACCCATATGACCAAGAAGAAAACCAATGTTGTGAACCAGAAGAAAGCTTAGAAGAAGATATAGAATTTAGAAGACAACTGAGAGAAAGATCAAACATTAAGAAGCCAACACGCTTTGACGAGTTCGTTATGATGGTTGCTGCTGAAATGAACGACACCAAAGAACCACTTAGTTACAAAGAAGCAATTGTTTGTTGTGAAAAAGATAACTGGAGGCTGGCAATGGAGCATGAAATGCAGTCATTAAAAGAGAATTGTACATGGATTTTAAAAAATTTAACTGAAAATAAAAAAGCAATTCCCTGTAAATGGGTGTATAAACTCAAAACCAATCCAGATGGTTCAATTGATAAATACAAAGCTCGTTTGGTAGTGAAGGGTTATTCACAAAGAAAAGGTGAAGATTATGAACAAACGTTCAGTCCAGTAGCTAAAGGTGGTACGATAAGAGCCGTTATAAGTATAGCTGCTAGTAAAAACATGTCACTTACACAATTCGATGTCTGTACTGCATTTCTGTACGGTACTCTAGACGAAGAAGTATACATGAAACAACCAGAAGGCTATGATGATGGTAGTGCTATGGTTTGTCATCTCCAGAGAAGTTTATATGGATTAAAACAGGCACCAAGGTGTTGGAATAAGCGTTTTGGAAACTTTATAGATTCGCTTGGCTTTAAACGAAGTACTGCAGATCCATGTTTATTTATTAAAATCGAAGGAAAAGACATGTTAATATTAGTGCTGTATGTTGACGATGGTCTAATAGCATGTACAAATGAAATAATGAAGATGGATTTTTTGAAAAAGCTTCAGGAGAAGTTTAAAATAACAGTTAAACCAGCTACATATTTCTTAGGTTTGGAAATCGAAAGAAATCAAGACGACTCCATAAGTATTACCCAGTCAGCTTATACAAGAAAGGTGCTAGAACGTTTTGGCATGGAAAATAGCAGACCGGTCTCGACCCCGATTGTAAAAAAAGCTATCCAATTAGGGAAGGAAACTAGTAAAATAGAATCGAATACTTGTTTTCCATATCGCGAAGCTGTGGGTGCTCTTATGTACCTAATGACGGGTACACGTCCAGATATAGCTTATGCTGTTAGTGTTGTATCCAGGAAATTAGAAAATACAAGTCCAAACGACTATGTAAAAGTTAAGAGAATATTCCGCTATTTGAATGGGACAATAAATTATGGCTTAACTTATATGCGAAAGCCAGATATACAACCTAAGTTAACAAGCTATAGTGATGCTGATCATGGAGGTGATATAACAACCGGAAGATCGACATCTGGGGTATTGTGTCTTTATGCTGGAGCAGCTGTATCTTGGTTTAGTCAGAGACAAACATCAGTAGCCATATAGACAACAGAGGCAGAAATAGTAGCTGCAAGTGACGCTGCACGAGAAATAGTTTGGTTAAAAAGAATATTTACGGAATTAACCTGCGTTAGCTTGGTTCCGACACTACATGTCGACAATGAATCAGCCATACGATTAACGCAGAATCCCGAGTTTCATCGCCGGACTAAACATATACATATTAGACATTTTTTTGTTAGAGAAATGGTATTGGATGGATCACTTGAAGTAGTAAAGGTGTCATCTGAAAATCAGTTAGCGGATGTTTTGACGAAGCCGCTGTTTTCAAATAGAATGACAAAATTACTTTTTGAAATCGGGTTGGAAAATTACTCAATGAGGGAAGGTGTTAAAGCAGAATGAAGAAGGCATCTACGTAATTTACCATCCTATGTTGTAAATAAGTTAATGAGTTAAGTTTTGTAGTTTAGACAAGTAAAAATGTCAATTTTGATGGAAATAAAATAACAATAAGTCACAGTCATTATTTTATTACAAGGAAGTTTTTTCTAGTTAGACGATCTAATATTATTAACAATATTAACACACACGACTTTATGCGTATACATATAAGGCCCAGTACAAAAGTAAGAACAAAGGAAGTGAGAAGCAGAATAAGAAATAATTGGAGAAATCGAAACAATATTAGATGTAAGAGGAAATCTTCTCAAACATACTTTTTAAATGATAGAAAACAAATTTCCTATTGCAACGAAGGGAATAATTGGCAGAGACCTTATTTAAAGTTAGCAATACATATTGGATTACGTAAATTTAAAAATGCACATTGAAGATGACAGAAATTATTAAACTAGTACAAATATTTTCGATAATGTGGATTATAACATAATAATAGTACTACCTAGATGTGAAATTTATACATTAGTTTCAGATTTTTAAACAATAAAAGAAATAAAGTAGTGGAACGTAGAACAACAGGAAATATCTGGGATTGTCATAGCTAAAGCGATAATCACAAGAAATAATCTATATATTAAAATAAGAATAAAGCAAATCATTAAAGTGAGCCACTCCAGAATGAACACGAGATATATGCGAAAATTTAGCCGACATATTTGCACTTACACATAATATGCTGATATGCAACAATTTTTATAAACAGAAGCTGAGCGTTAAGAAACATACTATAGTTGTTTACATAAAGAACTATAGAACACCACACTAACAAAGCGAACTACTAAATAGACAAGTAAGAACAGAAACTAAGAGATCAGGCAATTGTTGAGCGATCGACATCGGATAACAACAGCCTGGTTAAACTAGTGCCGAAGAAGGTAATAAAACTTTTTGGAGATTTTGGATAATTTTAAAAAATTTAACAGGAAATTAGTCACAGATAACTTCCAACTACCTAATATAGATTAATTACTATTAAACTGGGAATAAGCTACAATTAAAGATAAAAATACGTTTATTGACGTTTCAATTTCCACTTCGGAAATCGTTCTCAAAATACAAACAGTTAATTAAACAAATTTTGTTTTTTGTTACATAGTGAAAAATTCTTCTAATAATTTAATTTTATCTGACTCATTTATATTGACAATTCAGACATACATTATGCATTTTAAAGCAGACGACTTTAAAATGATATTGCCAATATTGTTGAGTTGCGCTCCTGGGACGATTTTATTTATAAGATAGTTCATTCGATTACATGAAATCAACTTTAACTTGAGAATATCCGTCAGAAAAAAATCATAGCATGTAATTTGTCTTTAAAAAGACAAACACATGACATGATGACAGTAAAATTCTCCTGTTAGTGATTCCATAGTAAATTATGAGGGAAAAACCAGGAAAAAAACCTCATAATACTATCCCGACATTGTAAGCATTTGTTCGTGAATTTAGTTTACCTTCAACAAACATCAAAATTCTGATTTTATATGTTACGTTATTTAAAAAACATAAATGATGTATCCTCTATATGTTACTGACTTACTAATACTGGTATTTTCTTATTAATAACTTCCTCTTTCAATATTGGTAACCAGATCCTACTACATTCTGCCGAGGAATTTGCGACACAATTGGCCTCATTTAGCATAATTAGAGCCGCTTCTTTAATTTTTAATTTTTTACCATCCGTTTCTTTTAGGACTACACTTGAATTATTCCATTGAACCCTATGTTCATTATCCCATGCGTGTTTACAGATTTGAGATCTATCAAATTCTCTATTTTTAATATAAGATTGATGTTCACTTATTCTAACATTTAATGGCCTTGATGATTCACCCAAATAAAACTGATCGAATTCACAAGGTATTTTATAAATGGTTTTGGACAAAATAGATCTCAACGTGTTTGTTGTTTTGAACGTTGTTGAAATGTTGAATTTATTTCCTATCCTTTTAAGTTTTTCTGATAATCCTTTTATGTACGGTATTGATATTTTTCTCATGTTTATTATTCCTTGTGTATGCTGTAGGATCTCGTTCTAAGTTGTTCTGTTCTATTCGATTGATTGTTCAAAATTCCTTATTTATAAACGATAAAGGATAATCATTTTTAAATAAAACAGATGTTAACAAATGTTTCTCCTCCAAGAACGAATTTTCGTTAGAACAAGTAATTTTGGCTCTATCGTATAAGGATTTAATTATTCCCTTTTTTACATTAATATTGTGATTTGATTTGAAATTTAAATATCTATTGGTGTGTCTTGGTTTTCTGTACACCTGAGTCTCATATCCAGTACCGTTCTTAGAGATTAAAACATCCAGGAAAGGTAGCGTGTTATTATATTCCTTTTCCATGGTAAATGTTATTGTCTCTTCTTTATCGTTTACATCGCTTAGGAATGTGTCCAACAACTCTGATCCATGAGGCCATATTGAGAATACATCATCTACATACCTCCACCATGCTGTGGGTTTGACATTTTGTTTAGAAATGATATTTGTTTTAAAATCTTCTAGACTAGAGCCCATTACTAGACCAAAATTTTGTTTATAGAATTCATTATTTAGTTGAAAATATGTATTATCAGTACATAACGTTAATAACTCCATTATAGCCGATATGTTTAGTCTTGTTCTAGTTGCCAATGAATCATCACTCTCTAATTTTGTCTTTACTATACTTAAAGTCTTATTTAATGGCACATTCGTAAATAAACTATTTATGTCAAAACTTACCAAAGTATGATTTGAATTAAATTCAATATTTGATAATTTATTTATAAAATGTTGTGTATTTTTTATGAATGTGTCATTTTTATTTGTAAATGGTTTTAAAATATTTAATAAAAATTTTGATAGTTCACTACAAGGAGAATTCATGGTACTACAAATGGGTCTAAGTGGTATATTCGTTTTATGAATTTTTGGTACTCCATAAAAATGAGGAGTCTTACTGTAATGAGGTGTAATTAATCCTCTCTGATAACTTGTTAAAAGATCTTTAAACTTGAATAAAGTTCTATATATTTTGTTTTCCAAAGGCTTTGTTGGATCTTTTGTTAATTTTGTATAAGGTCCGTTTATTAATAGATCTTTAATTTTATTTTCGTATTGAATTTTATCCATTATCACAGTTGCATTCCCCTTGTCTGCTGGTAGGATGATTATGGAGTCGTCATTTTTTAAAGTTCTTATAGCCTTTAGTTCCTCTTTGCTTATGTTTTGTTCAATTTTAGTAGATTTTTCCAATTCAAGTTTACATAACACTCTGTATTCTTCCTTTTTGTGGGTTGGTAAGCATTGAGATATTTTCTCCACTGAGCTTATTATATCTAATTTTGGAACGGATGGCTAAGTAATAGCAAAGTTTAGACCCTTTGACAGTATTCAATTCTCCGTTGCATTTAAATGTCTATTTGATAGATTGACAACTGTCGCTAATATGTCATCATTTCTATTGATGTTATCTAAAGTGTGTATACTGTTTTGTTCTAAAAGAATATTAAATTTATTTAAATGTATATTTCTTTGTTTTCTATATGAATTTTCATATACTATATTATGTAAACTAAAAATAATTTGATCAAAATCAGAATTTGATATCACATTGAAAAGCAAATCTTCAATACTTACAATATCTTGTTCAACAAAAAATAAATTCGATCTATGATATTGTAATCTTTCTCGGATCATGGACAAACTTTATTATAAGTAAAGTCGTCCCAGGAGTGCAACTCAACAATATTGGCAATATCATTTTAAAGTCGTCTACTTTAAAATGCATAATGTATGTCTGAATTGTCAATATAAATGAGTCAGATAAAATTAAATTATTAGAAGAATTTTTCACCATGTAACAAAAAACAAAATTTGTTTAATTTACTGTTTGATTTTGAGAACGATTTCCGAAGTGGAAATTGAAACGTCAATAAACGTATTTTTATCTTTAATTGTGGCTTATTTCCAGTTTAATAGTAATTAATTTACAATGCCACAAGAAAATAGCTTTAGAACAATACCTAATATAGACTTAAAACAAGACCAACTCGTGAGAACAAAATGAAATTATCATCGAATATTATGTTTGATACATCGTTTTCCTGTGCCAGATACAGGGCGACGATGGGCAAATTTCGATTTGAATTTCTGACTGCTTGTCTTAGGTTTGATGAAAAAACAACTAAACCTGAAAGAAGAGAAATTACTGCTTTTGCCCCCATATCGGTAAAATGTGAGGAATTTATTAACCATTGTAAAACAAATTACAAGTCCAGTTCATATTTAAAAACTGATGAGCAACTGGTGGATTTTAGGGGAAAATGCAATATTTTACCATATAAACCATACATACATACCAAATATCCTTGCTAAGTACGGGTTAAAATTGGATTTGTTATGCGATGTCGCCACCAAGTATTTGGTGAATGCTGAACCGTATTTAGGCAAATCTATCCAAACAAATGGCCTTTCTCCAGCCGATTACTTTGTAACTGTTTTAACAGCTCCAATTCACGGCACTAACCGGAACCTGACCATGGGACTGGTTCACGAATATTCCTTTGGCAGAGATATTACTAGAAAAGCACTATAATTTAACAATACTTGGAACGATCCGGAAGAATAAACCACACATTCCATCAGAATTATTGGAAAATAAGCAACGTCAGATCAACACGTCTATGTATGCATATAGCAAAACTTGCTTCTTGGTGTTCTATAAGCCCAAAAATAATGAAATAGTGACTCTACTATCAACAATGCATAAGAAGGGAACAGTTAACACAAATACGTTTGTCCTGCTTATCATGAATGGATGTCAACGAGAAAGAAGGAAGATTACAAGATATATAGAAAATTAAATCGAGAGGTAAAAAGAAAAGTACTGAAAAATAAAAATAGGATTAGTGGTATCGAAGGTGTAGGTATATATGGGTATAACAAGAGTAAGTTT
Source organism: Diabrotica balteata (assembly GCA_918026665.1). Lineage (NCBI taxonomy): Eukaryota > Metazoa > Arthropoda > Insecta > Coleoptera > Chrysomelidae > Diabrotica > Diabrotica balteata. The sequence continues at coordinate 38,079,323 of OU898279.1, read as the reverse complement.
TGAGATAAAGTCTCACTGGAGGGAAGGAAAGAAAAATTTAACTTACAGTTAATAGATCTGAAACAGTGAAAACACCCTTATGAGGTCTTCCTGACAGAGGATATATGTAAATTCCAAGAGATCGAAATGAAAAAAATATCCGAACATACACAAATAATTGAGATAACAAACCGAGAGTTAGGCGATGCCCTAAAAAGATCAAAAAACGGTAGAGCAGCAGGGCCTGGAGACACCCCAATTGAGTTGGTAAAGAATGAGCCGAAAATATTATATCAATACCAATAGTCGATTATTGGAGTAATAAATAAATATATAATTTAAAAAAATAATAAATATGATTTTTTCAGTATTTAATTAAATATAAAAATTATTATTGTTGAATTATGCACTTGATCTTAATTTATCGTATATACAGCTGTTAAAAATATCATTATAGTTCATTTGAACTATTTCATTTAATATTGTCATCATCATCAATCAGCCAATCGCGTCCACTGCTGGACATAGGCCTCCCTCAGTTCTTTCCAGTGTTCTCTACACTGGGCCGCTTGTAGCCAGTTTCCCGCTACACGTTTTATATCATCGGTCCATCTGGTCGGTGGTCTTCCTCGGCTTCTTTTATAGTTTCTGGGCCTCCATTCCATAATACGTCTTGTCCACCGTCCAACTTGTGCTCTGGCTAAGTGCCCTGCCCAGTTCCACTTAAGCGACGTGGTTCTTTCGATGACGTCTTGAACTCCTGATCTTTGCCTGATTTGTTGGTTTGTTATGTGGTCTCGGAGGCTCACGTTCAGCATTGCACGTTCCATGGCTCGTTGCGTAACTCTGAGTTTATTCGCAGATTTTTGCGTGAGTGTTAGTCTCTGCTCCATAAGTTTGTACAGGTAAAACACATTGGTCATAAACCTTTCGCTTGAGACACATGGGAATTGAACTTTTTAGAATATGGCTTAATTTTCCAAATGCTGTCCAAGTTAGGCCTATTCGCCTCTGTATTTCATGTGTTTGATTGTCTCTGCTTATTTTGATTTCGTGTCCCAGATATTTGTAAGTGTCTGTTTGTTGTATGTTATTATTGTCAATAGTTATATTTCCACTCATTACGAGATTTGTTATAAGTTTAGTTTTCTCAAAGTTTATCCTTAATCCTGCTCTTTCAGACAGACTTTTAAGCGAATGCATCATAGAAACTGTATCTTGTAAATTATCTGCGATCATCTGCAAATTTTAGGTGGTTTAATCTTTCTCCATCTATATTGATGCCCATATCTTACTATTGAGTGCTCTTAAATATTGACTCTAGAGCTGCCGTGAAAAATTTTGGTTAAATATTGTCTCCTTGTCTAACTCCTCGACCTAAGCTGAATTTTTCTGTGTCTTCGTGTAAACGTATACTTGATGTAGCGTTCTCGTAGATGTTTTTGATTAGTGTCGTGTACCTTTAATCTATTCGGCTTTGATTTAGGGCTTCCAGTATTATTTCAAACTCTACAGAATCAAAAGCCTTCTCGTAATCGACAAATGCAAGAACCAGTGGTATGTTGTACTCGATGCACTTTTCTATTTTTCTATTAAATTCTATTAAAATTAAATAGAAAAGAAATTTAACAGAAATTAAACAATTCTAATAAAAACATTGAAGAATTTAATGAAAATTCCTTTCTATTAGTGCTTTAATAGAGTATAAGGCATAAACAAAATATATGTTTAAAAAGTGGTCTTAAAATTCAGGCGATTTAAGTGCTACTGCTAGATGTATAATATTATACTTACCCCTCATTTTACTGTTAAATATTAAATGATATGCTTATTACTAAAAGCTAAAAGTGTACAACATTAATTTATCGTTTCTACAATAGGGGGCTTTTGAGCAGAAACAAAAACTACATACAATAATATTATACTTACCCCTCATTTTACTGTTAAATATTAAATGATATGCTTATTACTAAAAGCTAAAAGTGTACAACATTAATTTATCGTTTCTACAATAGGGGGCTTTTGAGCAGAAACAAAAACTACATACAATAATATTATACTTACCCCTCATTTTACTGTTAAATATTAAATGATATGCTTATTACTAAAAGCTAAAAGTGTACAACATTAATTTATCGTTTCTACAATAGAGGGCTTTTGAGCAGAAACAAAAACTACAATGAAAGGGTTTTCAATAATTAATTACCGATCTTAGAAAGGATAATATAAAAATGATAGGTTCAAGGTTATTATTTTAAATATTAAGGTAATTATGTATTAAGTATCATTTTGGAAGTATATTAAAATTCAAAATATCCAAATGAAACTAATGACAATTGACTACTCAAATAAACACTAAACTAAATCTAAATGAAATAAACACTGTCATTAACTTCCACTATCCTTATTAATGACCTCAATATGGCTTGCTAAATGACCACCTTTAAAAGTAGCCAACGAAAAATGAGAAGCAACCAATTTTTGGTTATACTCGAAAATAACTTAATCATTGTTGCATATATATATATATATATATATATATATATATATATATATATATATATATATATATATATATATATATTGTTATGATATGTAAAATCGAAAAAAATATTGGTTTGCTTAAAACATTTCAAAGTTCCAAAAAAATTAAAATAATTCAGATAACTAGGATAATAAACAATAAACATTTCGAAGAAGGAAAAGTACATTTCGAAGAAGGAAAAGTCTTTTAATTTTGGATTACCTGTATTGAACAAAAAGTAAGATAAGGATAAATTATTTTCTTTGTTAAATTATATTTGAGTGACCCGGTTTTTCCAAATAAATGTTGTGCAGTAATTAGGACAATAGAATAGATTTTAGAAAGATATGTTTTTGTTAGTTTTTAAGAATTGATAGAAAATGATTAGTTTTTAAATAATGTTCGGAAATTTTATAATAGTAGGTAAAAATTTGATTGTGTTATGGAAATGAAGAAATGGGAGATGTATGACGTGTTTTGATTGGATGAGATTGAAAAAGGTGGGATAGTTGGTTTGAGAGTGAGACGTTAGTTAGTTTTTGAACAGAAAAAAGATAGTCAGTTGGTTTTCAAAGGTACAAGGCGAACGGCCGTTGTTCTCGGGTAGTTTCCCAGAGGTAGGAAGCAGTAGCAGTGAAAGTTTGTGAGTTTTCGTGTAGTTAGTGTCTCTGACAGAAGCTGATCCAGTAAAAGATTGTAAGTTATATTTTCTACTTATATTCCTAGAGTCACTGTTCAGGCCAACGAGATATTCAGTTTATCGTAAAGAGAAGATATTCCAAGAGTCATATTTCACTCAGGCCTACGAGAGATTCAGTTTATTGAGAGGAGAAGAAGCTAGCATGATTTGAACGATTCGTGCATTTGAAGGAGATCATTAAGGACGATAAACTTGCAATAATTTGTTGTAAGATTGCTGATTACCTAGGGAGCTGCTAAGAATAGATAGTGTAGACTACAAAGAACAAGGATTTGGACCACTCATCATCATAGAGAGATAGTTTTGTTTTTCTGCAGTTTTCTTTCATTGATAACACAATTTTTACAATTACTTTGGAAAATATATAAATATTTTGATTAGGAGATTTAGAATAATAATTGGGATTTTGATTTTTTACTTAAATTGTTTGTACCATTAATTTTGAAGGTTCACGTACGTAGAACAAAATTTTGAGAATCACAGTGTGAATTTTATTTCATTATTTTATTTCAATATATAATGTTAGATCCTATATGATTTTTATTATTCCGGTATTCTTTGGACCTTACCTTTCACATGTAATAGCATAGATATTGAAGCACGAATAGAACCCTGAGATAAGAGAATTATAAAGTGTGACAGAATTATAGTCATATCATTTAAATAATTTTAATTAATTAATTAATTAATTAGCTAATTAATGGCTTGGCGCACTAAGACTTTGAATATCACAATAACATATATATATATATATATATATATATATATATATATATATATATATATATATATATATATATATATATATATATAAGTAAATTTTCAATATTGGGTTTGCAGCAATAAAAATGATACGTGTACTCTTTTAAATTTTTATTCCGAGCTTTCGGACATGGTTATGTCCTTCATCAGGGAGCTTATATTTAAAATATAGGAATAAGTTTTATGTAAAAATATGACAAACTGTGATAAGTTTTATCGACATTTTAGAAAATCATTAATGATCCAACCTCATTAAGTTTGTTAGTAGCGAATCTTTAATTAATTATACAAACTTGTAACAAACTATTCATCACATTTGTAGCTCCCTGATGAAGGACATAACCATGTCCGAAAGCTCGGAATAAAAATTTAAAAGAGTACACGTATCATTTTTATTGCTGCAAACCCAATATTGAAAATTTACTTCCTTGTTGTCAGCAAATACTTCTAGTTCATTATATATATATATATATATATATATATATATATATTATATATATATATATATATATATATATATATATATATATATATATATTGAACGAATTTAACTATAGAACACTAACCATTCGTAAAATATACGAATGCCGATTGTTTTCTTAAGAAATGGCAACCTTGCATGAATTTTGAAAGCATAGGTATATGAGTAGCTTCCTAGCTTCGTTATTCAGTCTGCCTAAAGTATATTCGCCTAACAGAAAAGTAGAATAACAAAACTACGAACGCGTGATATATCCATTCCCAGTATCTAGAGATGCTGAAGTGGTATATACTTGTTACAAAATCACTTATACTGTAACTGATTATATACAAAAGCGTATCAAAAGTAACAAGTAGAAACTCACAAGTAACGACAATCTCCACCTCTAAACAAAGACGCATAATTTGCAGTTTTTTAACAGATATGGATTCAATAATCCTTACGAATCTTATTTATGTCTGTTGAATTTAATTATATAAATATAATTTTTACTTTTAATAGCTCTATATATGTATGTGTGTTGGTAACATTATAGTGTTGATTTATAATTATAGTGTTATTTAAATAAACTTAGAACTGTGAACATTTTTAAGGTGTTTGCTGTTTTCTCTCAACTTAAGTAAGTAAATTTAATATTATTTTGACTCTATTATAATAATTATTATGATAAAAGGTTTGCAAGTGTGAGTCCATAATTAAACACATATATTAAAAAGGTCAATACTCACAATCTAATATTTACTTTCAAAGTTTTACAGAAGCGATCCGTTTCGAAGTTTAAAATATTTGCCCCATCCTTAGGCACAGCAAAGAGTTTGTTTTGTTAAAATACAATAATATAGATATCGCATTTTTGAATGGACTCTCGACAGGTCTGAAAAATCCATCAGGTAATATTTTTTGTTGAACATTGAAATTGATAAATAATATTTATCCAAATTGGAAGCAAATTCCGTGATTGTAATGGACAATGCGTCATACCATTCCAGAAAATCTGAAAAGATCCCCACCACATCTTCTAGAAAACCGGATATCTAAAAAGCATCCCCTTTGACGACTCACTTCTCAAAGTGCAACTTTTAGCTCTTGTTAATAAACATAAAAAACAGTATGATAAATACATCATCGACGAAATGGCGAAAAGTCAAAATAAAATTGTTTAAAGATTGCCACCATATCACTGTGAACTGAATCCCATAGAACTGATATGGGCAGATATAAAAAATTATGTAGCAGCTAAAAATACAACTTTTAAGTTTGCTGACATGAAAAATTTATTTGATGAAGCTCTATCCACCATAACTCCGCAAAAATGGAAAAAATGTGTACAGCATGTTACCCAAAAGGTGGAACCAAAAATGTGGGAGTTAGATAATTTAGTAGAAGCCAGAGTAGATTCAATTATAATAAACCCTGACGATGATAGTACAAATAGTTCCTCAGAATAATATTTTGCACTAAGTTTAAGTATTTGTGGATAAGGCCTACCGGGGAAACCACATAAAAAAACGCACCATTATCACTCTACCTCTATGCTGGTGTGGAAATGAGTTCTCTTCTTCTTGATAAGCCTATCGGTGATGAATCTTGGAGATCATCATGGCAATCTTTACCTTATCTCCCACAGCGCGGAAAAGCTGCATGAATGTTGTGTTGAACCAGGTTCTGAGGTTCTTCAACCAGGACGTTCTTCTTCCTGGACTCCCTTGTCAAAATATTTTCCTAGCAGGATAGCTTGTAAGGGCATATCTGGATTAATTTCGCATAAGTACTGTATGTAATGTAATGTGTCCAAAGTACTGTAACTTTCGAGATTTGATGGTGGTCAGTACCTCTTGGTTCTTCTTTATTCATCTGAGGACATCCTCATTGATGGCTCGGTCAGTCCACGGGATATTTTAAGTATTCTCCGATATAGCCACATCTCAAATGCTTCCAATTTGCTGCACATATCTTCGTTCAAGGTAAACGAATTTTTTTCTACTCAGAATGTGTTTTATTTATCCAACAATAAATAAACGTTCAAACATTGTCTTTTTCAAGACAATGCCCAAAATAGAGCGTATCGGCAAACATTCGCAATATTGTGCAATATTGCGCAATTTTTGAAAACCAAATTAATAAACATGGGAAATGCACCATAGTTGCTATTACGATATTTCCCCTGTTATTTGGTACCGAAGACGACAGTACCTATATAGTTTTCCAGTACTTATTTTTCGTAATTCGATATTACTTATATGTAATAGTAAAAAGTTTTTTCATCATTTTCAAAGAAAACCTTTCGTTTTACATCCGCAAAGTATGTTCGTTTGTGCGTTGTCGCCTATGCAATACTTGAGGACGATCTATCGATGGATTCATATATAGTTTTGTCTCCTGAATCAAAATCTGAAAACGGCATTTTGATATTTCGAGCCATCTTCGACATAACCGGCATTAAAGTCAAAAATAGTGACGTCACAATTCTTCTAAATATACATTCGTTTCTGCTGACACAAATAAATGTTAAATCGAAATCGAAACGTCTACTTAATAAATTTTATTTATTAATGTTAATGTAAAGTCTATCTATTCTTTGTTTCAAGTTAAGAAAATAACATTACGCTTATGGAGATCAGTGTTGCCAAAACTCTCAGACACTCTCTTTTTCACGGATGTCCAAGATATTTCATTTGCTTAATTTTTGAATTTTCATTTTCATTTAACACTTAACTGCAAAGTCAGAATAACTACTAAATAAAAGCCTTATTATCATTATGTAGTCAGAGAACGACATAAAATAGCTGACATACGCACATCGTATTATTTTAAGTTGCAATTAGTAGTCAATATTTTCTACTAATTTCTATGATTCATGGCATATCGTATTCTCACCGAAAAACAAATAAACTGTCGTTACTATAATTAAAATAAGATAAAATAAAATTATCTTTTGTAAATACTATTTATCTAATTAAAATCATTTTCCCTACTTTTCTTCTAAATTGTGCTTGTGTGTGTCGTGGCAACGCCGCGTTGCTATCGTCCATAAGAAATACATGGCCCTATCTCCGCAATGTTATTTTCTAAACGTGGAACGTAGTATACCCAATAATATATGTATAAGTATTTTCCCTAACTTTTCCACAAGAAGAGGTCTCTTTGTATATCATTAATGATAATATTATTACTTATTTCCAAATATTGGTCTTAAAGCGTAAAATGTATAAAAAAAACTTTCTATTTTTTGCCTTTTGATTAATACCGCAATTAACTAATGATGTGTGAATGACAGTTTATAAAAACTAATATACTTCTTTGGAAGATTAATCATTTATTAGTATTATTTTAACAGTAATCCTAAAAATTATAAATTAATTCATTTCAAATTCAGATGTTATAGACTACTAGAATCTTAATACAACCCTGTACGATTATATAAACATCAGGTTTCGCGTGTTCTGTGCATGCTTTTGTTGATCTCGACTTTTCTGTTAAATAAATATGGTATAGTACAGTGTTTCCCAAATAGTGGTCCGCGGACCCCCGGGGGTCCGCGACATATTTTTCGAGGGTCCGCGAGCCCACGGCATAAAAAAAGAATAGGCAAAAATACGTTCACAATTTTTTGAAGTTTTAAGAATTAATGTTTGATCTGGCAACGGTGCTTGCTAACACATAAACACGTCATGGCTTCGGGCGTGGCCTTGCTTCGGGCGTGGCCTTGCGCCTACGCATTTTTTTTGTCTGAGCTTAGTTTCTCCTGTAACGTGTAAAGTAATGGTAACGTGACAACTTTAGAATCGATTTGGAAGCAGATACACACAATTTTTATTACAATTGTTCGGTTGATTAGTGACTAATAGTGACTAGTGTTTTTACTATGGATCGTTGGTTGAAAAGCGGCTCTTTGAAAAGACCACACTGTGATGATGAGACGGAACAACAACCAAGTATTTCTCAGGAGTCAGAAACTCAACCTAAGGCAGCGAATTCGACGCCAAAAAGTATTGGTAAGTTTCGTGGGAAGCAACGAAAATATAATGAAGAATATTTACAATTTGGATTTATTGAAAATACCGTCAACGACGAGTTAAGACCACAATGTGTTTTATGTTTTGATGTGCTTTCAAATGAATGTATGAAACCGGCAAAACTTCGACGTCATTTACAGCGAAAGCACCCTGAATCAGAGAATAAATCTATTGATTTCTTTCGATTGAAAATGAAAGAACTTAAACAGAGTCAAAACGTAATAAAAAGAGTTGCTTCTGGAAATGAAAAGGCCACACTTGTTTCTTTTCAAATAGCGGAATTAATCGCTAAATCTGGAAAGTCCCACACTATAGCAGAGGAGTTACTGCTTCCAGCTGCGCAGATTATGTGTAAGACCATGATTAGTGATTCTGCTGCAAACCAGTTGCAAGTAATACCTCTCTCCAACAACACTATAAAAAGAAGAATAACCGATTTATCCCTGAATGTTGAACAGATTTTAATTGCAAGACTCCAGATTTGTAAAATGTTCGCCATACAACTTGATGAAAGTACAGATATTTCAAATAAAGCAATTTTGTTGGTATTTGTTCGTTACGACTATGATGGTGAAATTCATGAAGACTTTTTGTGTTTACGGGAACTAATGCGTACTACAGCTGACTGTGTGTTTAACGCTCTCAATGATTTTTTTACTGAATCTAATATATTGTGGAACAAATGCGTTGGATTAAGTACAGACGGAGCCCGTGCTATGTCTGGAAAATTAACGGGTCTTGTGGCACTCGTGAAAAATGTAGCACCCAATATAATATGGACTCATTGCTGTATCCATAGGGAAGCTCTAGCTTGCAAAAAAATGCCGCCATCGTTAAAATTGGTCTTGGACGAAGTTGTTAAAATTATTAATTTTATTAAGGCCTATCCTCGATAATCCTAACGGTAAAATTCAGTAAGCTATCTATTTCAAAAATATCTTTCTTTACGAAAACAAAATCCATTCACGAAGAATATTCTAAACGTCATCTGGTACTAAATTTTATATTTTTACCTACTTACAACCCCCTATTGTGAAGTCTTGGGTGTATACAATAAAGCGAGCGGGAGGTCTTCTATTCATTGCGACTATGGGGTAATTAGAATAATACGAGTAATATTATTTATTGAATAATTAATTCACAACTTAGCAAGGGTACATACAGGTAACAAATAATCGTCCTGTAAATAATTCATAACAATTAAATCGAAGACAAACTTTTATAAAATTTTATAACAAAATAATGTATAACAAGATATAAGTGTATTGGTTTTTTTATGTCTTATATTTTCTTTTGTTATTGTTTTTTTGCTGACAAATTGGCTTTTAACGTATATTACAGTTTGATGATAAATATTCTGAAATGGAAAATGTTGAGATGTGGCGAATAATAACATTCATAAAATTAAAATGAAGGGATTTACGTCTATTAGTGGTGCGATTTATAAAATTAGTAGCTCAAATCGCGGGAGGAATATATGCATTAGTTTTCAAATATTTATTATTTACGATATAATTTCTAAATTGAACCACTTTCACTTCTTTAGGTAACAATGTATCTGTCTTGACAACTACATAGGTAATTAGACAAAATAATGATTATTATTAGTTTCAAAACAGGAGTTTAAAGAATTAGATGAAGGTAGTCCGGGCCCAGTTAAACAATCAAGTTTATGCCAGTGGAAGCAATCAGGAGGATTATTTTTCGTTTTGGCTCAGCTGACATGCTCTCTCTAGCACTAGAACCCATGAAACTATGGTAAAAAGCATGCTTTTATTTACACGGTTGTGAAACGAGACGATTAACAGAGACATCGAATAAAGATATGTCGCTGAAATGGATGCAATAAAGTATGAGAATAGAAGGTACAGTCATGGATGGCATACAATGAAGGCATCTCAAATGGTACGGACATGTCTAATGAATGAAAGACAGTAGACTTCCGAAACAAGTACCTCTATGAACAACTACAGGAATCCAGAAGAGAGGACTACCGTAGAAAACACGGATGGAGGGAATAAAAAACTCAATGAGCTCGAAAGTACTTAAAGAACAATGGAATAACCGAATTCAATGAAAAATGGACGTCGGAAGACGTTTTATACGGATTATATCATATTACGAGTATAGGTACATTGTTATTATATCATATTATATATATTTATATAATATATTATATACACGATATTGAAGGAGGTTACAACATAGACAATCAACAAAATCTGCATTGTCAACTACATATTGAAGACCCAACAATAATAGAATGGAATAATGAGAATAGAAGGTACAGTCATAGATGGCATACAATGAAGGCATCTCAAATGGTACGGACATGTCCAATGAATGAAAGACAGTAGACTCCCGAAACAAGTACCTCTATGAACACCTACCGTAATCCAGAAGAGAGGATTACCTTAGAAAACACGGATGGAAGGAATAAGAAACTTAATGAGCTCGAAAGAACAATGGAACAACCGAATTGAATAAAAAATGAACGTCGAAAGACATTCTATAAGGATTATATCATATTATAGGTACATTTTTTGGACTTAAAATCAATTTGAAGAAAACCAAGTTCATGGTATTTACAAAAGCACAAAGCATCAAAGTTAAGCTAGTACTAGATAATACAGAAATTGAACAAATATCTTTGTACAAATACCTTGGAGCATGGATCACAAAAGATACTGATTAGACAAAAGAAATAAGATGCCGCATTGGAATTGCACGGTCAACTTTTAATAGAATGAGAAAACTTTTTTGTAATCGAGATATCAATATATCGCTCCGGATAAGAATGCTTTGATGTTATATTTTCTTTACCCTTTTGTATGGGATTCAAGCTTGGTCACTTAAAAAATCCAACATTAAAAACCTAGAAGCATTCGAAATGTGGTGCTACCGACGTGTTTTGAAAATATCATGGATGGATCGCAAAACAACCGAACAAGTTCTCGAACAACTAGGAAAACAATGCGAAGTTTTAAATTCCATAAAAATTAGGAAATTAGAATACTTGGGGCACATCATACATCACACATCAAGACGTAAAGTCTAGTGGTTACGCAATCTCCGTGAATGGTTTGGATGCAATTCAACTGAACTATTCAGGCGCATATCCAACAAAATGATAATTGCCAGAATGATTTCCAATCTTCGATAGGAGTGGAACTTGAAGAAGAAGAATAAGTACATTATTATTATATCATATATATATATATATATATATATATATATATATATATATATATATATATATATTTATATAATATATGATATACACGATATTGAAAGAGGTTACAACATAGACAATCAACAAAATCTACATCGACAACTACACAGTGAACATCCAACAATAATAGAAGTGTCAAATGCCGTCCTAAAACTCAAAGACAATAAAGCCACAGGAATCGATTAAATCTGTTGGAAAATATATAAAAAAAGGTGATGATTAACTTTTTGCAGTAACCCATAAACTAATAGTACTTATATGGCAAAATGAATTTGTACCAGAAGAGTGGCTAAATGAAATAATATACGTTGCATAAAAAGGACGATTAACTGGATTGTAAGAACTATAGAGGCATTACTCTGTTAGCATCTTGACCTGTTAGCACCCTGCTTGGCAGGGTCACATATTAGATCAATTTACGGTTGCAAAAGGCTTGAGACAGGGAGATCCTTTATCCACTACATTATTCAACTTAGTATTAGAAACTGTAATCAGAAAATGCAGCATGAGGATGGAAGAAACGATCATGAAAAATGAGCACCAGTGCTTGGCATTTGCTAATGATCTAACGATCCTAGCAAAAACCGAGTAAGAATTAAAAAGAGTTGTAAAGAAAATCATCGAAGAAGCACAGAAATTTGGATTGGAACTAAATGAAGACAAAACTAAATATATGATCATGGAAGGAACAGAAGGGAAAAAAGAAGACTTTAGTGTGAGGTCAGTAAGTGGTAAAAGCTATAGTTTTAAAAGGGTGGACAAATTTGAATACCTAGGTGTAGTTTTCGATGAAAATGGAAAAGAGAAATGGGAGCTCGTAGCCAGAATAGCAAAAGGGAATAAAAAATTAGGCGGTTTAAGAGCCCTACTGAACTCAAAATACGTTTCTAGACAAGGTAAACTCAGAATATATAAAACAGTAACTCGACCCACAGTAACATATGCCGGTGAGCCTGGACATTAAATAAGAAGGAAGAGGATACTCTGGAAAGATGGGAAAGGAAAATATTGAGATGCATATTCAGAGGACGGAAGGCAGAAGATGGTTGGGAGAGAAGAACCAACAATGAATTAATGGCTTTATACAAAGAACCTACTATTACCAAGTTTGTCAAGGCACAAAGAATCAGATGGTTGGGACATGTGGAAAGAATGGCAGCAAACAGAATTCCTAAACTAGTAATAACCAGAAAATTAATCGGCCCCAAAAGAAGAGGTAGACCCAGAACGAGGTGGATTAGTAAAGCGGAGGAAGACCTTAAACACGTGAAGGTGAGGGGAATGGAAAAAAAAGCACAAAATAGAAGCGAATGGAAAAATATTGTACACCAGGTCCTTCAGAGTAGTTAAGAATGTTATATATACATATTTAAGTTAAAGTTTTGTTTAAAATAATTGTAATTAGTTAATATTAGAATTATGTTGTAAAAAAAATGCTCTAGGCCTTAACGGCCTGTTGTGCGTAAAAATTAATAAATAAATAATAGAGTGCAAAATTCGAAAGAATCGCGTATTTTGCATTAATCGCGTTTTTATCGCGTTATTCGTAATTCGTTTTAATCGCGTAATTAATTAATCGCGTTTTTTAATGATAAACAATTATTGTTAATCATTAAAAAACGGCTCCGAACTTTACGCAGGAAACAGGTAGGTTTTCTTCTTATAGGTCTACAATAACTAAAAAGTTGTCAGCTACCTGGATTATTGAGTGTCACGAGGAAAATCCTTATTAGCCTAGACTAATATGGCTGGACAAGCAAGTGAAGAAACAAACTTCATATATTATGTAAACTTTACTAACAAAAACGTTGAAAATAAATATTCAAATTCCATAAATATAAATAATCAAATTCCATATTCAAATACAGCAAAATATTTGGGTATTGTCCAATAAATATAAATAATCAAATTCCGTATTCAAATACTGCAAAATATTTGAGTATTACTCCAAGCTTTTATGTAAAGAAGAAAAGAAAATAATAATTCTGATTGAAATACAAAAAAATGTACTGGCTGATTGACCAAAATTCTACGCTGTTTCTACATAATAAATTTTATTATATAAGCAAATACTGAAACAATAGTATTATTATAAAAACAGTATAAATATTTAGAAACAAATCAACAAAAAATATTTCTATTCATATAAAAATGTAATCAAATTATAGGTACTTATTATAAGTACTGCTTATTTATATAAAATTTCCTCAATCGGAACATAAACATCTTCGTGAACTACCCATTTTAAAAACAATTAACACACTGGTTTGTCAAAAGGTGGTCAAAAGTCGAAATAAACCCTAATAATGTTATTCAACATTATTTATGACCCACCTTCGAGAGGGTATTATACTTCTTACTACCTAACCAACCTAACCGTGTCAGCGAGAATCCAGAAACTATCGACAAGGACAGCCTGTACTGGCCGGGAGAGAAAGTAACATTTAGCAAAATTTGAGATTTTAAAAAAAGTTTATACCAAATAGCTGCTTTGTGTTACACTTTATGTTAAAAATAAAAACAGATTCGGAAAGTGGGTCAAATTCTGTAGTGCCCTATTTCAAAAAAAAAATTTTTACGTTTATTTTAACCAAAAATATTTGAAAAAAAAATATTGTTTAAACAATTTAGTAATTTACAACCAAATAGTGCACTAGAACTTTTTAAGACCTTTCATATAAAAAAAGAATCATCTCAATATCTGCCATAGTTTTTGCGTTATTTGATATAAACTTTTACATTGGAACTTAGGTATGCCCAGAAACGCAAGGAACGGCCTTAAGGCCAGGCCGTTAAACTCCCGTGTTTTTCAAGCAATTTGTGAAGAAGCAGGCAGTGAACACATTCAACTCCTTTTACATACAGAAGTACGATGGTTATCCGGGGAAAGATTTTGGCTCGATTTTTTGAATTGCGCAACGAAGTGCGACTTTTTCTAAGTGAGAATAAATTTGAATTAGCTGAACGACTTAACAATTTTTCTTGGATGTGCATGACAGCATACTTATCCGATATTTTTGTTTTTTTAAATGGACTGAATCTACAATTACAGGGCAAAAATGTAAATATTTTTAAAACTGACGAAAAAATAGAAGCCACCATACAAAAATTACAAATTTGGGCTAACCGTGTGGAACAATCATCTTTAAGTTCATTTCCGACTTTAGATTCGTTTCTGAAATCCGAGGAAGAAACTTTGCCACAAGAGATTCAACTTATAATTTGCGAGCATTTGCGGAATGTAGTTATAAGTTTTCGTGAATATTTTCCTGCACCAAATGATGAAAACAGCTGGATTAGAAATCCGTTTGTTACATCAAGAATTGAAGAAAATGCTAGTCTTACAGAAAAACAACAAGATCAGCTCGTGGACTTGTCTTGTAGCAGTTCTAAAAAAGATATTTTTAACGACAACGATTTAATTCAGTTTTGGATTAAAATTAATTCTGATTACAACGATCTCTCCGAAAAGGCTATGAAACATTTGATTCCATTTTGTACGACGTATTTATGTGAACAGGCTTTCTCTGTATACGTTATTTTAAAATCAAAACAAAGAAATCGACTGGATGTTGTTTCAGATCTAAGGTTAAAAATTTCAAATATTAGACCTGATTTACAAAAAATTATGAAGGAAAAATCAGTGTTCCATTCTTTTCATTAAAATTTAAAACTGCTGAAAATTTATAAGTTTTATAATGTAATCATTGTATTTTATTTCTATTTTCTTTTATTAATTATTAATTAAATAACATATTTAAAAAACGCAATAGTTGTTTTTTTATTTTTCTAACGAAACTGTTTCTGGGAGTCCCCATGATCCTATTGTCTAATTTTGGGGGTCCGCAATTTTGAGACATTTGGGAAACACTGGTATAGTACATTCACGGTGTAGTTGTCTTTTTTTGTGCTGTCGTTACCCCAAGATCTCAGTTGCTTCATAAATTTTACGAAAGGTTAGTGTTAACGTAAGTTTTTTTTTATTTTGGTATTATTATTTTCTTTTGTTATTTACAGACAATTTAATTAAAAAATGGCTAGAAAATTTGAAGATAAAAGGCCCTTAACCCAATTAGAATTGGAATTGGAAGCCGAAAAAATATTGATGGGTGAATTTGATGATGAGAGTCTACAATCAAATGAAGAATTTTCTAGTTATTCAGAAAGTGAAGACAGAGTACAAAATTTTAGCCTGTCTAAATCTGAGTACGAGCCAGAATTTTCTGGCGACGAAAGCAGCGATTTTGAGCATATCAGTCTTAAAATGAAAAAAAGAAAGTCTAATAACTGCTCTATCTCTGTTTCTATGCCTAGTAGTTCATGTAGAGTTCAATATGAGATTTCTTCTGTGGAAACCGATATTCAACAAAAACATTCATTTCAACAAATTATAACAGCCTCATCTAAACGAAAAAGGTAATCAAGAAGTGTGTTTTCAACAAGTGGAAGAGCGAGAAACCGAAGACATTGTAGACGAATCTGATCCTCATACTTCCAATTTGACTACAAGTCTCAAAGGCAAAAATGGTCATCGCGGGTGTACTGTATCTAATCTTCGGAAACGTACCACCAAAAGGAATATTTTGCATATTGTTCAAGGGCCATCTGGACAGGCAAAAGATGCTAATACACCATTAGATATATTTTGGTGTTTGATGAATGATTCTATGTACGAAAAAATTCTGTTGCTCACCAATACTCAAATCAGCCTAAAATCTAAAAATTTTAAATTTGCTAAACTACTAATTCTCTCGAAACAAGGTATGAATTAAATGGTCTTGGTTGGACTACTTATATTTACTGGAGCACAAAGAGATAATCATCTTCACAGTAGAGAGATGTTTGATTCCAAAATGTCTGGCTCCGTTTATAGAGCAACAATGAGCTGCGAAAGATTTGATTTTCTTCTACATAATCTTAGGTTCGATAATAAAGCCACAAGAACTGCAAGAAGAAATTTAGATAGGTTTGCCCCTATTCGAGAAATATGGGATGAATTTATTTTTAATTGTAAAGAGTCTTATCGACCAGGTAGCTATATAAATATTGACGAGCAGTTATTAGCTTCTAGGGGCCGGTGCCCTTTTA